>LR778291.1:31979369-32121869 GCA_902810595.1 Coregonus sp. 'balchen'
ACGCTCTGAGAGACTCTGGGTTGAGGTCAGTGATAAAGTAGTCTACAGTACTACTGCCAAGAGATGAGCTACAGTGGGGAAAAAAAGTATTTAGTCAGCCACCAATTGTGCAAGTTCTCCCACTTAAAAAGATGAGAGGCCTGTAATTTTCATCATAGGTACACGTCAACTATGACAGACAAATTGAGATTTTTTTCTCTCCAGAAAATCACATTGTAGGATTTTTAATGAATTTATTTGCAAATTATGGTGGAAAATAAGTATTTGGTCACCTACAAACAAGCAAGATTTCTGGCTCTCACAGACCTGTAACTTCTTCTTTAAGAGGCTCCTCTGTCCTCCACTCGTTACCTGTATTAATGGCACCTGTTTGAACTTGTTATCAGAATAAAAGACACCTGTCCAAAACCTCAAACAGTCACACTCCAAACTCCACTATGGCCAAGACCAAAGAGCTGTCAAAGGACACCAGAAACAAAATTGTAGACCTGCACCAGGCTGGGAAGACTGAATCTGCAATAGGTAAGCAGCTTGGTTTGAAGAAATCAACTGTGGGAGCAATTATTAGGAAATGGAAGACATACAAGACCACTGATAATCTACCTCGATCTGGGGCTCCACGCAAGATCTCAACCCGTGGGGTCAAAATGATCACAAGAATGGTGAGCAAAAATCCCAGAACCACACGGGGGGACCTAGTGAATGACCTGCAGAGAGCTGGGACCAAAGTAACAAAGCCTACCATCAGTAACACACTACGCCGCCAGGGACTCAAATCCTGCAGTGCCAGACGTGTCCCCCTGCTTAAGCCAGTACATGTCCAGGCCCGTCTGAAGTTTGCTAGAGTGCATTTGGATGATCCAGAAGAGGACTGGGAGAATGTCATATGGTCAGATGAAACCACAATATAACTTTTTGGTAAAAACTCAACTCGTCGTGTTTGGAGGACAAAGAATGCTGAGTTGCATCCAAAGAACACCATACCTACTGTGAAGCATGGGGGTGGAAACATCATGCTTTGGGGCTGTTTTTCTGCAAAGGGACCAGGACGACTGATCCGTGTAAAGGAAAGAATGAATGGGGCCATGTATCGTGAGATTTTGAGTGAAAACCTCCTTCCATCAGCAAGGGCATTGAAGATGAAACGTGGCTGGGTCTTTCAGCATGACAATGATCCCAAACACACTGCCCGGGCAATGAAGGAGTGGCTTCGTAAGAAGCATTTCAAGGTCCTGGAGTGGCCTAGCCAGTCTCCAGATCTCAACCCCATAGAAAATCTTTGGAGGGAGTTGAAAGTCCGTGTTGCCCAGCGACAGCCCCAAAACATCACTGCTCTAGAGGAGATCTGCATGGAGGAATGGGCCAAAATACCAGCAACAGTGTGTGAAAACCTTGTGAAGACTTACAGAAAACGTTTGACCTGTGTCATTGCCAACAAAGGGTATATAACAAAGTATTGAGAAACTTTTGTTATTGACCAAATACTTATTTTCCACCATAATTTGCAAATAAATTCATAAAAAATCCTACAATGTGATTTTCTGGATTTTTTTCCCTCATTTTGTCTGTCATAGTTGACGTGTACCATCTTTTTAAGTGGGAGAACTTGCACAATTGGTGGCTGACTAAATACTTTTTTCCCCCACTGTATATGTGTACCTACCATAGGAGTCCCCTCGAAGCCTACCATTGACTATGTACAGACCCAGTGTGCGACAGAGCTGCAGGAGTTGTGACCCGTTTTTGTTGGTTATGTTGTCGTAGTTGTGCCTAGGGGGGCATATGGGGGAGGGAATGCTGTCACCTCCAGGTAGGTGTTTGTCCCCCTGTGTGCTGAGGGTGTCAGGTTCTTGTCCAGTTCTGGCATTTAGGTCGCCACAGACTAGTACATGTCCCTGGGCCTGGAAATGATTGATTTCCCCCTCCAGGATGGTGAAGCTGTCTTCATTAAAGTATGGGGATTTTAGTGGGGGGATATAGGTAGCACACAGGAGGACATTTTTCTGATAGGCTAATTGACATAATTTGAGTAAATTGGAGGTGTACCTGTGGATGTATTTCAAGACCTACCTTCAAACTCAGTGCCTCTTTGCTTGACATCATGGGAAAATCAAAATAAATCAGCCAAGACCTCAGAAGAAGAAAAAAAATCTGACCCACTGGGAATGTGATGAAAGAAATTAAAGCTGAAAGAAATAATTCTCTCTACTATTATTTTGACATTTCACATTCTTAAAATGAAGTGGTGATCCTAACTGACCTAAGACAGGGATTTTTTTACTAGGATTAAATGTCAGGTATTGTGAAAAACTGAGTTTAAATGTATTTGGCTAAGGTGTATGTAAACTTCCGATTTCAACTGTAGGTAGCACACAGGAGGACATTTTTCTCTGTTGAGATAATTTTCCTTTTGAATTTCTAGCCAAATGTAAAATGTTCCTGTTTTGATTAATTTAATAGAATGAGGTAGGTCTGCTCAATACCAAATTAGCATACCCCCTGAGTCCCTTCCCTGTTTCACACCTGGTAGTTTGGTGGATGGGACTACCAGCTCTCTGTAACCTAGAGGGCAACCAGTGGGTCCGTCTCCTCTATACCATGTTTCTTGTAGGATGACAATGTCTGTATTTCGGATTTCTTTGGTGAAGTCCAGGTTCCTGCTCTTTAGGCCAAAGGCAGATGACCTCAGGCCTTGGATATTCCAGGATGAGTTAGTGAAGGCTTTGTGTTCCATAAAGTGTCTAATGTTGTTGGTCGTGTGGTTTGGTCTCAGGCCAGTAATTGCTGAGCATCTGGTACATGCCATTGGCTTGGGCTAGTATGCCTGCTCACTCTGACAGAGCTACAGAGTACTTCCGGAGAACCTTCCAGAAGGACAACCATCTCTGCAGCACTACACCAATCAGTAAAAGTCACATGACAGCCCGCTTGGAGTTTGCCAAAAGGCACCTAAAGACTCTCAGACAATGAGAAACAAGATTCTCTGGTCTGATGAAACCAAGGTTGAACTCTTTGGCCTGAATGCCAAGCGTCACGTCTGGAGGAAACCTGGCACCGTCCGAACGGTGAAGCATGGTGGTGAAGGTTCACCTTCCAACAGGACAACGACCCTAAGTACACAGCCAAGACAACGCAGGAGTGGCTTCAGGACAAGTCTCTGAATGTCCTTGCGTGTCCCAGCCAAAGCCCGGACCTGAACCCGATCGAACATCTCTGGAGAGACGTGAAAATAGCTGTGCAGCGACGCTCCCCATCCAACCTGACAGAGCTTGAGAGGATCTGCAGAGAAGAATGGGAGAAACTCCCCAAATACAGGTGTGCCAAGCTTGTAGCGTCATACCCAAAAAGACTTGAGGCTGTAATCGCTGCCAAAGGTGCTTCAACAAAGTACTGAGTAAAGGGTCTGAATATTTATTAATATTATTTTTTTTAAACCTGTTTTTGCTTTGTCATTATGTGATATTGTGTGAAGATTGATGAGGGACAAAAACAATTTAATCCATTTTAGAAAATGGCTGTAACATAACAAAATGTTGAAAAGGTCAAGGGGTCTGAATACTTTCGGAATGCACTGTATATATATATATATATATATATATATATATATATATATATATATATATATATATATATATATATATATATATAGAATCAGTGGAGGCTCCTCAGAGGAGGAAGGGGAGGACCATCCTCCTCAGTGAATTTCATAAAAATGTAAATAGTGCAACATTAAAAAACGTTATCCTTTCTAGATAAAACTATGCTAAATATATTCACGTCACCCAATAATTGATTAAACACACTGTTTTGCAATGAAGGTCTACAGTAGCCTCAACAGCACCCTGTAGGGTAGCACCATGGTGTAGCCGGAGGACAGCTAGCTTCCGTCCTCCTCTGGGTACATTGACTTCAATACAAAACCCCTTCCATAGACCTACACAGTAATTATGACAACTTCCGGAGGACGTCCTCCAACCTATCAGAGCTCTTGCAGCATGAACTGACATGTTGTCCACCCAATCAAAGGATCAGAGAATGAATCTAGTATAAGCTACAGCTAGCTAGCACTGCAGTGCATAAAATGTGGTGAGTAGTTGACTCAAATAGAGAGAAAGACAATAGTTGAACAGTTTTGAATACATTAATTTTTTTCCAAAATTAAGGAGAAGCAAGAGAGAGAAAGAGCACGAGAGAGAGAGCTAACAATATTTCGTAATACTTTTTTTTCCCACTTTCACTTACTTAGCTAGTGTCAAATGCAGCTAGCTAGTTTAGCCTACTCAAACACCCGGTTTAAACAGAGAGGGATGCTATGTTAGCTAGCTGGCTATGGCTATCCAACACTGGAACTCTTCCAAGTCAAGGTCAGCTTTTGGTTTTATAAATTTATTGCCACCGGGGCACGCCAGTGTAACTGATAAACTGCTTGCTGACTGTACACTGTAATCACTCCACGATTGTAGCTGGTTTACTAATACGTTAGTTCTAGTCGCTATGTTGACAATGACGTGACCACGATGTAGGCTGTGTGTAGCGGTTAACGGTTATGATATGAAGTTTTGGCTTGGAATTTTTTTTTTTTTGCCTGGTCACAGACAGCTGATGTGTTATGAAGGGAAAAGGAGGAGGAGAGAGCCTAGATAGTTACGAGAAGGAATTATATACTGAACAAAAATATAAACGCAACATGTTGGTTCCATGTTTCATGAGCTGAAATAAAAGATCCCAGACATTGCACAAAAAGCTTATTTATTTAAAATTATGGTCACAAATGTCTTTACCATAAGCCGTCCTCCTATGTTGTTTTAGAGAATCTGGGACCAACACAGACTACCCCTGCCCAAAGACAATCTGTTCCAGTTTACATGGTGTCTTTCCCTTTAAATCGCCATAGAAACTGCCCTTCTTAACATGATTATAGCCAATGGAAAGCATCTGGACATGAAAAAGGGTATCAAGTTGATTTTGATTGACCAAAGCACGGAAACACCTCCAAATATTTCCAAGGCTGAAAATGGAAGAGATGGTTACAACAAAATAACACTCTTATTTCATCAACACTGTTAAGTACAAGCATATTAAGGTTATAATATTGTAGAGAATCATCTAATGAATAATTGTATGTGATTTATAATGACATGGGGCAAAAAAACTATGTTCTGACATTAATTTAGTATCACTGTCTTGAACTGACCCGTTTTTTCCTGCATTCTAGAGCAGTGAGGGAACACCCTATACCCAATGGTCTGTATCAAAATAAAAGTCTGTGTTTCAGAATAAAAGTCCTCACCTTTTGTTTATGTGTGTCAGTCCGTCCAGCTGTTACACATGTCCGTCCGGTAGACCCTCCTCCTGTCAAAGCTCCGCCTCCAGCTCAGACTCTGACGACCCAGATGACAACTACGTTGCCATGACAACCTCCAGCATCGCCCTCTCCGCCGTCGAGTCGGTATGTTAGATTCACACACACACACACACTACACACACACACGTCTTGTACAACTAACCTTGTAGGGACATACAATTCAGTCCCATTCAAAATCCTATTTTCCCTAACCCCTAACCCTAAACCTAACCCGTACCCTTACCCTAATCTTAACCCTAACCTTAACCCGAAAACCTAACCTTAACCCTAAACCTAACCCTAGCTCCTAACCCTAAAACTAACCCTAGCTCCTAACCCTAAAACTAACCCTAGCTCCTAACCCTAACCATAAGCCTAATTCTAACCCTAAAACCAATTCTAACCTTAACCCTAAACCCCCTAGAAATAGCATTTTACCTTGTGGGGACTAACAAAATGTCCCCAGTTGGTCAATTTTTTGTTTGTTTTTCTTGTGGGGGACTTCTGGACTTCTGTGTGTGTTCCAGAGCCCCGTGGTCTTACGGAGGCCTAGAGGGGACAAACAGGTTGAGTACCTGGACCTGGACCTACACACTGGTAGAGTGGCCACACCCCCACGACAGGTAAGACAAGTGTGATCTATGGTATCCTTACCAGCGACAGGAGGGCAGACTTTTATTCTGAAACAGTTTGTTTTACTCATTTCAATCAAATCAAAGTTTATTGGTTGCAAACACAGATTTGCAGATGTTATGGCAGGTGCAGCTAAATGCTTGTGTTTCTATTCTAGCTCCAACAGTGCAGTAATACCTAGCTAAATGCTTGTGTTTCTAGCTCCAACAGTTCAGTAATACCTAGCTAAATGCTTGTGTTTCTAGCTCCAACAGTGCAGTGATACCTAGCTAAATGCTTGTGTTTCTAGCTCCAACAGTACAGTAATACCTAGCTATATGCTTGTGTTTCTATTCTAGCTCCAACAGTTCAGTAATACCTAGCTAAATGCTTGTGTTTCTAGCTCCAACAGTGCAGTAATACCTAGCTAAATGCTTGTGTTTCTAGCTCCAACAGTGCAGTAATACCTAGCTAAATGCTTGTGTTTCTAGCTCCAACAGTGCAGTAATACCTAGCTAAATGCTTGTGTTTCTAGCTCCAACAGCACAGTAATACCTAGCTAAATGCTTGTGTTTCTAGCTCCAACAGTACAGTAATACCTAGCTAAATGCTTGTGTTTCTAGCTCCAACAGTACAGTAATACCTAGCTAAATGCTTGTGTTTCTAGCTCCAACAGTACAGTAATACCTAGCTAAATGCTTGTGTTTCTAGCTCCAACAGTACAGTAATATCTAGCTAAATGCTAGCTCCAACAGTGCAGTAATACCTGGCTAAATGCTTGTGTTTCTAGCTCCAACAGTACAGTAGTAATACCCAGCAATACAAAACAATAAACACATATTCCAAAAAGTAAAATATTAAGAAATTAAGAAATATCAGAACGAGCAATGTCAGAGACCGGAATATAAATATGTATATATGTAAATAATTATCTGTATAGACAGTATCAACAGTATATTAATGTAAAAGTAGCAGTAGTTATATTGGATGGTGTGTATAGACAGTATGGACAGTATATGAATATAAAATTAGCAGTAGTTATATGGACAGTATATGAATATAAAAGGTGTGTAGAGCAGTAGTTATATAGGATGAGCCTTGACTAGAATACAGTATATCCATATGAAGTGGGTAAAACAGTATGTCAATATTATTAAAGTGACCAGTGTTCAATGAATATTAAATCAAATTTTATTTGTCACATGCGCCTGTCACGATCGTCTGATGAATGAACGGACCAAAGCGCAGCGCGTTGAGTGAACATGATAACTTTAATAAAGTAAAGCACGTAAATACAAAACAAACGACGATTCGTGAAGTCCTCTGCTAAACTGACAGAAACGGAACAATAACCCACAATGCCCACAAGAACACATACAGAATAAATATGGCTCCCAATCAGAGATAACGAGCCGACAGCTGACACTCGTTACCTCCGATTGGGAGTCATATGACTAATCAACATAATTACAACACTTTGACACCCAACATAGAACCAAACCACATAGACTGCACACACCCTGGCTCAACATAATGAGTCCCAGAACCAGGGTGTGACAGTACCCCCCCCCCTAAAGGCGCGGACTGCGACCGCGCCTCAAAACCCCCAAACAGGGGAGGGCTGGGCGGGCATACCTCCTCGGTGGCGGTTCTGGCTCCGGCCTAGACCACCACCCCACCATCGTCACTACCCGCTTACGTAGGTTCCTCCAAATGACCCCCACCGGTTTAAGGGGCAGCACCGGACTAAGAGGCAGCACCGGACTAAGGGGCAGCACCGGACTAAGGGGCAGCACCGGACTAAGGGGCAGCACCGGACTAAGGGGCAGCACCGGCCTAAGGGGCAGTACCGGACTAAGGGGCAGCACCAGGATAAGGGGCAGCACCTGACTCAATGGCGGATCCTGGCTGGCTGGCTCTGGCGGATCCTGGCTGGACGGCTCTGGCGGATCCTGGCTGAACGGCTCATGGCGGGCTGAAGGATCTGGCTGCTCATGGCTGGCCGACGGATCTGGCTGCTCATGGCTGGCCGACGGATCTGGCTGCTCATGGCTGGCCGACGGATCTGGCTGCTCATGGCTGGCCGACGGATCTGGCTGCTCATGGCTGGCTGACGGATCTGGCTGCTCATGGCAGGCTGACGGATCTGGCTGATCCTGTCTGGCCGAAGGCTCTGGCTGATCCGGTCTGACGGAAGGCTCTGGCTGCTCCTGTCTGGCGGAAGGCTCTGGCTGATCCTGTCTGGCGGAAGGCTCTGGCTGATCCTGTCTGGCGGAAGGCTCTGGCTGATCCTGTCTGGCGGAAGGCTCTGGCTGATCCTGTCTGGCGGAAGGCTCTGGCTGATCCTGTCTGGCGGAGAGCTCTAGCGGCTCCGGTCTGGCGGACGGCTCTGAAGGCTCATGGCAGACGGGCGGCTTTGCAGGCTCAGTACAGACGGGCAGTTCAGACGGCGTTGGGCAGACGGACAGTTCAGACGGCGTTGGGCAGACGGGCAGTTCAGACGGCGTTGGGCAGACGGGCAGTTCAGGCGCCGTTGGGCAGACGGGCAGTTCAGGCGCCGTTGGGCAGACGGGCAGTTCAGACGGCGTTGGGCAGACGGACAGTTCAGGCCCCGTTGGGCAGACGGCAGACTCTGGCCGTCTGAGGCGCACTGTAGACTTAGTGCGGGTGGCCGGAACAGGCCGGACCGGGCTGGCGACGCGCACCGTAGTCTTGGTGCGGGTGGCAGGAACAGGCCGGGTCGGGCTGGCGACGCGCACCGTAGTCTTGGTGCGGGTGGCAGGAACAGGCCGGACCGGGCTGGCGACGCGCACCGTAGACTTGGTGCGGGTGGCAGGAACAGGCCGGGTCGGGCTGGCGACGCGCACCGTAGTCTTGGTGCGGGTGGCAGGAACAGGCCGGACCGGGCTGGCGACGCGCACCGTAGACTTGGTGCGGGTGGCAGGAACAGGCCGGGTCGGGCTGGCGACGCGCACCGTAGTCTTGGTGCGGGTGGCAGGAACAGGCCGGGTCGGGCTGGCGACGCGCACCGTAGTCTTGGTGCGGGTGGCAGGAACAGGCCGGACCGGGCTGTGGAGACGGATAGGAGGCCTGGAGCGAACAGCGGACACCACCCGTCCTGGCTGAATGCCTACCCTCACACACTCTGTGTGAGGCATCAGCACAGGACGTACAGGGCGGTGTACCCCTGGCCTGGTGGCCTCCTGGATACTCCCCCTTTTCTCCTCCGTCAGCCCCGTCGTCCATGCCGTGTGCCCCCCCCTAAAAATGTTCTGGGGTTGACACACGACCCTCCGACGATGGCCCTGCTGCCGCCGTTGCTCCTCTCTCGCCAGGGCCTTGATCCTTCCCCAAGGTCCCTTGCCTCCGAGCATGTCCTCCCAGGACCACGATGTGCCCACCTGGGCCATCGCCAGCCTCTCTATCTCCTTGCCCGGTGCCTCCTCCCATGTCCAGTCTCCCTGCTCCTGGACACGCTGCTTGGTCTTTCTTTGGTGGGTTATTCTGTCACGATCGTCTGATGAATGAACGGACCAAAGCGCAGCGCGTTGAGTGAACATGATAACTTTAATAAAGTAAAGCACGTAAATACAAAACAAACGACGATTCGTGAAGTCCTCTGCTAAACTGACAGAAACGGAACAATAACCCACAATGCCCACAAGAACACATACAGAATAAATATGGCTCCCAATCAGAGATAACGAGCCGACAGCTGACACTCGTTACCTCCGATTGGGAGTCATATGACTAATCAACATAATTACAACACTTTGACACCCAACATAGAACCAAACCACATAGACTGCACACACCCTGGCTCAACATAATGAGTCCCAGAACCAGGGTGTGACAGCGCCGAATACAACAGGTGTAGACCTTACTGTGAAATGCTTACTTACAAGCCCTTAACCAATAACGCAGTTCAGAAATAGTTAAGAAAATATTTACTAAATATAATAAAGTAATAAATACAATAAAAAGGTTTTGTAAATAGTATAAAAGTATAAGTATAAAAATGTAAATAGTCCTTGTGGCGATTTGATTAATTATTCAGCAGGCTTATGGCTTTTGGGTAGAAACTGTTAAGGAGCATTTTGGATCTAGACTTGCCGCTCCGGTACCGCTTGTCATGCGGTAGCAGAGAGAACAATCTATGACGTGGGTGACTGGAGTCTGACAATTTTTTGGGCCTTCCTCTGACACTGCCTAGTATATACAGTGAGGGAAAAAAGTATTTGATCCCCTGCTGATTTTGTACGTTTGCCCACTGACAAAGACATGATCAGTCTATAATTTTAATGGTAGGTTTAATTGAACAGTGAGAGACAGAATAACGAGAAAAAAAATCCAGAGAAACACATGTCAAAAATGTTATTAATTGATTTGCATTTTAATGAGGGAAATAAGTATTTGACCCCTCTGCAAAACATGACTTAGTACCCTTGTTGGCAATCACAGAGGTCAGACGTTTCTTGTAGTTGGCCACCAGGTTTTCACACATCTCAGGAGGGATTTTGTCCCACTCCTCTTTGCAGATCTTCTCCAAGTCATTAAGGTTTCGAGGCTGACGTTTGGCAACTCAAACCTTCAGCTCCCTTTACAGATTTTCTATGGGATTAAGGTCTGGAGACTGGCTAGGCCACTCCAGGACCTTAATGTGCTTCTTCTTGAGCCACTCCTTTGTTGCCTTGGCCGTGTGTTTTGGGTCATTTGTCACACTCTGGCTCCGGGACTGTGTGTTAGAGCCAGGGTGTATTTCATTTGGTGGTGTTGGGTTGGGTGAGTTTCATTTGTTTGTGTTTTTGGTGATTGGTTAATGACTCCCAATCGGAGGTAACGAGTGTCAGCTGTCGGCTCGTTATCTCTGATTGGGAGCCATATATATTCTGTGTGTTTTCTCCTGTGTTTGGTGGGTTATTGTTCCAGTGTTCTATGTTCTGTCGGTGTCACAGAGGACTTCACGTATCGTCATTTGTTGTTTTTTCGTGGTTGCTTTAATTAAATAAAGTCATCATGTTCACTCCACGCGCTGCGTATTGGTCCGCTCCTTTAGACGATCGTGACAGAATAACCCACCAAAAAAGGACCAAGCAGCGCGTCCAGGAGCAAAGGGTCTGGACATGGGAGGAACTGTTGGACGGTAAAGGGTCCTGGACGTGGGAAGAAATCCTGGACGGCATGGATCGCCGTCCATGGAGCGAAACAGAGGAGAGGCGACGGAGAGAGGAGCAACGGCGTCGGCAGAGCCAACGTCGGAAGGACGAGAGGCAACCCCAAGAAATTTTTTTGGGGGGGCACATGGCTTGGGCGACGGAGCAGCAGGAGGCTGCCACAAGGCAGAGTCAGAGGGCTGCCAGGTTAAGGGGGCTGACGGAGGCAGAGAAGGGACGGATTCAGTGGGCTACCAGGTCAAGGGGGCTACTGGGTAAAGCAGGGAAGGAAGGTGTTGAGGCACGGCGTGAGGTACTGGGGTGTGTAACCAGTTCGGTCCGGCCCGTTCCTAGTCCCGAGGTGCAGCCAGTAGTGTGTGTTCCCCGTACGGTACGGCCTGTTCCGGTCCCTCGCACTAAGTGTAAGGTGCGCGTCGCCAGCCCGGTTCGGCCTGTTCCTGCCATACGCACCAAGTATGCGGTGCGCGTCGCCAGCTCAGCCCGGCCTGTTCCTACTCCACGCACCAGGGATACGGTGCGCTTCGCCAGCCCAGCCCGGCCTGTTCCTACTCCACGCACCAGGGATACGGTGCGCTTCGCCAGCCCAGCCCGGCCTGTTCCTACTCCACGCACCAGGGATACGGTGCGCTTCGCCAGCCCGGCCCGGCCTGTTCCGGCCACTCGCACCAGGGATACGGTGCGCGTCGCCAGCCCCGCCCGGCCTGTTCCTGCTCTCCGCACTAGGCGTGAGGTGAGTCCCCAGGGTCCAGCATGCCCTGTTCCGGCTCCCCGCACTAGGCGTTATGGGAGTCCCCAGGGTCCAGCATGCCCTGTTCCGACTCCCCGCACTAGCCCTGAGATGCGTGTCCTCAGCCCGGTACCTCCAGTTCCGGCACCACGCATCAGGCCTACGGTGCGTCCCCAGGGCCAAGCATGCCCTGTTGCTGCTTCCCGCACTAGCCCTGAGATGCGTGTCCTCAGCCCGGTACCTCCAGTTCCGGCACCACGCATCAGGCCTACGGTGCGTCCCCAGGGTCCAGCATGCCCTGTTGCTTCTCCCCGCACTAGCCCTGAGATGCGTGTCCTCAGCCCGGTACCTCCTGTTCCGGCACCATGCACCAGGCCTACGATGCGCCTCAGACGGCCAGAGTCTGCCGTCTGCCCAACGGGGCCTGAACTGCCCGTCTGCCCAAAGCCTGCAAAGCCGCCCGTCTGCCATGAGCCATCAGAGCCGTCCGCCAGACCGGATCAGCCAGAGCTTTCCGCCAGACAGGATCAGCCAGAGCCTTCTGCCAGACAGGATCAGCCAGAGCCTTCTGCCAGACAGGATCAGCCAGAGCCTTCCGCCAGACAGGATCAGCCAGATCCGTCAGTCGGCCATGAGCAGCCAGATCCGTCAGCCAGCCATGAGCAGCCAGATCCGTCAGCCAGCCATGAGCAGCCAGATCCGTCAGCCAGCCATGAGCAGCCAGATCCGTCAGCCAGCCATGAGCCGTCCAGCCAGGATCCGCCAGAGCCGTCCAGCCAGGATCCGCCAGAGCCGTCCAGCCGGGATCCGCCAGAGCCGTCCAGCCGGGATCCGCCAGAGCCGTCCAGCCAGGATCCGCCAGCCAGCCAGGATCCGCCAGAGCCAGCCAGCCAGGATCCGCCATTTAGTCAGGTGCTGCCCCTTAGCTCGGTGTTGCTCCTTATCCTGGTGCTGTCCCTTATCCTGGTGCTGTCCCTTAGCCTGGTACTGCCCCTTAGTCCGGTACTGCCCCTTAGTCCGGTACTGCCCCGTAGTCCGGTACTGCCCCTTAGTCCGATGCTGCCCCTTAG
This sequence comes from Coregonus sp. 'balchen', assembly GCA_902810595.1. Taxonomy (NCBI): domain Eukaryota; kingdom Metazoa; phylum Chordata; class Actinopteri; order Salmoniformes; family Salmonidae; genus Coregonus; species Coregonus sp. 'balchen'. Next base: position 31,992,297 of record LR778291.1, read on the forward strand.
TCCGGTGTTGCCCCTTAGTCCAGGTGGGGTTAGTTGGAGGGTGGTCATTGGGAGGAGGCTACCGAAGCAGGTTGTGACTGCGGTGGGGTGGGGATCACGACCGGGGCCAGAGCCGCCACCGGGGACAGACGCCCACCCAGACCCTCCCCTAGACTGTATGCTGGTGCGCCCGGAGTGCGCATCTTTAGGGGGGGGTACTGTCACACTCTGGCTCCGGGACTGTGTGTTAGAGCCAGGGTGTATTTCATTTGGTGGTGTTGGGTTGGGTGAGTTTCATTTGTTTGTGTTTTTGGTGATTGGTTAATGACTCCCAATCGGAGGTAACGAGTGTCAGCTGTCGGCTCGTTATCTCTGATTGGGAGCCATATATATTCTGTATGTTTTCTCCTGTGTTTGGTGGGTTATTGTTCCAGTGTTCTATGTTCTGTCGGTGTCACAGAGGACTTCACGTATCGTCATTTGTTGTTTTTTCGTGGTTGCTTTAATTAAATAAAGTCATCATGTTCACTCCACGCGCTGCGTATTGGTCCGCTCCTTTAGACGATCGTGACATCATTGTCATGCTGGAATACCCATCCACGACCCATTTTCAATGCCCTGGCTGAAGGAAGGAGGTTCTCACCCAAGATTTGACGGTACATGGCCCCGTCCATCATCCCTTTAATGCGGTGAAGTTGTCCTGTCCCCTTAGCAGAAAAACACCCCCATAGCATAATGTTTCCACCTCCATGTTTGACGGTGGGGATGGTGTTCTTGGGGTCATAGGCAGCATTCCTCCTCCTCATAACACGGCAAGTTGAGTTGATGCCAAAGAGCTCGATTTTGGTCTCATCTGACCACAACACTTTCACCCAGTTCTCCTCTGAATCATTCAGATGTTCATTGGCAAACTTCAGACGGGCCTGTATATGTGCTTTCTTTAGCAGGGGGACCTTGCGGGTGCTGCAGGATTTCAGTCCTTCACGGCGTAGTGTGTTACCAATTGTTTTCTTGGTGACTATGGTCCCAGCCGTGTAGTTCTGGGCTGATTCCTCACTGTTCTCATGATCATTGCAACTCCATGAGGTGAGATCTTGCATGGAGCCCCAGGCCGAGGGAGATTGACAGTTCTTTTGTGTTTCTTCCATTTGCGAATAATCGCACCAACTGTTGTCACCTTCTCACCAAGCTGCGTGGCGATATTCTTGTAGCCCATTCCAGCCATGTGTAGGTCTACAATCTTGTCCCTGACATCCTTGGAGAGCTCTTTGGTCTTGGCCATGGTGGAAAGTTTGGAATCTGATTGATTGATTGCTTCTGTGGACAGGTGTCTTTTATACAGGTAACAAGCTGAGATTAGGAGCACTCCCTTTAAGAGGATGCCGAGCAGTTGCCATGCCAGGCGGTGATGCAACCGGTCAGGATCAATCAATCAAATGTATTTATAAAGCCCTTTTTACATCAGCAGATGTCACAAAGTGCTTATACAGAAACCCAGCCTAAAACCCCACACAGCAAGCAATGCAGATGTATAACCACGGTGGCTAGGAAAAACTCCCTAGAAAGGCAGGAACCTAGGAAGAAACCTAGAGAGGAACCAGGCTCTGAGGGGTGGCCAGTCCTCTTCTGGCTGTGCCGGGTGGAGATTATAACAGTACATGGCCATTAAGGCCAGATTGTTCTTCAAGATGATCAAACGTTCATAGATGACCAGCAGGGTCAAATAATAATCACAGTGGTTGTAGAGGGTGCAACAGGTCAGTACCTCAGGAGTAAATGTCAGTTGGCTTTTCATGGCCGAGCATTCAGAGGTCGAGACAGCAGGTGCGGTAGAGAGAGCGAGAGAGAGAGTCGAAAACAGCAGGTAGCACGTCTGGTGAACAGGTCAGGGGTCCCTAGTACCAGGCAGAACAATTGAAACTGGAGCAGCAGCACGACCAGGTGGACTGGGGACAGCCAGGAGTCATCAGGACAGGTAGTCCTGATCCTAGGGCTCAGGTCCTCCGGGAGGGGAGGGAGAGAGGGAGAGAGGGAGAGAGAGAGAATTAGCATACTTAAATTCACACAGGACACCAGATAAGACAGGAGAATTACACCAGATATAACAGACTGACCCTAACCCCCTGGCATATAGACTATTGCATCATGACATGACATCGTGCACCTGCTGTTATTGGCAAATAGACACACACCCCCACCCCTCGTCTTACCAGACGTAGCTGTTCTGTCCTGCCGATGCACGGAAAACCCAGCCAACTGTATATTATCCGTGTCGTCGTTCAGCCACGACTCGGTGAAACATAAGATATTACAGTTTTTAATGTCCCGTTGGTAGGATAGTTTCGAGCTGAGATCATCCAGTTTATTCTCCAGTGATTGCACGTTGGCCAATAGAACGGATGGTAGAGGCGGTTTACCCACTCTCTACGAATTCTCACAAGGCACCCCGATCTCCGCCCCCTGTATTTCCGTCTTTTCTTAACGCTAATGACAACGATTTGGGTCTGGTCTCGGAGAAGCAGTATATCCTTTGCGTCGAAATCTTTGTCCAGTTCGAGGTGAGTTATCGCTGTTCTGATATTCAGAAGCTCTTTTCGATCATAAGAAACGATAGCAGCAACATTATGTACAAAATAAGTTACAAAACAATGCGGAAAAACACACAAAATAGCGCAGTTGGTTAGGAGCCTGTTAAACGTTAAACCATTCTAGACATCTTACACCATCATCCCGGAAACCGACTCCAATTCGTATACCGCCCCAACAGATCCACAGATGACGCAATCTCAATCGCACTCCACACTATGTACATAGGGCAGCGGTCTCTAGCGTGCAGGGTAGATTTACCAGTTAGTTTATTTACCAGGTTAGTTCATTTTACCAGGTTAGTTTATTTTACCGGGTTAGTTTATTTACCAGGTTAGTTCATTTACCGGGTTAGTTCATTTACCAGGTTAGTTTATTTTACCGGGTTAGTTTATTTTACCAGGTTAGTTTATTTACCAGGTTAGTTCATTTACAAGGTTAGTTCATTTACCAGGTTAGTTCATTTTACCAGGTTAGTTTATTTTACCAGGTTAGTTTATTTACCAGGTTAGTTCATTTACAAGGTTAGTTCATTTTACCGGGTTAGTTTATTTTACCAGGTTAGTTCATTTACCGGGTTAGTTTATTTACCGGGTTAGTTCATTTACCGGGTTAGTTCATTTTACCGGGTTAGTTCATTTTACCGGGTTAGTTTATTTTACCGGGTTAGTTCATTTACCGGGTTAGTTCATTTACTGGGTTAGTTCATTTACCAGGTTAGTTTATTTACCAGGTTAGTTCATTTGGAATATGGGTCTGTGCTAGACATACATTTATATGATAAAGCTCATTATATCTGTTTCAAAAGAAAAATATGTTTCAGAATAAAACATTTAAAACGTTTGTGTTTCAGAATAAAATTCCACTTTCGTGTTTCAAAATAAAAGTCTGTGTTTTAGAATAAAAGTCCCTCCTGTCTTTTTGTTTTCAGAAAAAGAGTGTGTTGGGTGGTTCGATGGGTTCGAGTGAAGGGGAGCGGGCACGTGAGCGTGTGGACTATGTGGTCGTTGATCCTGAGAGAACCAGAGCTCTGAAAAGTACCAGGGAGGCGTGGCACGATGGGAGGCAGTCTACTGAGAAGGACAAATAACACACACACACACACTGATCAGACACACACACACACACTGATCAGACACACACACACACACACACTGATCAGACACACACACACTGATCAGACACACACACACACACTGATCAGACACACACACACTGATCAGACACACACACTGATCAGACACACACACACACTGATCAGACACACACACACACTGATCAGACACACACACACTGAACAGAAACACACACACACACACACTGATCAGACACACACACACACTGATCAGACACACACACACACTGATCAGACACACACACACACACTGATCAGACACACACACACACACTGATCAGACACACACACACACACACTGATCAGACACACACACACACTGATCAAACACACACACACTGAACAGACACACACACACACTGAACAGACACACACACACACTGATCAGACACACACACACTGATCAGACACACACACACACACTGATCAGACACACATACACACTGATCATACACACACACACACACTAATCAGACACACACACACACACACACTGATCAGACACACACACACACTGATCAGACACACACACACACACTGATCAGACACACACACTGATCAGACACACACATACACACTGATCAGACACACACACACTGATCAGACACACACACACACACTGATCAGACACACACACTGATCAGACACACACACACACACACACACACTGATCAGACACACACACTGATCAGACACACACACACACACACACTGATCAGAAACACACACTGATCAGACACACACATACACACTGATCAGACACATACACACTGATCAGACACACACACACACACACACTGATCAGACACACACACTGATCAGACACACACATACACACTGATCAGACACACACACACACACACTGATCAGACACACACACTGATCAGACACACACACACACACTGATCAGAAACACACACTGATCAGACACACACACACACACACTGATCAGACACACACACTGATCAGACACACACATACACACTGATCAGACACACACACACACACACACACACACTGATCAGACACACACACTGATCAGACACACACATACACACTGATCAGACACATACACACTGATCAGACACACACACTGATCAGACACACACACTGATCAGACACACACTGATCAGACACACACACTGATCAGACACACACACACACACACTGATCAGACACACACCCTGATCAGACACACACACTGATCAGACACTCACTGATCAGACACACACACTGATCAGACACACACACTGATCAGACACACACTGATCAGACACACACACTGATCAGACACCCACCCGGCTGAGCCCTCTCAGTTTTAGTTTTATGTCCCTATATATAAATAGCAACAAAGTTCAAATGATTGAGTGACAGATTGGATGGGAAATCAGTATCTCTACTGTGTCAGCACAATGGACAGAGCGCACCGCGGGGTGTAGTGGGAGGGGCTATGGAAACCCATGGGGGGGGGGGTTAGGTATGACTCCTTTGGGTTTCCATAACAAGCGGTAAAAAACGCTTCTCATCTGTGGTTAGCCTAGTGAATAACATGCTGTGCCTCCTTTGATATATAAGGTCAGGGCCAAGTTTACTGTTGAAGCTGCTTCACTCTACTCTCCTCCTCACGCCCCACCACTACAGAGTTCAGTTAGCATCTTAGCTAGCTGTAGAAAGCATTAGAGTTATTAGCATTAGCCTATTTAGCTCGAACCAGCTAATCTGCCACGATGCATATCAGAAATTGGCTTCACCAAAGTACCCAAAACAAAGCCGTAGGAGAAGGAGAGTGATGAGCAGCCGCCCACCGAGGCCGCCGCCCACCGAGGCCGTAAAAGACTGTTCTTCAGTACGTTGGATGCTGTCATTGTTGAAATGTCAGAACGATTCAGGCGATCACAACAGCCAACTGGTGGAGGCTCTGTGTGCCCTTGACCCAGAGAGACATGACTTTCTAGATGTGAAAAAAGGTGAAACCACCGCTGGATCTAAGAAGGTGAAACCACTGCTGGGTCTAAGAAGGTGAAACCACTGCTGGATTTAAGAAGGTGAAACCACTGCTGGATCTAAGAAGGTGAAACCACTGCTGGATCTAAGAAGGTGAAACCACTGCTGGATCTAAGAAGGTGAAACCACCGCTGGATCTAAGAAGGTGAAACCACCGCTGGATCTAAGAAGGTGAAACCACCGCTGGATCTAAGAAGGTGAAACCACCGCTGGATCTAAGAAGGTGAAACCACTGCTGGATCTAAGAAGGTGAAACCACTGCTGGATCTAAGAAGGTGAAACCACTGCTGGATCTAAGAAGGTGAAACCACCGCTGGATCTAAGAAGGTGAAACCACCGCTGGATCTAAGAAGGTGAAACCACTGCTGGATCTAAGAAGGTGAAACCACTGCTGGATCTAAGAAGGTGAAACCACTGCTGGATCTAAGAAGGTGAAACCACTGCTGGATCTTAGAAGGTGAAACCACTGCTGGATCTAAGAAGGTGAAACCACTGCTGGATCTAAGAAGGTGAAACCACTGCTGGATCTAAGAAGGTGAAACCACTGCTGGATCTAAGAAGGTGAAACCACTGCTGGATCTAAGAAGGTGAAACCACTGCTGGATCTAAGAAGGTGAAACCACTGCTGGATCTTAGAAGGTGAAACCACTGCTGGATCTAAGAAGGTGAAACCACTGCTGGATCTAAGAAGGTGAAACCACTGCTGGATCTAAGAAGGTGAAACCACTGCTGGATCTAAGAAGGTGAAACCACTGCTGGATCTAAGAAGGTGAAACCACCGCTGGATCTAAGAAGGTGAAACCACTGCTGGGTCTAAGCAAAACAGATTTTGGTGGAAGCTGAGTTTAGTGTCACTCGCGCCAGTTTTTGCAGACTGAAATCCGTCGTTCCAAATGGAATGATTCTCTAGGCCTCTCTCCACTATGCCGACTTGGTCAAAAGCATTTAAACTTTTATGTTTATTGTGGTTTAGCGTGATATAAGCAGAATTCTATATAATTCCAATGCAAGAACTCAAATAATCCCCCCCTGGATATAGCTACATATTGGTGTGTTTCATCATAGAAATATAGGCTACATTCTATTATGGTTGTCATGGTAGCCTAATGGTTTCCATGGCTGTAAATGGAACTGTACGTATTGGAAACGTGTTTATGGTAGGCTGGCATTGCTCAATTGATTACGTGGGGTCAAATTTTGATTCACAAATCTGATCACAACGTGTTGCTGAACTCACGAGCAAGCGACATGATTTCCCCATGTTTGAAGCGGGCCTATAGGCCTGTTTGTTTGGCCAGACAGCTGTGCGTGGCTGCATCTCACTGCAGCAGGCTGTGTTTTTGTTTATCTGGATCTCCATTCGCCTTTTGTTTACTGCGTTTGTTTACTGTTAATGTAGCTAGTGTAAATATAGATGGTGTCATGCGTTTATCCATCTGATATTTTGTTCAACTGGGCCTACCGCTTGCTACCGCTGTTCTGTTCCGTTCTCATTCATTCGTTCACATTCGCGGTTGTGTCGGTATTCTAAGCCCAACTGCCATTCAGTATTTTTGTTTGCGTGCGTGAATAACTAGGCTACTACTCTCAGCGTTTAGTTTAGCATTATTTTGGTAAGAGCTGCGTGTACGGCTCCATTCACATACGCTAATTCACCTATTACAAACAGCCTTTCTATCTTGTAAACCTATATTCATTACCAAAACAGCCTTGCTTTTTAGTGTGTAGGGTGCTGTCCATTCTGCTGATACAGTGGAGATAGGTTAAAACTTTCGCGCCAAACCTGTCACTTCAAAAAGAACTCGATGATCTCTGAGTTTCGGCATTTTAACTTTAGGTTTATTGTGGTATAGTGTGATATACGCAGAATTCAATATAATTCCGATGGAAGAACCCCCAAAAATGGTGCCCCCTCACCGATTTCAACTACCTCCTTAGTGACTTTATCCTGGCGCCGGATCTGTCTTCAACACACACACCTTGAAGTTGAATATTGAAGTAGCTGAATGTTTCTGTGGAAGTCTCTGAATGTTTCTGTGGTAGTCTCTGAATGTTTCTGTGGTAGTCTCTGAATGTTTCTGTGGAAGTCTCTGAATGTTTCTGTGGAAGTCTCTGAATGTTTCTGTGGTAGTCTCTGAATGTTTCTGTGGTAGTCTCTGAATGTTTCTGTGGAAGTCTCTGAATGTTTCTGTGGAAGTCTCTGAATGTTTCTGTGGTAGTCTCTGAATGTTTCTGTGGTAGTCTCTGAATGTTTCTGTGGTAGTCTCTGAATGTTTCTGTGGTAGTCTCTGAATGTTTCTGTGGTAGTCTCTGACATGTTATGTTCTAAAACCTTTACTGTTAGTTATGGGGAAGATGTGATGTTACATACTACTACAGGTACATACATGATGTGATGTTACATACTACTACAGTTACATACATGATGTGATGTTACATACTACTACAGTTACATACATGATGTGATGTTACATACTACTACAGTTACATACATGATGTTACATACTACTACAGTTACATACATGATGTGATGTTACATACTACTACAGTTACATACATGATGTGATGTTACATACTACTACAGTTACATACATGATGTGATGTTACATACTACTACAGTTACATAAATGATGTGATGTTACATACTACTACGGTTACATACATGATGTGATGTTACATACTACTACAGTTACATAAATGATGTGATGTTACATACTACTACAGTTACATACATGATGTTACATACTACTATAGTTACATACATGATGTGATGTTATATACTACTACAGTTACATACTACTATAGTTACATACATGATGTAATGTTACATACATGATGTGATGTTACATACTACTACGGTTACATACATGATGTTACATACTACTATAGTTACATACATGATGTTACATACTACTACAGTTACATACATGATGTGATGTTACATACTACTACAGTTACATAAATGATGTGATGTTACATACTACTACAGTTACATACATGATGTGATGTTACATACTACTACGGTTACATACATGATGTTACATACTACTATAGTTACATACATGATGTTACATAATACTACAGTTACATACATGATGTGATGTTACATACTACTACGGTTACATACGTGATGTTACATACTACTATAGTTACATACATGATGTTACATACTACTACAGTTACATACATGATGTGATGTTACATACTACTACAGTTACATACATGATGTGATGTTACATAAATGATGTGATGTTACATACTACTACAGTTACATACATGATGTGATGTTACATACTACTACGGTTACATACATGATGTTACATACATAATATTACATACTACTATGGTTACATACATGATGTTACATACTACTACGGTTACATACATGATGTTACATACTACTACAGTTACATACATGATGTTACAGACATGCTGTTACATACTACTACAGTTACATACTACTACGGTTACATACATGATGTGATGTTACATACTACTACAGTTACATACATGATGTTACATACTACTATAGTTACATACATGATGTTATATACTACTACAGTTACATACTACTATAGTTACATACATGATGTGATGTTACATACATGATGTTACATACTACTACGGTTACATACATGATGTTACATACTACTACGGTTACATACATGATGTTACATACTACTACAGTTACATACATGATGTTACATACTACTACGGTTACATACATGATGTTACATACTACTACAGTTACATACATGATGTTACATACTACTACAGTTACATACATGATGTGATGTTACATACTACTACATTTTACATTTACATTTTAGTCATTTAGCAGACGCTCTTATCCAGAGCGACTTACAGTTAGTTAGTGCATACATTTTTTTTCATACCCCCTGTGTGAATCGAACCCACAACCCTGACGTTGCAAACGCCATGCTCTACCAACTGAGCTACATCCCTGCCGGCCATTCCCTCCCCTACCCTGGACGACGCTAGGCCAATTGTGCGCCGCCCCATGGGTCTCCCGGTCGCGGCCGGCTACGACAGAGCCTGGATTCGAACCAGGATCTCTAGTGGCACAGCTAGCACTGCGATGCAGTGCCTTAGACCACTGCGCCACTCGGGAGAGTAACTACGGTTACATACATGATGTTACATACTACTACAGTTACATACATGATGTGATGTTACATATTACTACGGTTACATACATGATGTGATGTTACATATTACTACGGTTACATACATGATGTTACATATTACTACGGTTACATACATGATGTTACATACTACTACAGTTACATAGATGATGTTACATACTACTACAGTTACATACATGATGTGATGTTACATATTACTACGGTTACATACATGATGTTACATATTACTACGGTTACATACATGATGTTACATACTACTACAGTTACATACATGATGTTACATATTACTACGGTTACATACATGATGTTACATACTACTACAGTTACATAGATGACGTTACATACTACTAAATTAACATACATGATGTGATGTTACATACTACTACGGTTACATACATGATGTTACATACTACTACAGTTACATACATGATGTTACATACTACTACGGTTACATACATGATGTTACATACTACTATGGTTACATACATAATGTTACATACTACTATGGTTACATACATGATATTATATACTACTACAGTTACATACATTATGTGATGTTACATACTACTACAGTTACATACATGACGTTACATACTAATACGGTTACATACATGATGTGATGTTACATACTACTACGGTTACATACATGATGTTACATATTACTACGGTTACATACATGATGTTACATACTACTACAGTTACATAGATGACGTTACATACTACTACAGTTACATACATGATGTTACATACTACTACGGTTACATACATGACGTTACATACTACTACAGTTACATACATTATGTGATGTTACATACTACTACAGTTACATAGATGATGTTATATACTAATACGGTTACATACATGATGTGATGTTACATACTACTACAGTTACATACATGATATAGGAAATCAAAGTTCTCAATGAATTAAAATAGATCTGTATTGTTCATCTGGTGTCTCTCTGTTTAGTGGTCCAAGAAGGATATCAGCTGATTCATACACTGAGTGTACAAAACATTAAGGACCCTCCCCCCCCCAACCCTCCTTTTTTGCCCTCAGAACAGCCTTAATTCGTCGGGGGGAATGGACTCTACTAGGTGTCGAAAGCGTTCCACAGGGACGCTGGCCCATGTTGACTCCAATGCTTCCCACAGTTGTGTCAAGTTGGCTGGATGTCCTTTGGGTGGTGGACCTTTCTTGATACACACGGGAAACTGTTGAGCGTGAAAAACCCAGCAGTGTTTCAGTTCTTGACACAAACCGGTGCGCCTGGCACCTACTACCATGCCCCATTCAAAGGCACAGAAATATTTCACCATCTGAATGGCACACATACATGATGTGATGTTACATACTACTACGGTTACATACATGATGTTACATACATGATGTGATGTTATATACTACTACAGTTACATACATGATGTTACATACTACTACGGTTACATACATGATGTTACATACTACTACAGTTACATACATGATGTGATGTTACATACTATAACGGTTACATACATTATGTTACATACTACTATAGTTACATACATGATGTTACATACTACTACGGTTACATACATGATGTGATGTTACATACTACTACGGTTACATACATGATGTTACATACTACTATAGTTACATACATGATGTTACATACTACTACAGTTACATACATGATGTGATGTTATATACTACTACAGTTACATACATGATGTGATGTTACATACTACTACAGTTACATACATGATGTTACATACTACTACGGTTACATATATGATGTTACATACTACTACAGTTACATACATGATGTGATGTTATATACTACTACAGTTACATACATGATGTTACATATTACTATGGTTACATACATGATGTTACATACTACTACAGTTACATACATGATGTTACATACTACTACGGTTACATACATGATGTTACATACTACTACAGTTACATACATGATGTGATGTTATATACTACTACAGTTACATACATGATGTTACATATTACTATGGTTACATACATGATGTTACATACTACTACAGTTACATACATGATGTGATGTTACATACTACTACGGTTACATACATGATGTTACATACTACTATAGTTACATACATGATGTTACATACTACTACAGTTACATACATGATGTGATGTTACATACTACTACAGTTACATACATGATGTTACATACTACTACGGTTACATACATGATGTTTCATACTACTACAGTTACATACATGATGTGATGTTATATACTACTACAGTTACATACATGATGTTACATATTACTATGGTTACATACATGATGTTACATACTAATACAGTTACATACATGATTTGATGTTACATACTACTACGGTTACATACATGATGTTACATATTACTATGGTTACATACATTATGTGATGTTACATGCTACTACGGTTACATACTTGATGTTACATATTACTATGGTTACATACATGATGTGATGTTACATACTACTATGGTTACAGACATGATGTTACATATTACTACGGTTACATACATGATGTGATGTTACATACTACTACAGTTACATACATGATGTTACATACTACTATGGTTACATACATGATGTTACATACTACTACAGTTACATATATGATGTGATGTTACATACTACTACGGTTACATACATGATGTTACATACTACTACGGTTACATACATGACGTTACATACTACTACAGTTACATACATGATGTTACATACTACTACGGTTACATATATGATGTTACATACTACTACAGTTACATACATAATGTTACATACTACTATGGTTACATACATGATGTTACATACTACTACAGTTACATACATGATGTGATGTTACATACTACTACAGTTACATACATGATGTTACATACTCCTACGGTTACATACATGATGTGATGTTACATACTACTACAGTTACATACATGATGTGATGTTACATACTACTACAGTTACATACATGATGTGATGTTACATACTACTACAGTTACATACATGATGTGATGTTACATACTACTACGGTTATATACATGTTACATACTACTACAGTTACATACATGATGTTACATACTACTACGGTTACATACATGATGTGATGTTACATACTACTACAGTTACATACATGATGTGATGTTACATACTACTACGGTTACATACATGATGTGATGTTACATACTACTACAGTTACATACATGTTACATACTACTACGGTTACATACATGATGTTACATACTACTATGGTTACATACATGATGTTACATACTACTACGGTTACATACATGATGTTACATACTACTATGGTTACATACATGATGTTACATACTACTACGGTTACATACATGACGTTACATACTACTACAGTTACATACATGATGTTACATACTACTACGGATACATACATGATGTTACATACTACTACAGTTACATACATAATGTTACATACTACTATGGTTACATACATGATGTTACATACTACTACAGTTACATACATGATGTGATGTTACATACTACTACGGTTACATACATGACGTTACATACTACTACAGTTACATACATGATGTGATGTTACATACTACTACAGTTACATACTTGATGTTACATACTACTACGGTTACATACATGACGTTACATACTACTACAGTTACATACATGATGTGATGTTACATACTACTACAGTTACATACATGATGTGATGTTACATACTACTACAGTTACATACATGATGTGATGTTACATACTACTACAGTTACATACATGATGTTACATACTCCTACGGTTACATACATGATGTGATGTTACATACTACTACAGTTACATACATGATGTGATGTTACATACTACTACAGTTACATACATGATGTGATGTTACATACTACTACAGTTACATACATGATGTTACATACTACTATGGTTACATACATGATGTTACATACTACTACGGTTACATACATGATGTTACATACTACTACAGTTACATACATGATGTGATGTTAAATACTACTACGGTTACATACATGATGTTACATACTACTACAGTTACATACATTATGTGATGTTACATACTACTACAGTTACATACATGATGTTACATACTACTACAGTTACATACATGATGTTAAATACTACTACGGTTACATACATGATGTTACATACTACTACAGTTACATACATGATGTGATGTTACATACTACTACAGTTACATACATGATGTTACATACTACTACGGTTACATACATGACGTTACATACTACTACAGTTACATACATGATGTGATGTTACATACTACTACAGTTACATACATGATGTGATGTTACATACTACTACAGTTACATACATGATGTTACATACTCCTACGGTTACATACATGATGTGATGTTACATACTACTACAGTTACATACATGATGTGATGTTACATACTACTACAGTTACATACATGATGTGATGTTACATACTACTACAGTTACATACATGATGTTACATACTACTATGGTTACATACATGATGTTACATACTACTACGGTTACATACATGATGTTACATACTACTACAGTTACATACATGATGTGATGTTAAATACTACTACGGTTACATACATGATGTTACATACTACTACAGTTACATACATTATGTGATGTTACATACTACTTCAGTTACATAGATGATGTTATATACTAATACGGTTACATACATGATGTGATGTTACATACTACTACAGTTACATACATGATATAGGAAATCAAAGTTCTCAATGAATTAAAATAGATATGTATTGTTCATCTGGTGTCTCTCTGTTTAGTGGTCCAAGAAGGATATCCGCTGATTCATACACTGAGTGTACAAAACATTAAGGACCCTCCCCCCACCCCCCCTTTGCCCTCAGAACAGCCTAAATTCGTCGGGGGGAATGGACTCTACTAGGTGTCGAAAGCGTTCCACAGGGACGCTGGCCCATGTTGACTCCAATGCTTCCCACAGTTGTGTCAAGTTGGCTGGATGTCCTTTTGGGTGGTGGACCATTCTTGATACACACGGGAAACTGTTGAGTGTGAAAAACCCAGCAGCGTTTCAGTTCTTGACACAAACCGGTGTGCCTGGCACCTACTACCATACCCCGTTCAAGGGCACGTAAATATTTTGTCTTCCCATTTACCATCTGAATGGCACACATACACAATCCATGTCTCAATTGTCTCAAGGCTTAAAAATCCTTATTTAACCTGTCTCCTCACCTTCATCTACACTGATTGAAGTGGACTTAACAAATGACATCAATAAGGAATCATAGCTTTCAGATGGATTCACCTGGTCAGTCTATGTCATGGAAAGAGCCGGTGTTCCTAATGTTTTGTACACTCAGTGTATGTACAGTACTTACAAATATGTTTGTTACAAATAAAATACACATAAAAATGTATAAAATGTGACACTTCCTCTCTTTCCCACGTGTTTGGAATATAAGCTGTTCATCATAACACAGGAAGTGGAGGAAGAAGAGGAGGGGAGGCAATCATCTCTAACAAACACAGCGTACACCACCTTCGACCCTTCCTCCCAGACACCCTACCACCACCACCACCGAGGTCTCCCTCTCTGGGCTTCCCCCATTTCCTGGAGCTCCATGTCCATCGGCACCGGCTCTGCTCCAGGCTGGGGTGCTCTCTGCAGGGGGACATGTTGGAGGTTGGTCCCCGTGTCCTGGTCCTCTCCCATCTCTTTCTCTGGAGCTCCTCTGCTCTGGCGACCTCCCCCCCGCTGGGGATGACGTGGCGCTGCAGGAACAGGGAGGAGAGGAGGAAAGAATGGAGGGAGGAGAGAAGGAAGAGAGGAGGGAGAGAGGGAGAGAGGAGAGATGAGAGGAGGGAGAGGAGAGATGAGAGGGGGGTGAGTGTAGAGATGAGAGGGGGGTGAGTGTAGAGATGAGAGGGGGGAGAGAGGTGAGATGAGAGGGGGAGAGGAGGGATGAGATGAGAGGGGGTCGAGTGTCGAGATGAGAGGGGGGAGAGTGGTAGTAGATGAGAGGGGGGGAGAGGAGGGAGAGATGCAGACGGGGGGAGAGAGGAGAGAGTGAGAGGAGGGATGCAGATGAGAGATAGGAGAGGGGGGAGAGAGGAGAGATGAGAGGGGGGAAGAGAAGGAGAGAGAGGAGGGGGGAGAGAGAGGTATAGTATGAGAGGGGGGGGCAGAGGAGAGAGGATGGGGAGATGGGAGGGTGTGCATCGAGAGGAGGGAGAGAGAAGGAGAGAGGAGGGAGAGAGGAGGGAGGAGGAGAGGGGAGGAGAGAGCAGGAGGGACAGAGGAGGGAGTGAGAGAATCAGAGGAAGCACTTGGGGAAGTAAGTTATTGACCACCTCAACATTTCCGCTTTAACCTTCATGGACTATGACCGTTTTTACAACTTGAACTTGATGCGCCAGTCTCACCTGTTGGAAGCGTACGTCCAGGCTGAATGAGCAAAGACTGCCTATGTTCCAGTGTGTCTGTCCTTGTGTCTGTAGCCTACCTTTTAGCCTGCCTATCCCGTCGCACCACAGGATGGTCGTGTCATAGGTGAGGGTCATGTAGAGGTCAAATTGGAGGTCGAAGGTGAGCCAGCCGCCGGGGGCAGAGGGAGAGTGGAACAGTAGGAGACGAATAGAGCAACATCACATAGGACTGGACCGCATTTAAGACTTAAACACAGGATACTCCAGGGGATAGACAGGATACTCCAGGGGATAGACAGGATACCCCAGGGGATAGACAGGATACTCCAGGGATAGACAGGATACTCCAGGGGATAGACAGGATACTCCAGGGGATAGACAGGATACCCCAGGGATAGACAGGATACCCCAGGGGATAGACAGGATACTCCAGGGGATAGACAGGATACCCCAAGGGATAGACAGGATACTCCAGGGGATAGACAGGATACTCTAGGGATAGACAGGATACTCCAGGGGATAGACAGGATACCCCAGGGATAGACAGGATACTCCAGGGGATAGACAGGATACCCCAGGGGATAGACAGGATACTCCAGGGGATAGACAGGATACTCCAGGGGATAGACAGGATACTCCAGGGGATAGACAGGATACTCCAGGGGAATAGACAGGATACCCAGGGATAGACAGGATACTCCAGGGGATAGACAGGATACCCCAGGGATTAGACAGGATACTCCAGGGGATAGACAGGATACTCCAGGGGATAGGACAGGATACTCCAGGGGATAGACAGGATACTCCAGGGGATAGACAGGATACTCCAGGGGATAGACAGGATACTCCAGGGGATAGACCAGGATACTCCAGGTATGACTGGATACCCCAGGGGATAGACAGGATACTCCAGGGGATAGACAGGATACTCCAGGGATAGACAGGATACTCCAGGGATAGACAGGATACTCTAGGGATAGACAGGATACTCCAGGGGATAGACAGGATACCCCAGGGATAGACAGGATACTCCAGGCTGAGGGAAGGCTGAGGGAAGTGAGCAAGCCTTCCTGTCCAGTCAAATCCAGATGAAGGAAAAGAGAGAAGGGGAGGAAGTGGCATTAGATTATTGAGCTGCAGGCCCTGATAGATCTCTACCTGTCCAGTCAGTGCCTTCAGTACCTCTACAGTCTCCGATTGGTTCCTACCTGTGATTATTAGTTCCTACCTGTGATTATTAGTTCCTACCTGTCAGTCCGTCCCTACGCTCCAACCTCCGGGGGGGGCCAGGCAGTCCGTCCCTACGGTCCCTCCACAGTCAGAGACCAGATCACTGATGCTGTAGTATAAGATTGGTTCCTAGGTGTATGTAATATTAGTTCCTACCTGTCTGTCCGTCCCAACGGTCCCCCCACAGTCAGACAGCAGGCCACTGATGCTGTAGTATCCAGAGAAGCTATAGAAGCCCAGAGAGTGAGCTCCGTCCTGGGCTATGCTGTTCTGGAGGAGAGACCCCCCACAACGCCGGCCCCGGCAACCCGTCTCCAGGGATAGACAGGAACCCAGGGGTAGCGTACTGGGGTCCAGATCTCCAGGATAGACAAACCCCCCGGAGGTGGATAGCAGATACAGGGATTAACCCAGGCCCAGGGGTAGGGATCCCCGGGTAGTCAGGTTACCAGGTGGAAAAGAGGGACCCCGGGTTAGAGAGAGACAGATACCGGGGAGACAGGTATCCAGGGTGACGGATCCCAGGCAGGAGAAAAGGATACCCGGTTAGGCCTACAGGGTCCCCAGGGGGTATAGCAGGTCTCGGGGATGAGAACCCAATAGACCAATCGGGTAGACAGTAGGGAAACGGATTCCGGGATAACAATACTGAGAGGGTGAAGGATACCCAGGGGGGAAGAGGTATGGGGTAGGAATGAACTCCCGGGGTTGGGACCCCAGGGGGAGAGGAACAGGGAGATGATGACCCAAAGGTGAAGGGGGTGCAAAGTGCAGGGGTAGACAGGAGACTCCCGGTACAGTGTACGGGGAAAAGACAGGTAGTCCGTATAAAAGTGTATGGGGATAGACAAAACCATGATGACAGGTTGGGGTGCTACTGTGGGTCGTCTCCAGTGATAGAGGATACTCCTAGACGATTCCCAGGGATAACCCTATCCTCCAGGGGTATAATGAACCCAGGGATAGCAGGGACAGGAAGACATGAATTTGCCCTGCATACAGTCTTGTAAAGCGGGAAATAGATGTTTATTCAAAGCCTCCATCCATCAAATCAAGATGAAGGAAAGACAGAGAATGGATGCAAGGCAAGTTTAAGGAAAACTAATAAAAACACTAACACTTCAAACTGCTTCAATTACCTCTACACGACCACTGTAAATAAACACATGTCATTCCAACGCTGAAGGACCAAAGCCTCCTGAGGCCCCCAGCAGAGCCAACAAGATGCGTTTAAGATTTCTTGTAAATAAGTTCCACCTGAGAGCCAACGGCCCCACAGCAAACAGGCCACATCTGTGTATCAAAAGCATGAAGCCAAGTAGCTCCGTCCGGCTTGCTGTTCTGGAGGAGAGACCCCCCACAACCCGGCCCCCCCCACCCCGCCAATTTTTGGCCCCCGGTGGTAGCGTTTTGGCCTGCCTGCCCCCCCCCTGGGGGTTTTGGGGCAGGTGGTTTTCCCCCGCCGGAGGGTCGGGGTCAAGGTTAGGGCCGGGAGGAGAGGGGACGGGGTTTAATGAGAGGCGCATACCGGGGGGAGACAGGGGAGGTTTAAGGTAGGGGGTTTGAGGGGGGGGCGAGGCAGGGGAGGGGTTTGCCTAGGGGTTCAAGGGATAGGAGGCTGTGTTGACAATGGACCCAAAGGTGGGGATGGGAACGGATTTCGGATCAAAAAAAAAATTTTGAGGGGAGGTCAAAAGGGGGAGAGGGAGGGTCAGGGTTAATTTAAAGGTCAAGGTTTGGCCAGGTTGGAAGAGGCATGGGAGATGTAAAAGTGAGAAAGCAAAATTAAGGGGAAAGGAAGGTAGTCCCCTGTAGGGGCCCAAAAGTGAGAGGTCAGGTACCGGGGGGGGGGGGTCAAAAGTGAGAGGTCGGGGCCGTCTACGGGGTCTGGTGTAGTCAGCCTGAGAGGTTGGGTTGGTGGGGCTTCGGGCCCCCGGTGTGCGGATCTTAGAACTTTCAGCTAACCCTCCCGGGCCCCGGGTTTTATAAGGGGAAAGGGGCCCCCAAGAAAACCCATTAGTAGCCAAACTCCCTCTGCCCCTTTAAAGCAGGAGAAAATAGATTTTTATTCATATTAAAATCATCACATAACAAATCAAGTTTTATTTAAAAAGAAACTTTTCAGACATGGAATGCAACGCAAGCCCTTTTAAAAAAAAAAAAACAAATAAAAAACAATAAAAATTAAAAACTAAATATTTACAAACACCCAAAAAATTAGTAAAAAAAAAAAATTTAATTAAAAATGAAGGACAAAAAAGCCCCCTGAGGAAAAGAAAAGCTAAAAAAAGCTTTTTTAATTTCCCCTTTTAAAAAGTACGCCTGAGAGGGAAGGGCCCCGACCTTGGCAAAAAGCTATTTCGGTCACATTCCTGATGTGTGATTTGAAATTTTGTTCAGAATCTAAAATAGCACCTAGGTATTTTACCTGGTGTTTTATACTTATTGCCCGTGAATTAAAACATGCGGGCAGATTCTCTCTCTGTGCTTTGGCTCCAAAAATAAGTACCTTGGTCTTCTCTTGATTTAGCTGGGGGAAGTTGTGAGCCATCCAAGTATTTAAATCACTAATACAGTCTGATAATTTATCAATGTAAAGTCGTGTATTGTCTACTTACTGATTGAGTTAGAAATGTTACATGTATGACCTTTAAATGCTTCCAGTGCTTCAGTCTTCACTATTTTCACACGTGGCTTTGTTTGGTGGCAACTTTACTGGGCCTTTAAAAGGTAGTAACTAATTAAACATCTTGAAACTTTACTGGGCCTTTAAAAGGTAGTAACTAATTAAACATCTTGAAACTTTACTGGGCCTTTAAAGGTAGTAACTCATTAATTGTAATGGGACAGTTCAGCGAAATAATGTATTCAGATTTGTTTCCTTAACTTGTATTTGTATTTGTATTTTATTATTATCCAAGGCAGCAGCTACTCTTCCTGGGGTCCAACCACAATTTACATACAATAAAACAACACCTTGTTACACACTACTCTACCGTAACATATTTACAATACAAAATCAACAATACAGCAAAATAACAATATTAAAATGTGTGTGTGTGTAGAGTGCGTGTGTTAGCATGTGTTTTGCGAATGCTGTGTGTGTGCCTTGTGTGTGTGTCTCTTCACAGTCCCCGCTGTTCCATAAAGTGTAGTTTTATCTGTTTTTCAAATCCTATTCTACTGCTTGACTGAGTTACCTGATGTGGAATAGAGTTCCATGTAGTCATGGCTCTATGTAGTACTGTGCGTTTCCCGTAGTCTGTTCTGGACTTGGGGACTGTGAAGAGACCTCTGGTGGCATGTCTCGTGGGGTATGCATGGGTGTCTGAGCTGTGTGCCAGTAGTTTAAACAGACAGCTCGGTACATTCAGCTTGTCAACACCTCTTACAAAAACAAGCAGTGATGAAGTAAATCTCTCTTCCACTCTGAGCCAGGAGAGACTGACATGCATGTTATTAATGTTAGCTCTCCGTGTACTTTTAAGGGCCAGCCGTGCTGCCCTGTTCTGAGCCAACTGCAATTTTCCCAAGTCCCTCTTTGTGGCATCTGACCACACGACTGAACAGTAGTCCAGGTGCGACAAAACTAGGGCCTGTAGGACCTGCCTTGTTGATAGTGTTGTTAAGAAGGCAGAGCAGCGCTTAATTATGGATATACTTCTCCCCATCTTAGCTATCTTAGGAAGATGTTTACAACTGAATGAAATGGAGGAAGATGTGTTCAACTGAGTTAAATGGAGGAAGCAATCAAATGTCAATCAACTTTCCACCTATGAATTTGCCTCTAACACACTAACTGGAAACAAAAAGATGGCATATAATGGATGTTTAATTTACTGGTGTTGTTCAGGTTGGTGTATTCTGTGGTCTGACCACGGCTGAGTTTATTTCCAGTAACTGAAGTAGTTCACAGTTAGAGTTGACAAGGCTGTGTATGTAGTGTTAGAAAATGTGCTTCCTAACAACACTGTGGTCAGAGCAGCACTGGGCTGATTAACACCTCAGCAGCTGTAGATTCTCCAGTTGAGGAGGCCTTTTCTCAGTAAGAGTAGGGGAGACTGGGGAACAAAGTAACACTTTTAGGCTTTTGATTATTATGAAAATGTTCTTTGAGACAGATTAATAATATTTTTAAGCAAACAACATACATATCTCGGCTACGATTACAGACTAAGTATGTTCCTAGGACATACCAGTAGTTTATAATTCAACCAAGTGGCGGGAATGAAATGTTACAATTGATCCAGTAGGTCAATCCTTTTTTTTTAAAGGAGAGGCGGCAAGTATATTTACTTTAGGGCCTCAAACCCCTTTTTTCGTCTTCAATAAAACTAAAAGTAATTAAAGGATTTAAACAAAACCTCTTGGGCATGTAGAGATACTAACCAAGCATTAGATTCAGATTCAGAAAACTTTAAATGTCCTCAGAGGCAATTCATCTTGCAGCAGTTATAAAACAATCACATATAAAAAATAAATAGCAAAAGGATATTTACATGTTTCAGTGTTGCTTGCCTCGAAGCGAGCATAGAAGTAATTTAGCCCTTCTGGTAGGCTTGCGTCACTGGGCAGCTCGCGGCTGGGTTTCCCTTTGTAGTCCGTAATAGTTTGCAAGCCCTGCCACATCCGACGAGTGTCAGAGCCGGTGTAGTAGGATTCAATCTTAGTCCTGTATTGACGCTTTGCCTGTTTTGATGTTTCGTCTAAAGGCATAGTGGGATTTCTTATAAGCGTCCGGGTTAGTGTCCCGCTCCTTGAAAGCAGCAGCTCTAGCCTTTAGCTCGGTGCGGATGTTGCCTGTAATCCATGGCTTCTGGTTGGGAAATGTACGTACGGTCACTGTAGGGACTGAAGTGGTATACTCCTCAAATCAAATAAAAATGAAATTGGTCACATACACATATTTAGCAGATGTTATTGCGGGTGTAGCGAAATGCTTGTGTTCCTATCTCCAACAGTGCAGTAGTATCTAACGATTCACAACAATACACACAAATCTAAAAGTAAAATAATATAATTAAGAAATATATAAATATTAGGACGAGCAATGTCGGAGTGGCATTGACTAAAATACAGTAGAATAGAATACAGTATATACATATGAGATGAGTAGTGCAAGATGTTCCATTTCTTAAAGTGGCCAGCGATTTCAATAGGCAGCAGCAGCCTCTAATGTGCTAGTGATGGCTATTTAACAGTCTGATGGCCTTGAGATAGAAGATGTTTTTCATTCTCTCGGTCCCAGCTTTGATGCACCTGTACTGACCTCGCCTTCTGGATGGTATCGGGGTGAACAGGCCGTGGCTCGGGTGGTTGATGTCCTTGATGATCTTTTTGGCCTTCCTGTGACATCGGGTGCTGTAGGTGTCCTGGAGGGCAGGTAGTTTGCCCCCGGTGATGCGTTGGGCAGACCGCATCACACTCTGGAGATCGCTGCGGTTGCGGGCGGTGCAGTTGCTGTACCAGGCGGTGATACAGCCCAACAGGATGCTCTCAATTGTGCATCTGTAAAAGTTGTTGACGTTGAGGGAGAGGTTATTTTCCTGGCACCACTCCGCCAGGGCCCTCACCTCCTCCCTGTAGGCGGTCTCGTCATTATTGGTAATCAGGCCTGCTACTGTTGTGTCGTCTGCAAACTTGATGATTGAGTTGGAGGTGTGCTTCACCACGCAGTCATGGGTGAACAGGGAGTACAGGAGGGGGTTGAGCACGCACCCTTGTGGGGCCCCAGTGTTGAGGATCAGCGAAGTGGAGGTGTTGTTTCCTACCTTCACCACCTGGGGGCGGCCCATCAGGAAGTCCAGGACCCAGTTGCACAGGGCGGGGTTCAGACCCAGGGTCTCGAGCTTAATGATGAGCTTGGAGGGTACTATGGTGTTGAATGCTGAGCTATTGTCAATGAACAGCATTCTTACATAGGTATTCCTCTTGTCCAGATGGGATAGGGCAGTGTGCAGTGTGATGGCGATTGCATCATCTGTGGATCTATTGGGGCGGTAAGCAAATTGAAGTGGGTCTAGGGTGACAGGTAAGGTAGAGGTGATATGATCCTTAACGAGCCTCTCAAAGCACTTCATGATGACAGACGTGAGTGCTACGGGGCGATAGTAATTTAGTTCCATACATTACCTCACCACACGTTACCCAAACACACACATTACATCAAGACACAACGCCAAGTCCTCTGTGAAGTATATTTTTATTCTAAAACGTGACATCATTTCTTGGTATTAAAATTATTAAAATGAATGACAAAAAAACAATTTAGAAATCTAAATCAAGAACATACAGTATCAGAAATAGGGCATGGAAGTAAAAGTTATTTGAAGCGGTTTACATTCTGACATTTGCATTACATTTTATAGATCAAGACAACACTTGCTTTCACATTTAAACATAAACGTGTGTCGAGCGCCTTTCTCTCCTATCAATTATTATTAATGATCAATTATTATCAATTATCCGATCAATAATTGACTAGTCCAGGCTAAAGACCATTTTAATGGGCAGAGTGAAGTTGTCTCCATCACCACTGATCGCTGATTCTCTCCTGTTAGAGAGAGAGAGCACGAGAGAGAGAGAGAGAGAATAGAGAGAAGAGAGAGAGGCGAGAGAGAGAGAGAGAGAGAGAGGTAGTAGAGAGAGAGAGAGAGAGATAGAGAGAGGGAGAGAGCAGAGAGAGCGCCAGAGAGAGAGAGAGCGAGAGAGAGAGAGAGAGAGAGAAGAGAGAGAGATAGAGAGATAGAGAGAGAGAGAGAGAGGAGAGAGAGAGAGAGAGAGAGACAGAGAGAGAGAGAGAAAATATAAAGATGGAGAGTATGTTTTTCACGTATTCCTGACACCAGGGGGGTTCCAGACTTAGTAAGAGTTTCCTTACCGTTCTCCACAGTCTCCCCTGTAGACCCAGTCTCTCCAGTGGACCCAGCTGAGCCATTAGCTACAGGGCTCATAGCATGGTGATCACCATCACCACCATCATCACCATCATCACCATCATCATCACCACCACCCTCTCTCACAGAGTCCTCCTGATCTAAAATACAACATATAATACAGTGCATTCAAAGTATTCAGACCCCTTGACTTTTTCCACATTTTGTTACGTTACAGCCTTATTCTAAAATTGATTAAATTGTTTTTTCCCCCTCATCAATCTACACACAATACCCCATAATGACAAAGCAAAAACAGGTTTTTAGACATTTTTGCAAAAAAAAAAGAAAAAAACGGAAATATCACATTTACATAAGTATTCAGACCCTTTACTCAGTACTTTGTTGAAGCACCTTTGGCAGCGATTACAGCCTCGAGTCTTCTTGGGTATGACGCTACAAGCTTGGCACACCTGTATTTGGGGAGTTTCACCCATTCTTCTCTGCAGATCCTCTCAAGCTCTGTCAGGTTGGATGGGGAGTGTCTCTGCAAAGCTATTTTCAGGTCTCTCCAGAGATGTTCGATCAGGTTCAAGTCCGGGCTCTGGTTGGGCCACTCAAGGACATTCAGAGACTTGTCCCGAAGCCACTCCTGCGTTGTCTTGGCTGTGTGCTTAGGGTCGTTGTCCTGTTGGAAGGTGAACCTTCTCCCCAGTCTGAGGTCCTGAGCGCTCTGGAGCAGGTTTTCATCGAGGATCTCTCTGTACATTGGTCCGTTCATCTTTGCCTCGATCCTGACTAGTCTCCCAGTCCCTGCCGCTGAAAAACATCCCCACATCATGATGCTGCCACCACCATGCTTCACCGTAGGGATGGTGCCAGGTTTCCTCCAGACATGACATTTGGCATTCAGGCCAAAGAGTTCAATCTTGGTTTCATCAAACCGATGGTCTGAGAGTCTTTAGGTGCCTTTTGGCAAACTCCAAGCGGGCTGTCATGTGCCTTTTACTGAGGAGTGGCTTCCGTCTGGCCACTCTACCATAAAGGCCTGATTGGTGGAGTGCTGCAGAGATGGTTGTCCTTCTGGAAGGTTCTCCCATCTCCACAGAAGAACTCTTGAGCTCTGTCAGAGTAACCATCGGGTTCTTGGTCACCTCCGTGACTAAGGCCCTTCTCCCCCGATTACTCAGTTTGGCCGGGCGGCCAGCTCTAGGAAGAGTCTTGGTGGTTCCAAACTTCTTCCATTTAAGAATGATGGAGGCCACGGTGTTCTTGGGGACCTTCAATGCTGCAGAAATGTTTTGGTACCCTTCCCCAGATCTGTGCTTCGACAAAATCCTGTCTCTGAGCTCTACGGACAACTCCTTTAACCTCATGGCTTGGTTTTTGCTCTGACATGCACTGTCAACTGTGGGACCAAATCATGTCCAATCAATTGAATTTACCACAGGTGGACTCCAATCAAGTTGTAGAAAACATCTCAAGGATGATCAATGGAAACAGGATGCACCTGAGCTCAATTTCGAGTCTCATAGCAAAGGGACTGAATACTTAGGTAAATAAGGTATTTCAGTTTTTTTTATTTTTAATAAATATGCAATCATTTTGGGGTATTGTGTGAAGATTGATAATTTAATCCATTTTTTGAATAAGGCTGTAACATAACAAAATGTGGAAAAAGTCAAGGGGTCTGAATACTTTCTGAATGCACTGTAAAATATAAACAAAACATATACCACATCTCCATCTGAGGCAGGAAGGTTAGAGACAGACAGTAATGTCACCATGGTTACCATTGGTGGGTTCATAGGTTCCGGGTTGTTCCATGCAGCTGAGGGGGGTCTCGTGGTCATAGCCTGGACGCTGCAGGTCAAACGAGTACCTCTGAAGAGAAAAAAATAATAATAATACTTCAACAACATATTTATCAGACATATACAGTGGGGAGAACAAGTATTTGATACACTGCCGATTTTGCAGGTTTTCCTACTTACAAAGCATGTAGAGGTCTGTAATTTTTATCATAGGTACACTTCAACTGTGAGAGACGGAATCTAAAACAAAAATCCAGAAAATCACATTGTATGATTTTTAAGTAATTAATTTGCATTTTATTGCATGACATAAGTATTTGATACATCAGAAAAGCAGAACTTAATATTTGGTACAGAAACCTTTGTTTGCAATTACAGAGATCATACGTTTCCTGTAGGTCTTGACCAGGTTTGCACACACTGCAGCAGGGATTTTGGCCCACTCCTCCATACAGACCTTCTCCAGATCCTTCAGGTTTCGGGGCTGTCGCTGGGCAATACGGACTTTCAGCTCCCTCCAAAGATTTTCTATTGGGTTCAGGTCTGGAGACTGGCTAGGCCACATTTCAGGACCTTGAGATGCTTCTTACGGAGCCACTCCTTAGTTGCCCTGGCTGTGTGTTTCGGGTCGTTGTCATGCTGGAAGACCCAGCCACGACCCATCTTCAATGCTCTTACTGAGGGAAGGAGGTTGTTGGCCAAGATCTCGCGATACATGGCCCCATCCATCCTCCCCTCAATACGGTGCAGTCGTCCTGTCCCCTTTGCAGAAAAGCATCCCCAAAGAATGATTAATTACTTAAAAATCATACAATGTGATTTTCTGGATTTTTGTTTTAGATTCCGTCTCTCACAGTTGAAGTGTACCTATGATATAAATTACAGACCTCTACATGCTTTGTAAGTAGGAAAACCTGCAAAATCGGCAGTGTATCAAATACTTGTTCTCCCCACTGTAGCTCTGTGGAGAAAATATCACATCAACATCATAACAGCAACCAAAACAACATGACCATTGTACATTATCAGACAGATCTGAAGACAAAGCTTGTATGGAATGTGACTCTCGATGACTGTGACCCACCTAGAGAATTCATATTTTCTTCCCTCCAAGTAAACTATATAATTTATTCTACCAAAGACCAGTTCGTAAAGCCTTTAGCCGTATCCTTATTCTAGTCCTCCTCTGTTCCTCTGGTGATGTAGAGGTTAACCCAGGCCCTGCAGCCCCCAGTATCACTCCTACTCCCCAGGAGCTATCATTTGTTGACTTCTGTAACCGTAAAAGCCTTGGTTTCTTGCATGTTAACATCAGAAGCCTCCTCCCCAAGTTTGAGTAATAATAATGTTATAATAATATGCCATTTAGCAGACGCTTTTATCCAAAGCGACTTACAGTCATGTGTGCATACATTTTTACGTATGGGTGGTCCCGGGGATCGAACCCACTACCCTGGCGTTACAAGCGCCGTGCTCTACCAGCTGAGCTACAGAGAACCACAGTAATTCGCATCCTGTAGCACTAACTCCAAAAAATTTTGGGACACTGTAAAGTCCATGGAAAATAAGAGCACTTCCTCCCAGCTGCCCACTGCACTGAGGCTAGGAAACACTATCACCACCGATAAATCTACAATAATCGAGAATTTCAACAAGCATTTTGCTACGGCTGGCCATGCTTTCCACCTGGCTACCACTACCCCCCGGCCACCAGCTCTGCACCCTCCGCTGCAACTTGCCCATGCCCCCCCCGCTTCTCCTTCACACAAATCCAGACAGCTGATGTTCTAAAAGAGCTGCAAAATCTGGACCCCTACAAATCACCTGGGCTAGACAATCTGGACCCTTTCTTTCTAAAACTAGCCGCCGAAATTGTCGCAACCCCTATTACTAGCCTGTTCAACCTCTCTTTCGTAACGTCTGAGATCCCCAGAGATTGGAAAGCTGCCGCGGTCATCCCCCTCTTCAAAGGGGGTGACACTCTAGATCCAAACTGTTACAGACCCATTCCATCCTGCCCTGCCTTTCAAAAGTTTTTGAAAGCCAAGTCAACAAACAGATCACCGACCATTTCGAATCCCACCGTACCTTCTCCGCTATGCAATCCGGTTTCCGAGCTGGTCATGGGTGCACTTCAGCCACGCTCAAGGTCCTAAATGATATTATAACCGCGATCGATAATAGACAGTACTGTGCAGCCGTTTTCATTGACCTGGCCAAGGCTTTCGACTCTGTCAACCACCGCATTCTTATTGGCAGACTAAATAGCCTTGGTTTCTCAAATGACTGCCTCGCCTGGTTCACCAACTACTTCTCAGATAGAGTTCAATGTGTCAAATCGGAGGGCCTGTTGTCTGGACCTATGGCGGTCTCTATGGGGGTGCCACAGGGTTCAATTCTTGGGCCAACTCTTTTCTCTGTGTATATCAATGACGTCGCTCTTGCTGCTGGTGACTCTCAGATCCACCTCTACGCAGACGACACCATTTTGTATACATCTGGCCCTTCATTGGACACTGTGTTAACAAACCTCCAAACGAGCTTCAATTCCATACAACAATCCTTCAGTAGCCTTCAACTGCTCTTAAACACTAGTAAAACTAAATGCATGCTCTTCAACCGAACGCTGCTTGCACCCGCCCACCCGACTAGAATCACTACTCTAGACGGGTCTGACCTAGAGTATGTGGACAACTACAAATATCTAGGTGTCTGGTTAGACTGTAAACTCTCCTTCCAGACTCACATTAAGAATCTCCAATCCAAAGTTAAATCTAGAATCGGTTTCCTATTTCGCAACAAAGCCTCCTTCACTCATGCTGCCAAACATGCCCTCGTAAAACTGACTATCCTACCGATCCTTGACTTCGGCGATGTCATTTACAAAATAGCCTCCAACACTCTACTCAGCAAATTGGATGTTGTCTATCACAGTGCCATCCGTTTTGTCTCCAAAGCCCCATATAATACCCACCACTGTGACCTGTACGCTCTTGTTGGCTGGTCCTCACTACATATTCGTCGCCAAACCCACTGGCTCCAGGCCATCTATAAATCACTGCTAGACACCCACCCGTAGTCTGCGCTCCAGCAGGTATATCTCACTGGTCATCCCCAAAGCCAACACCTCCTTTGGCCGCAATTCCTTCCAGTTCTCTGCTGCCAATGACTGGAACGAACTGCAAAAATCTCTGAAGCTGGAGACTCTTATCTCCCTCACTAACTTTAAGCATCAGTTGTCAGAGCACCTTACCGATCACTGCACCTGTACACAGCCCATCTGAAATTAGCCCGCCCAACTACCTCATCCCTATATTGTTATTTATTTTGCTCATTTGTACCCCAGTATCTCTATTTGCACATCATCTCTTGCACATCATTCCAGTGTTAATACTAAATTGTAATTATTTTGCACTATAGCCTATTTTATTGCCTTACCTCAATAACTTGCTAAATTTGCACACTGTATATTATTTGTATTTCTGTTGTATTTTTGACTTTGTTTTGTTTTACCCCATATGTAACTCTGTGTTGTTGTTTTTATCGCACTGCTTTGCTTTATCTTGGCCAGGTCGCAGTTGTAAATGAGAACTTGTTCTCAACTGGTTTACCTGGTTAAATAAAGGTGAAATAAAAAAATAAAATAAAAAAAATTCACTGCGTTAGCACATTCTGCCAACCCTGATGTCCTAGCAGTGTCTGAATCCTGGTTTAGGAAGGCCACCAAAAATTCAGAAATCTCCATCCCGAATTACAACATTTTCTGTCTATATAGAACTGCCAAAGGGGGCGGAGTTGCAATCTACTGTAGAGATAGCCTGCAGAGCTCTATCATACTATCCAGGTCTGTGCCCAAACGCTCCCTAAAACACTTTAGCGAGCAGGCCTTTCTAATTGACCTGGCCCGGGTATCCTGGATGGATATTGACCTCATTCGGTCAGTAGAGGATGCCTGGTTGTTCTTTAAAAGTGCTTTCCTCTCCATCTTAAATAAGCATGCCCCATTCAAAAAATTTCAGAACTAAGAACAGATATAGCCCCTGGTTCACCCCAGACTTGACTGCCCTTAACCAGCACAAAAACATCCTGTGGCATTAGCATCGAACAGGCCCCGCGATATGCAACTTTTCAGGGAAGTCAGGAACCAATGTACACAATCAGTTAGGAAAGCAAAGGCTAGCTTTTTCAAACAGAAATTTGCATCCTGTAGCACTAACTCCAAAAAGGTTTTGGGACACTGTAAAGTCCATGGAGAATAAGAGCACTTCCTCCCAGCTGCCCACTGCACTGAGGCTAGGAAACACTATCACCACCGATAAATCTATGATGCCACAGGGTTCAATTCTCGGGCCGACTCTATTCTCTGTGTATATCAATGATGTCGCTCTTGCTGCTAGTGACTCTCAGATCCACCTCTACGCAGACGACACCATTTTGTATACATCTGGCCCTTCATTGGACACTGTGTTAACAAACCTCCAAACGAGCTTCAATGCCATACAACACTCCTTCAGTAGCCTCCAACTGCTCTTAAACACTAGTAAAACTAAATGCATGCTCTTCAATCGAACGCTGCTGGCACCCGCACGCCCGAATAGAATCACTACTCTCGGCGGGTCTGACTTAGAATATGTGGACAACTACAAATACCTAGGTGTCTGGTTAGACTGTAAACTCTCCTTCCAGACTCACATTAAGCATCTCCAATCCAAAGTTAAATCTAGAATCAGCTTCCTATTTCGCAACAAAGCCTCCTTCACTCATGCTGCTAAACATGCCCTCGTAAAACTGACTATCCTACCGATCCTTGACTTCGGCGATGTCATTTACAAAATAGCTTCCAACACTCTACTCAGCAAATTGGATGTAGTCTATCACAGTGCCATCCGTTTTGTCTCCAAAGCCCCATACACTACCCACCACTGTGACCTGTACGCTCTTGTTGGCTGGTCCTCACTACATGTTCGTCGTCAAACCCACTGGCTCCAGGTCATCTATAAATCACTGCTAGGCAAATCCCTGCCTTATCTTAGCTCATTGGTCACCATAGCAACATCCACCCGTAGTATGCATTCCAGCAGGTATATCTCACTGGTCATCCCCAAAGCCAACACCTCCTTTGGCCGCCATTCCTTCCAGTTCTCTGCTGCAAATGACTGGAACGAACTGCAAAAATCTCTGAAGCTGGAGACTCTTATCTCCCTCACTAACTTTAAGCATCAGTTGTCAGAGCAGCTTACCGATCACTGCACCTGTACACAGCCCATCTGTAATTAGCCCACCCAACTACCTCATCCCCATATTGTTATTTACATTGTTATTTATTTTGCTAATTTGCACCCCAGTATCTCTATTTGCACATCATCTTATGCACATCTATCCCTCCAGTGTTAATACTAAATTGTAATTATTTTGCACTATGGCCTATTTATTGCCTTACCTCCATAACTTGCTACATTTGCACACACTGTATATATATTTTCTGTTGTATTTTTGACTTAATGTTTTTTTTTTACCCCATATGTAACTCTGTGTTGTTGTTTTTATCGCACTGCTTTGCTTTATCTTGGCCAGGTCGCAGTTGTAAATGAGAACCTGTTCTCAACTGGCGTACCTGGTTAAATAAAGGTGAAATTAAAAAGCCCTGGAGGAACAATCTGCAAAACATATCCTTCACAACAAGTGAACTGAGTCTTCCCTGACCATGTTCTCACTATGTAAGACAGTAACAGGATAGTGTATGTCTCACCCTGGAACTCTTCCTCAGCATATACAGAACCATCAACAGACAGACAATGGCCAACAATATGAGGAACAGGATCACATAGCCTACAGGAGAGAGAGAGAGGGGGGAGAGAGGGGAGGGGGATGGAGAGGAGGGGGAGAGATAGAGGGAAGGAGGGAGGGGAGGGGGAGGGAGATGGAGGAGAGCGATAGAGGGAGAAAGAAAGTGAGAGAGCGAGAAGGGGGGGTAGAGGGTAGGAGGGGGAGGGTAGGAGAGGGGGGAGGGTGTAGAGAGAGGGTAGAGAGAGGAGGGGGGGGGTTAGAGAGGAGAGGGGGGGTGGAGGGGGGTAGAGAGTAGCGGGGGGGGTAGAGAGGAGACGGGGTAGAGCGGTAGTAGAGAGGGGGAGGGGGGTTGAGAGAGAGGGGGAGGGTTTAGAGAGAGGGGGGGGAGGGGAGGGGAGAGGGGGGGGGAGGGGGGGGTAGAGGAGGGGGGGGGAGGGTAGAGAGGAGGGGGGGGGGGGGGAGGATAGAGAGAGGGGGGTGGGAAAGGGGGGTTTAAAAGGGGGGGGGGGGGTTTTAGAGGAGAGGGGGGGGGGGTAGAAAAGGGGGGGGAGGGTTAGAGGGGGGGGGGGGTTTAGGGGGTAGGAAGGGGGAGGGAGAGAAGGGGGGGGAGGGGTAAGAGAGGGGGGAGGGGTAGAGAGAGGGGGGGAGGGTGGGGTTTTTAAAAGAGGGGGGGGGTGAGAGGAGGGGTGGGGGGGGAGGAGAGAGGGGGGGGTAAGAGAGGGGGGGTAGAGAGAAAGGGGGGGGGGGGAGAGATAGAGAGGGGGGGGGGTAGAGAAGGAG
The DNA here is from genome assembly GCA_902810595.1 of Coregonus sp. 'balchen'. Classification (NCBI taxonomy): domain Eukaryota; kingdom Metazoa; phylum Chordata; class Actinopteri; order Salmoniformes; family Salmonidae; genus Coregonus; species Coregonus sp. 'balchen'. The sequence continues at coordinate 32,025,092 of LR778291.1, forward strand.
GGGGGGGGGGGTTAAAAAGAGGGGAGGGGGGGGGGGGGGAGGGGGGGGGGGTAAGAGGGTAGATAAGAAGGGGGGGGGTTTTTAGAGAGAGAGGGGGGGGGGGGGAGGGTGGGAGGGGGTTAAGGGGTAGAGAGGGGGGGGGGGTAGAGGGGGGAAGGGGGAGGGTAGAGATAGAGGGGGGGAGGGTTTTTAGAGAGAGGGGGGGGTAAGAGGGTAGAGGGGGGGGGGGAGGGGGGTAGAGAGGGGGGGAGGGTAGAGAGGGGGGGGGGGGCAGAGGGTAGACAGGGGGGAGGGAGAGAGGAGGGGGGGGCAGAGAGAGAGGGGAGGCAGAAGAGAGAGGGGGGGGGGGAAGAGAAGAGAGGGGGGGAGGGCAGAGCGAGAGGGGGGGGGTTTTAGGAGAGAGGGGGGGGGAGGGTAGCAAGAGAGGGGGGAGGGGGTAGCAAGAGAGAGGGGGGGGGGTTTTAGGATAGAGAGGGAGGAGAGGGGGGAGGGGGGGGGGTGCAGGGGGGAGGGGGGGAGGGGGGTAGGAGGAGAAAAAGGGGGGGAGGGGGAGAGAGGGGGGGAGGAGAGAGGGGAGAGAGAGAGGGGGTAGAGAGGAGAAAAGGGGGGAAGGGGTAGAGAGAGGGGGGGAGGGAGAAGAGGGGAGGGGGGTAGAAAGGGAGGGGGGTGGGGGAGGAGAGAGAGACAGAGGGTAGTGAATAGGGTAGCAGTTCATTCCAACATTACATTAGTAAACATGAGAAAAAAACTTTGGTACAAATATTACATAAACCCTGCGTGTTTCCCTTCACTTTGAAAAAAAGAACAAACAGAAAAAAAGTCTTTTACTATCAGACAAAAGAAAGACGAAGACAGACAGCAGAAAACCCCCGACATATTTGTCTGCTTGTTCTCTGTTTTTTTTTTAATTTATTCTCCTTTGCGTGGGTAGTGTAGGGTGGGTCATGCGTAGGCTGTGGGTCAGAGTAGGTGTGGGTCAGACTGAGGCTGGGGTCTGACTGTAGGCTGTGGGTCGAGGTGGGGGCGGGGGTATGACTGTAGGCTGTGGGTCATGAGTAGGCTGTGGTCATGCCTGTAGGCTGTGGGTCATGACTTTAGGCTGTGGGTCATGACTGTAGGCTGTGGGTCATGACTTTAGGCTGTATATATGATATATACCTGCAGTGCTTCTTCCAACTGAAACAAGAACAAACAGAAATAATGTAATGTATCTATTGTATACACAGACCAGACAGAGACAACCGAAAAGTATCATTTATACAGCACAGACCGGTGTGTGTGTGTGTGTGTGTGTGTGTGTGTGTCTATGTGTGTGTGTGTATGTGTGTGTGTGTGTGTGTGTGTGTTGTGTGTGTGTGAGTGTATGTAGCAGCTTGCTCAGCAGCTGTGGTTAGAGACACAGGAAAACAGAAAGCAGTTAGCTAGCTTCAGGGCTCCCATACACCACTCTGTTCTACTCACACAAACAAGTAGAATACAGTGGAGGCTCCTCAGTGAATGTAATATATTCACGTCACCCAATAATTGATTAAAACACATGAAGGTCTACTGTAGCCTCAACAGCACTCTGTAGGGTAGCACCATGGTGTAGCCGGAGGACAGCTAGCTTCCGTCCTCCTCTTGGTACATTGACTTCAATACAAAACCTAGGAGGCTCGTGGTTCTCACCCCCTTCCATAGACTTACACAGTAATTATGACAACTTTCGGAGGATGTCCTCCAACCTATCAGAGCTCTTGCAGCATAAACTGACATGTTGTCCACCCAATCAAAGGATCAGAGAATGAATCTAGTACTGAAAGCTACAGCTAGCTAGCACTGCAGTGCATAAAATGTGGTGAGTAGTTGACTCAAAGAGAGAGAAAGACAATAGTTGAACAGTTTTGAGCAAATTAATCTCTTCCAAAATTAAGGAGAAGCAAGAGAGAGATTGTTATATTTTGTTGTATTTTTTCCCCCCACTTTCACTTACTTAGCTAACGAATGCAGCTAGCTAGTTTAGCCTACTCAAACACCCGGCTCAAACAGAGAGGATGCTATGTTAGCTAGCTGGCTATGGCTATCCAACACTGGAACTCTTCCAAGTCAAGGTTTTATTAATTTATTGCCACCGGGGCCCGCCGGTGTAACTGATAAACTGCTTGCTGACTGTACTGCATGATTGTAGCTGGTTTACTAACGCGTTAGTTCTAGTAGCTATGGTGACTATGACGTTAGCTAATATGGTGACCACGATGTAGGTTGTATGAAGCGGTTAGCGGTCATGATATGAAGGTTTGGCCTTGGAAAGGTTTTTTCCCCTGCTGGTGTGTTGTGCACTGAAGTCCACAGGCGAAGGGAAAAGGTGAGAGGAGGAGAGCAGGCAGATAGTTACGAGAAGGAATTATACAACGATCAAAAGGGATCATGCTGTTGGTACGTGGCTGCTATGACAGTGAACTGTGTTTGCGTGTGATCAGGGGTGTATTCATTCCACCGATTCTGTTGAAAAAACATTTCTTAAAACGGAAGCAAACGGAACGTGGATAAATATACCTGAATTTGTCCAAAAGAAACTTGCGTTTGCAACTGTTGGACTAATGATTACACCCTAGATCAGCTAGATGCAGGCAGGAGTGTGCAAGGCGGTACTGAACGTGTCACTGGTGTCTCTCGACCTGTGTGCACCTACGTTGTAATCTTTCCTTCATAGGCTAGGTTGTAGCAACCTCATGATGGGTACAGGGAGAATTTGAGTATCATGTAGTAGCCTAAACCTATCGATGTTACATTGAGCTGGGTGAATGGAATATGAATTAGAGTCATCCAATATGCTGTAATAGAAATAAGGCCATGCTTGTAACAAAAATAACCGTCCTCCCTCATCTTAAAAACGGCACCGACCGCCACTGGTAGAATACAAGCTGAAGCTAGCTAGCTACAGGGCTGGGGCTACCATATACCTCTCTTCTACAAACTAACACAGTGAGAGCCAGGACTGAAGTCACACACACACACACACACACAAAAGTTGTCCGTTACCTGGTGATGACGTTATGGTGGTTTCTGTGGTCGCAGTGGTCTCGCTGAGCGTTGTCAACCCTGACGATGTAGTCTGGTTGGTTGCAGAGGGGGGTCTGGTTGGTTGCAGAGGGGGTCTGGTTGGTTGCAGAGGGGGTCTGGTTGGTTGCAGAGGGGGTCTGGTTGGCTGTAGAGGAGGTCTGGTTGGCTGCAGAGGGGGTCTGGTTGGCTGCAGAGGGGGTTCTGGGGTTGGCTGCAGAGGGGGGGTTGGTGGGCAGGGGGGGTTTTTTTGGCTGGGGGGGGGTCTGGTTGGGCTGTAGAGGGGGTTTTGGGGGTGTGGGGTTTCTGCTTGCGCAGAGGGGGAAATAGTGGGGTGGTGTGGGGATGGTGATACTGCCTCTTGGCAATGGAGGTGTTCAAAAGTTACAGAAGCCCCCGTGTCGGCTGGACCCATAGCCCCAGGGGGCCGGAGGACAGGAAGACGAAGGAAAACAGCTCTTTGTGGACGACGGGAGAGACGGGGGGAAACAGCTCTTTGTGGACGACGGGAAGAGACGGGGAAAAACGCTTTGGGAGGACAGGAGAGAGGGGGGGAAACCTCATTGGGGAGGAAGAGAGGAGGAAACAGCTCATTGTGGAGGACAGGAGAGAGGGAGGAAACAGCTCATTGTGGAGGACAGGAGAGAGGGAGGAAACAGCTCATTGTGGAGGACAGGAGAGACGGAGGAAACAGGTCATTGTGGAGGACAGGAGAGAGGGAGGAAACAGCTCATTGTGGAGGACAGGAGAGACGGAGGAAACAGGTCATTGTGGAGGACAGGAGAGACGGAGGAAACAGCTCATTGTGGAGGACAGGAGAGAGGGAGGAAACAGCTCATTGTGGAGGACAGGAGAGACGGAGGAAACAGGTCATTGTGGAGGACAGGAGAGAGGGAGGAAACAGCTCATTGTGGAGGACAGGAGAGAGGGAGGAAACAGCTCATTGTGGAGGACAGGAGAGAGGGAGGAAACAGCTCATTGTGGAGGACAGGAGAGACGGAGGAAACAGCTCATTGTGGACGACAGGAGAGACGGAGGAAACAGCTCATTGTGGAGGACAGGAGAGAGGGAGGAAACAGCTCATTGTGGAGGACAGGAGAGAGGGAGGAAACAGCTCATTGTGGAGGACAGGAGAGAGGGAGGAAAACAGCTCATTGTGGAGGACAGGAGGAGGGGAGGAAACAGCTCATTGTGGAGGACAGGAGAGACGGAGGAAACAGCTCATTGTGGAGGACAGGAGAGAGGGGAGGAAACAGCTCATTGTGGAGGACAGGAGAGACGGAGGAAACAGCTCATTGTGGACGACAGGAGAGACGGAGGAACATGCTCATTGTGGAGGACAGGAGAGAGGGAGGAAACAGCTCATTGTGGAGGACAGGAGAGAGGGAGGAAACAGCTCATTGTGGAGGACAGGAGAGAGGGAGGAAACAGCTCATTGTGGAGGACAGGAGAGACGGAGGAAACAGCTCATTGTGGAGGACAGGAGAGAGGGAGGAAACAGCTCATTGTGGAGGACAGGAGAGATAGAGGAAACAGGTCATTGTGGAGGACAGGAGAGAGAGAGAAAACAGGTCATTGTGGAGGACAAGAGAGAGGGAGGAAACAGCTCATTGTGGAGGACAGGAGAGAGAGAGAAAACAGGTCATTGTGGAGGACAAGAGAGAGGGAGGAAACAGCTCATTGTGGAGGACAGGAGAGAGAGAGAGAGAGAGAGAGGAAACAGCTCATTGTGGAGGACAGGAGAGAGAGAGAGAGAGAGGAAACAGCTCATTGTGGAGGACAAGAGAGAGGGAGGAAACAGCTCATTCAGACTCATCTGACACATGCTGACTAAATACATAACAGGTAACACACTCACAAACTGTGATAGGGAGGGAATGGAGAGAGAGAGAGAGATAGATGTTGTAGAACCATAAACAACTGATAAACTCACCCAGGACATAGAGGTGAATGCAGATCGATGGCATATTGATGATTTATCACCTGATGGGTTAAGACCGTACCAAGTCCGTCACACGTGAAGACAAGAAAGTAAAGTACTTTACTCCTCAGCGTCTCTCTCTCTGACAGGAATTGAGTCACAGACCACAAAACCCTGAGCTGAGCTGGGCTGTCACTTAGCGGTCTTCCTGTCCTCGTCTCCTCCCTCTGTACTGAATCCCACTGACTCAAAGTCCTCATAGTAGATGAAACCAATATACTGTAGGTCAGGGAGAGGTATTCAACTCTTAACCTACAAGTTCCGAAGCCTGCTGGTTTTCTGTTGTACCTGATAATTAAAATTTCACCCACCTGGTGTCCCAGGTCTAAACCAGTCCCTGATTAGAGGGGAATCACCCACCTGGTGTCCCAGGTCTAAACCAGTCCCTGATTAGAGGGGAATCACCCACCTGGTGTCCCAGGTCTAAATCAGGCCCTGATTCGAGGGGAATCACCCACCTGGTGTCCCAGGTCTAAATCAGGCCCTGATTAGAGGGGAATCACCCAGCTGGTGTCCCAGGTCTAAATCAGTCCCTGATTAGAGGGGAATCACCCACCTGGTGTCCCAGGTCTAAATCAGGCCCTGATTCGAGGGGAATCACCCACCTGGTGTCCCAGGTCTAAATCAGTCCCTGGTTAGAGGGGAATCACCCACCTGGTGTCCCAGGTCTAAACCAGTCCCTGGTTAAAGGGGAATCACCCACCTTGGTGTCCCAGGTCTAAATCAGTCCCTGATTAGAGGGGAATCACCCACCTGGTGTCCCAGGTCTAAATCAGGCCCTGATTAGAGGGGAATCACCCACCTGGTGTCCCAGGTCTAAATCAGTCCCTGATTAGAGGGGAATCACCCACCTGGTGTCCCAGGTCTAAACCAGTCCCTGATTAGAGGGGAATCACCCACCTGGTGTCCCAGGTCTAAATCAGTCCCTGGTTAGAGGGGAATCACCCCACTGGGTGTCCCAGGTCTAAATCAGTCCCTGATTAGAGGGGAATCACCCACCTGGTGGTCCCAGGTCTAAATCAGGCCCTGATTAGAGGGGAATCACCCACCTGGTGTCCCAGGTCTAAATCAGGTCCCTGGTTAGAGGGGAATCACCCACCTGGTGTCCCAGGTCTAAATCAGTCCCTGGATTAGAGGGGAATCACCCACCTGGTGTCCCAGGTCTAAATCAGTCCCTGATTAGATGGGGAATCACCCACCTGGTGTCCCAGGTCTAAATCAGTCCCTGATTAGAGGGGAATCACCCACCTGGTGTCCTCAGGTCTAAATCAGTCCCTGATTAGAGGGGAATCACCCCACCTGGTGTCCCAGGTCTAAATCAGGCCCTGATTAGAGGGGAATCACCCACCTGGTGTCCCAGGTCTAAATCAGTCCCTGGTTAGAGGGGAATCACCCACCTGGTGTCCCAGGTCTAAATCAGTCCCTGATTAGAGGGGAATCACCCACCTGGTGTCCCAGGTCTAAACCAGTCCCTGGTTAAAGGGGAATCACCCACCTGGTGTCCCAGGTCTAAATCAGTCCCTGATTAGAGGGGAATCACCCAGCTGGTGTCCCAGGTCTAAATCAGGCCCTGATTCGAGGGGAACAGTGAAAAAAAGAAGAGGATTCGCGGTCCAGAGTTGAGTTCGCAGGCTGTAGTGGGATGTATGCTTGCAAAGTTCTGTTTTCACCTGTTCAGTTGGTTCATGAAGGAGAAGAAGCTGCTTAAGACTATTGAGACACAGCCTCTCTCTCTCTCTCTCTCTCTCTCTCTCTCTCTCTCTCTCTCTCTCCTCTCTCCTCTCTCTCTCTCTCTCTCTCTCTCTCTCTCTCCTCTCTCTCTCTCTCTCTCTCTCTCTCTCTCTCTCTCTCCTCTCTCTCTCTCTCAGGTTGTTTCCAGGCATGACTGATTTCAACCTCGTCTCCTTTACACAGGCCTTTGACAACTGATCTGTGTGACTATCGAAAGGGGAATATACAGTACCAGTCAGAAGTTTGGACACACCTACTCATTCAAGGGTTTTTCTTTATTTTTACTATTTTCTACATTGTAGAATAATAGTGAAGACATCAAAACTATGAAATAACACATATGGAATCATGTAGTAACCAAAAAAAAGTGTTAAACAAATCAATATATATTTTATATTAAATATAATATATAATGTCAAGAGTGTGCAAAGCTGTCATCAAGGCAAAGGGTGGCTACTTTGAAGAATCTCAAATATATTTTGATTTGTTTAACACTTTTTTTGGGTTACTACATGATTCCATATGTGTTATTTCGTAGTTTTGATGTCTTCACTATTATTCTACAATGTAGAAAATAGTACAAGTAAAGAAAAACCCTTGAATGAGTAGGTGTGTCCAAACTTTTGACTGGTACAGTGTATAAAATGGCAAAGTACCTCCTTTTAAAACCCTCATCCCACCCCCTGCACGCTCTCCATCCAACCAGGCCTGTAGCAACAGGTTCTCCCTTCAGAGGGGAAACAGTGCCTCCTGCTGGTTAAACTGTGGTATAAAACTGATCAGACAGACCTATAGGTAGCAAAAGCACACCTATGGGGCTCAAACTCAAAACACATTTAATTCAGCAACAGACAGAGAGATACATATTCATAACATTTGACATTTATTCCCAGACAGTAGGTATAGTCACATGAGCGTTAGCAACCGCTGCCCTTATAAGCTCTCATTCAAGTCTTCAATTATCATATATATCAGACAACAACCGAAAGGGAGACCATCAGACTCATTTGGAATTATCAACATCAATAACACAGAGATCGTTTACCACTTGGCACCCTATTCCCTATATAGTGCACTACTTTAGACTAGTGTCCATAGGGACTCCCACAGGGAGTGCACTATATTGGGAATAGGGTGCCATTTGGGATGCAGCCAGAGATTGTAATACGCCGGAGGGGCTCCACGTACTCAAATGAAAAGCATTTCAGGTTAACTTGAAATTAGAATAATATTTCAATATAAAAACTTGGCATTCCAATTCCCTTATTTGTCAACACTGTACACTTTTAAAGGGTTCCACCCGGAACTCTGGAATGTTCTAGTCGGAACCCTGAGAGGTTCCACCCAGAACCCCGGAGCCCTCAGTGTCATCTGATGGTGCGGTACATCATGAAGTCGACCGTGGTGCATCTTGGGAACTTGCCGATGGAGCTCTCCTCGACGGGAGTGTACACCTTGATCTGTCTCATGTGTGTGTCTCTGCCGTTCTGGTGGTTGGCTAATACAGCTATTTGGATCATGAACGTCCTGATGAATAAATAAGAAATATATACATAGAATTTAACATATAGAATATACATTTTCAAAAGCACTGTATTTGAGACGCCTTTCAAAACAACAAATATAATCTACCTGATGGGGTTGTTGACTGTGTCCAGAAGGGGGATGTGAATCCAACCACTAGGTTCTACCATCTCTAACTGCTGCAGGGGAGAAGAGAGGAGGAGGAGGAGGGTAAGAGTGAGGAAGAGGGGGATAAGAGTGAGGAGGAGGAGGAGGAGGGTGAGGAGGTGAGGAGGAGGAGGGGGGTGAGGAGGAGGAGGGGGGGGGTAAGAGTTAGGAGGAGGAGGAGGGGGAGGGTGAGGAGGAGGGGGGTAAGAGTGAGGAGGAGGAGATACAAGTAAAAATGCTATCTTCGTAATAACTAGGGGTGTAACGGTTTGGTACGTATTGCTGTTTTGGGGTCACTGTTCGGTTACGGTTACAGCAGCTAAATGAAATGCCAACAGTTACTCTAGTTAATTTTTGTTTATTTGGCTAAATACGCAAACTTAAAAACGCACCCTATTTGTGGCCCAAGTCCAGTTTCTGTGACATCATTCACAATGTTCCTGGCATTGTCTGCTGTGACATCATTGTCTGCTGTGACATCATTGTCTGCTGTGACATCATTGTCTGCTGTGACATCATTGTCTGCTGTGACATCATTGTCTGCTGTGACAGGGATTGTTAAGTAGAAGTCTAAAACTTGGACCCGTTCAGAAATGGACCCGGGGCTTTCCCACCCGGACAATATGCATAAATACATTTTTCAATATAGAGACCCGTTCCGAACGGACCCGAGGACGACCAGTTCCGTATAGACCTGGTCGGATCCGAGTGAGGGAAGCAGCAGAAAAGCCCATTTGTAAGCTACTTTATTAACCTGATCCAGCTACTTTATTAACCTGATCCAGCTACTTTATTAACCTGATCCAGCTACTTTATTAACCTGATCCAGCTACTTATTAACCTGATCCAGCTACTTTATTAACCTGATCCAGCTACATTATTAACCTGATCCAGCTACTTTATTAACCTGATCCAGCTACTTTATTAACCTGATCCAGCTACTTTATTAACCTGATCCAGCTACTTTATTAACCTGATACAGCTACTTTATTAACCTGATACAGCTACTTTATTAACCTGATCCAGCTACTTTATTAACCTGTATACAGCGCGAGGGAGAGCAAGCGGAGGAGGGGTCCTTGAGAGGAGAGCAAGCGGGAGGGGGCCTTGAGAGGGAGGAGCAAGCGGAGGAGGGGCCTTGAGAGGGAGAGCAAGCGGAGGAGGGGCCTTGAGAGGGAGAGCAAGCGGAGGAGGGGCCTTGAGAGGGAGAGCAAGCGGAGGAGGGGCCTTGAGAGGGAGAGCAAGCGGAGGAGGGGCCTTGAGAGGGAGAGCAAGCGGAGGAGGGGCCTTGAGAGGGAGAGCAAGCGGAGGAGGGGCCTTGTAGGAGAGAAGCGGAGGAGGGGCCTTGAGAGGGAGAGCAGCGGAGGAGGGGCCTTGAGAGGGAGAGCAAGCGGAGGAGGGGCCTTGAGAGGGAGAGCAAGCGGAGGAGGGGCCTTGAGAGGGAGAGCAAGCGGAGGAGGGGCCTTGAGAGGGAGAGCAAGCGGAGGAGGGGCCTTGCGACAAGGAGGAGGGGGGGAGAGACAGCAACCAACCATAACAAGCAGACTCGCACTAGAACACTAACTTCTAGCTTGTCATAGCTAGGTTATTTATCATCCAATAGGATTATTTAGTACCTGTCGACTGCATCAAACCCAGAGAAGCTAGTTGGCTATGATAGCTAGCTACCTAGCTAGGCTAATTGAGCATGTGCTTTCTTCCTGTCCTACAGTTACAAAAAACACCACCTCCATTTAGATGATTAAATAGCAGCCAAGCTGTTGACTCTTGGTCATGGTACCATATATACTCATTTCACTTTTAATTCAATCTCCCATTGATTAGATCATCTCCTAATTTGCTTTGCCACACAGGAACTGTAGTGGCGCTGTGGTGACTTGTGATTGGCCGACAACAACAAGCTACACACGCCACTCTGTTCTCGTTGCGCCGTGGAGAACATACTGTTAACGTTTTACCCACAACTCTCTGTCCATCGCCGATGTAGTCCACCGTGAAAATGTTCCCAAACTGGAGATTTAAACGATGATGAAGGTCCTCCTCTGGTTTTTATCGACCCCACCACTCGCCCCCGTGAAAGAGACCCCACCACACACTCGCCCCCCCCACCACTTCGCCCCCCCCTCCCCCCCCCCACCACGCGCCCCCCACCACCACCCACCACTCGCCCCCCCCCACCAACCACTCGCACTCGCCCCCCCCCCACCACCACTCACCTCGCCCCCCCCAACCACTTTCGCACCCCCCCCCCCCCGACTCTCGCCCCCCCCCCACCACTTCGCGCCCGCCCCCACCACACTCGCCCCCCCCCCCACCACTCGCCCCCCCACCCCACCACTCGCCCCCTCCACTCGCCCCCCCCCCCCCCACCACTCTGCCCCCCCCCCCACCACTCATTCCCACGTCGCCCCCCCCCCCCACCACCGCGCATCTACCAGAGTTTCCCGGCTGCGCCTCACAAAAGGGATCGTTTTGAAAATCCGCCCGTTTAAATTAGAATTTTGATTACCCAAACGTGCACCATCGGCAACAGCCACAATGTTTTCCGCTCTGCTTACTAACGGAGGCAACGGCCTCCAACGCAGCGTTTACTAACGAGGCAACGCCTCCAACGCAGCGTTTACTAACGAGGCAACGGCCCTCCAACGCAGCGTTTACTAACGAGGCAACGGCCTCCAACGCAGCGTTTAAAGAGGCAACGGCCTCCAACGCAAGCGTTTACTAACGAGGCAACGGCCTCCAACGCAGCGTTTACTAACGAGGCAACGGCCTCCAAACGCAGCGTTTACTAACGAGGCAACGGCCTCCAACGCAGCGTTTACTAACGAGGCAACGGCCTCCAACGCAGCGTTTACTAACGAGGCAACGGCCTCCAACGCAGCGTTTACTAACGAGGCAACGGCCTCCAACGCAGCGTTTACTAACGAGGCAACGGCCTCCAACGCAGCGTTACTAACGAGGCAACGGCCACAACGCAGCGTTTACTAACGAGGCAACGGCCTCCAACGCAGCGTTTACTAACGAGGCAACGGCCTACAACGCAGCGTTTACTAACGAGGCAACGGCTCCAAACGCAGCGTTACTAACGAGGCAACGGCCTCCAACGCAGCGTTTACTAACGAGGAACGGCCTACAACGCAGCGTTTACTAACGAGGCAACGGCCTCCACACGCAGCGTTTACTACGAGGCAACGGCCTACAACGCAGCGTTTACTAACGAGGCAACGGCCTCCAACGCACGTTTACTAACGAGGCAACGGCCTCCAACGCAGGTTTACTAACGAGGCAAGGCTCCAACGCAGCGTTTACTAACGAGGCAAGGCCTCAACGCAAGCGTTTACTAACGAGGCAACGGCCTCCAACGCAGCGTTTACTAACGAGGCAACGGTCTACAACGCAGCGTTTACTAACGAGGCAACGGCCTACAACGCAGCGTTTACCTAACGGCAACGGCCCACAACGCAGCTTTTTACTAACGAGGCAACGGCCCACAACGCAGCGTTACTAACGAGGCAACGGCCTCCAACGCAGCGTTTACTAACGAGGCAACGGCCCACAACGCAGCGTTTACTAACGAGGCAACGGCATACAACGCAGCGTTTACTAACGAGGCAACGGCATACAACGCAGCGTTTACTAACGAGGCAACTTGTTTTATTTGTTGTATTCATTCAGGTTCGTAGTGCGGAACAAACCGAGGTCCCGTACCGAAGACGTGTACCATCACAGCCCTTAGTCATAACAGTCATAACATGTTATTGATACACACTGACACAATATAACTTGAAAGTTCTTACTCTGATCTCCTGCAGGTTGTGGAAGTTGTTTCCTACTCTGACAGAAATCTTACTGGGGGTGTAGCTCTCATCTGACTTGTAGTCTGCATAGATACACAACATCTTCACTGTAGTCTTCCTCCTGGGGTGGGAAGGAGGGTAAGGGTTAGGGTCAGGGTTAGATCTCATCTGACTTGTAGTCTGCATAGATACACAACATCTTCCACTGTAGTCTTCCTCCTGGGGTGGGAAGGAGGGTAAGGGTTAGGGTCAGGGTTAGATCTCATCTGACTTGTAGTCTGCATAGATACACAACATCTTCACTGTAGTCTTCCTCCTGGGGTGGGAAGGAGGGTAAGGGTTAGGGTCAGGGTTAGATCTCATCTGACTTGTAGTCTGCATAGATACACAACATCTTCACTGTAGTCTTCCTCCTGGGGTGGGAAGGAGGGTAAGGGTTAGGGTCAGGGTTAGATCTCATCTGACTTGTAGTCTGCATAGATGCACAACATCTTCACTGTAGTCTTCCTCCTGGGGTGGGAAGGAGGGTAAGGGTTAGGGTCAGGGTTAGATCTCATCTGACTTGTAGTCTGCATAGATGCACAACATCTTCACTGTAGTCTTCCTCCTGGGGTGGGAAGGAGGGTAAGGGTTAGGGTCAGGGTTAGGGTTAGATCTCATCTGACTTGTAGTCTGCATAGATGCACAACATATTCACTGTAGCCTTCCTCCTGGGGTGAGAAGGAAGGAAGGAAGGAAGGAAGGAAGATGTCTTTCTCCTGGGGAGAGAAGGAGGGAAGAATGATGTTGGAGATGCCTTCATTGAGATCCTGATTGACTGATTCTGTCACAGGCAGGCAGGCAGACAGGCAGGCAGGCAGGCAGGCAGGCAGGCAGGCAGGCAGGCAGGCAGACAGACAGGCAGACAGATGGACAGACATACAGACAGACAGGCAGACAGATGGACAGACAGGCAGGCAGGCAGGCAGGCAGGCAGGCAGGCAGACAGGCAGGCAGGCAGGCAGGCAGGCAGGCAGACAGGCAGGCAGGCAGGAAGACAGGCAGGCAGGCAGGCAGGCAGGCAGGCAGGCAGGCAGACAGGGGCATACAGACAGGCAGACAGGCAGACAGGCAGACAGGGGCATACAGACAGGCAGACAGGCAGACAGGCAGACAGGGGCATACAGACAGGCAGACAGGCAGACAGGCAGACAGATGGACATACAGATAGACAGACAGGCAGACAGATGGACAGACAGACAGACAGACAGGCAGGCAGGCAGGCAGGCAGGAAGACAGATGGACATACAGATAGACAGACAGGCAGACAGATGGACAGACAGACAGACAGACAGGCAGGCAGGCAGGCAGGCAGGGGCATACAGACAGACAGGCATACAGACAGACAGACAGGCAGGGGCATACAGACAGACAGACAGACAGACAGACAGACAGGCAGGCAGGCAGGAAGACAGGCAGGCAGGAAGACTGTACCTGAACTGGATGTTGACCAGGTGCGGCTGGGATCCATCAGACTGCCAGTATGTCTCCAGGTTATCATCTCTCAGCTGGTCCACACCAAAACCTAGAGAGGGACAGGGACAGGGGGACAGAGACACTGTATGAGTCAGCAGACTAGAGGAGAGAGAGAGAGACAACGCCTGGGTTGTGTTCATCAGAGAGGAGGAGAGAGAGAGAACGCCAGGGTTGTGTTCATCAGAGAGGAGGAGAGAGAGAGAACGCCAGGGTTGTGTTCATCAGAGAGGAGGAGGAGAGAGAGAACGCCAGGGTTGTGTTCAACAGAAAGGAGAGAGAGAGAACGCCAGGGTTGTGTTCATCAGAGAGGAGGAGAGAGAGAACCCCAGGGTTGTGTTCATCAGAGAGGAGGAGAGAGAGAACCCCAGGGTTGTGTTCATCAGAGAGGAGGAGAGAGAGAACGCCAGGGTTGTGTTCATCAGAGAGGAGGAGGAGAGAGAGAACCCCAGGGTTGTGTTCATCAGAGAGGAGGAGAGAGAGAAACCCCAGGGTTGGTGTTCATCAGAGAGGAGGAGAGAGAGGAGAACGCCAGGGTTGTGTTCATCAGAGAGGAGGAGAGAGAGAGAACGCCAGGGTTGTGTTCAACAGAGAGGAGGAGAGAGAGAACGCCAGGGTTGTGTTCATCAGAGAGGAGGAGGAGAGAGAACCCCAGGGTTGTGTTCATCAGAGAGGAGGAGGAGAGAGAGAACGCCAGGGTTGTGTTCATCAGAGAGGAGGAGAGAGAGAACCCCAGGGTTGTGTTCATCAGAGAGGAGGAGAGAGAGAGAGAACGCCAGGGTTGTGTTCATCAGAGAGGAGGAGAGAGAGAACGCCAGGGTTGTGTTCATCAGAGAGGAGGAGAGAGAGAGAACCCCAGGGTTGTGTTCATCAGAGAGGAGGAGAGAGAGAGAACACCAGGGTTGTGTTCATCAGAGAGGAGGAGAGAGAGAGAATGCCAGGGTTGTGTTCATCAGAGAGGAGGAGAGAGAGAGAACCCCAGGGTTGTGTTCATCAGAGAGGAGGAGGAGAGAGAACCCCAGGGTTGTGTTCATCCAGAGAGGAGAGAGAGAGAACCCCAGGGTTGTGTTCATCAGAGAGGAGGAGAGAGAGAGAACGCCAGGGTTGTGTTCATCAGAGAGGAGGAGAGAGAGAGAGAACGCCAGGGTTGTGTTCATCAGAGAGGAGAGAGAGAGAACCCCAGGGTTGGTGTTCATCAGAGAGGAGGAGAGAGAGAGAACCCCAGGGTTTGTGTTCATCAGAGAGGAGGAGAGAGAGAGAACGCCAGGGTTGTGTTCATCAGAGAGGAGGAGAGAGAGAGAACGCCAGGGTTGTGTTCATCAGAGAGGAGGAGAGAGAGAGAACCCCAGGGTTGTGTTCATCAGAGAGGAGGAGGAGAGAGAGAACCCCAGGGTTGTGTTCATCAGAGAGGAGGAGGAGAGAGAGAACCCCAGGGTTGTGTTCATCAGAGAGGAGAGAGAGAGAACGCCAGGGTTGTGTTCATCAGAGAGGAGGAGAGAGAGAGAACCCCAGGGTTGTGTTCATCAGAGAGGAGGAGAGAGAGAGAACGCCAGGGTTGTGTTCATCAGAGAGGAGAGAGAGAGAACGCCAGGGTTGTGTTCATCAGAGAGGAGGAGGAGAGAGAACCCCAGGGTTGTGTTCATCAGAGAGGAGGAGGAGAGAGAGAACGCCACGGTTGTGTTCATCAGAGAGGAGGAGAGAGAGAGAACGCCAGGGTTGTGTTCATCAGACAACAAACAGACTGAATCCGGGAGGTTTTGTCCATTAAGAAACTCTTGTTTACATTACCTTTGCAAAACATTTTGCTGCGGTGTGCACTAATGAATAGAATCCAACTGAACTCACCTGGTTTACATGAAGACAGAGACCACACAGCCTGAGAGCCGATCTCCCGGACTGTCCCGGTCCTCTCCAGCTGCTTGGGGTCAGAGCCCGGCGGGGTCTTACTGGGGGTCGCCATGCTGCACAACACAGGAAGGGAGCACAACCACAGAAATTAGAATGAATTACATTAGTGTACCCACGAGGGTGCAGTCCAACTGCTGTTGTCTGATAGGGCGATGATGGTGCAGTCCAACTGCTGTTGTCTGATAGGGCGATGATGGTGCAGTCCAACTGCTGTTGTCTGATAGGGCGGATGATGGTTGCAGTCCAAACTGCTGTTGTCTGATAGGGCGATGATGGTGCAGTCCCAACTGCTGTTGTATGATAGGGCGATGATGGTTGCAGTCCAAATGCTGTTGTCTGATAGGGCGATGATAGTGCAGTCCAACTGCTGTTGTCTGATAGGGCGATGATGGTGCAGTCCAACTGCTGTTGTCTGATAGGGCGATGATGGTGCAGTCCAACTGCTGTTGTCTGATAGGGCGATGATGGTGCAGTCCAACTGCTGTTGTCTGATAGGGCGATGATGGTGCAGTCCAACTGCTGTTGTCTGATAGGGCGATGATGGTGCAGTCCAACTGCTGTTGTCTGATAGGGCGATGATGGCGGTGCTGACGGCTCCTGCTAGACTTGGCTTTACGCCGTTAATTATTGCTTTGTTTCCTACGACTTACGCTAAAACCTTTATTCTATTCGTGTTCTTCTCTTCACTTATTTCTTATTGTTGTTGCAGTGTCGAGAACGAACCTGCAAGAAAGCATTTGGTTGAGCGGTGTAAGAAACTTGATGGGCTACGCCCCTTCTAGTAATTATATTCTATGATGGTGGCCATCTTACTGGGGGGGTGTCCATGCCAGACCGCCACACCATCATACTGGGGGGTGTCCATGCCAGACCGCCACACCATCTTACTGGGGGGTGTCCATGCCAGACCGCCACACCATCTTATTGGGGGATTATTGACGTTTCTAAATGTTAAAACACAGCGTTTCGATTGAAGTTCACATGAGTCAGTCGTGGGCGAACTGTAGGGAGAAGGCAGAATGTCTGCCAACGGTAGGGAGAAGGCAGAATGTCTGCCAACGGTAGGGAGAAGGCAGAATGTCTGCCAACGGTAGGGAGAAGGCAGAATGTCTGCCAACGGTTAGGGAGAAGCAGAATGTCTGCCAACGGTAGGGAGAAGGCAGAATGTCTGCCAACGGTAGGGAGAAGGCAGAATGTCTGCCAACGGTAGGGAGAAGGCAGAATGTCTGCCAGGGAGAAGGCAGAATGTCTGCCAACGGTAGGGAGAAGGCAGAATGTCTGCCAGGGAGAAGGCAGAATGTCTGCCAACGGTAGGGAGAAGGCAGAATGTCTGCCAGGGAGAAGGCAGAATGTCTGCCAGGGAGAAGGCAGAATGTCTGCCAACGGTAGGGAGAAGGCAGAATGTCTGCCAACGGTAGGGAGAAGGCAGAATGTCTGCCAACTGTAGGGAGAAGGCAGAATGTCTGCCAACGGTAGGGAGAAGGCAGAATGTCTGCCAACGGTAGGGAGAAGGCAGAATGTCTGCCAACGGTAGGGAGAAGGCAGAATGTCTGCCAACGGTAGGGAGAAGGCAGAATGTCTGCCAACGGTAGGGAGAAGGCAGAATGTCTGCCAACGGTAGGGAGAAGACAGAATGTCTGCCAACTGTAGGGAGAAGGCAGAATGTCTGCCAACGGTAGGGAGAAGGCAGAATGTCTGCCAGGGAGAAGGCAGAATGTCTGCCAGGGAGAAGGCAGAATGTCTGCCAGGGAGAAGGCAGAATGTCTGCCAACGGTAGGGAGAAGGCAGAATGGCGCCTTGAGTTTAAGAGCTAGACAAACACAGGTCATCTACAGCAGAGGTGCATAAATGCAATGTACCACACTGCTCAACACAGGATCACCACACTGCTCAACACAGGATCACCACACTGCTCAACACAGGATCACCACACTGCTCAACACAGGATCACCACACTGCTCAACACAGGATCACCACACTGCTCAACACAGGATCACCACACTGCTCAACACAGGATCACCACACAGCTCTAGATGATGTTGTAGGCTTTGATCACATCGGTCTCAGTCACGTAGCTACAGCAGAGGTATGGAGGTAAATCATGGACGCAATGATTTGGAGCTTGTAGAATATATTTATAGTTGTAAACACAAATTTGCAAGTGTGTAACTGATGAGTTGTGAACATGAAATAATAAAATCTGTAGTTGTAATTGCATTCGCAAACTTGTAACTTAATATTTGCGAGCAATAATTGCATTTGTACACCTGCGCATGTCAATTTTGCGCACTCAGACTTTTGGCAGTGCTTTAGCGCCCTACCATTACAAAAAGATTGGTAGATGTTGCACCGTGCCTCCTGAGTGGCGCAGTGGTCTAAGGCACTGCATCGCAGTGCTAGCTGTGCCACTAGAGATCCTGGTTAGTATCCAGGCTGTCGCAGCCGGCCGCGACCGGGAGACTCATGGGCGGCGCACAATTGGCCTAGCGTTGTCCAGGGTAGGGGAGGGAATGGCCGGCAGGGATGTAGTTCAGTTGATAGCGCATGGCGTTTGCAACGCCAGGGTTGTGGGTTCGATTCCCACGGGGGACCAGTATGAAAAAAAAAAAACATAATAATAATATGTATTCACTAACTGTAAGTCGCTCTGGATAAGAGCGTCTGCTAAATGACTAAAATGTAAATGAGAAAGAGAGAGGAGCTCTTGGAGGTGGGACCTGTTTCTTCTAACCAATCAGATGAGATTTTCATATACCAGTATAGCTCACATGGGCCGTGTTGTCTGGCGCAAACACCTGTCAATCACGACTTGATTACAAGGTTACCACTTGCACAATGTCCACCATAGAAGCCCAGCTGTCATGGCGGGTAAGTTTAAATGTCTTTCTTTTATGGCTAGGTAACAAGCTTTTTTCTTCTTTGTAATACGTTTTTGGAAGATAACTAACGTTGTAGTCTGATGCTAGCTACCGAAAACGATTTGGTAAAGTTATTTTGTAAACTATTTTTAAGCTAACTAGCTAGATTCTGTGTGGATCCATAGCTAGCTAGCATAATCATTAGAAAATAAATAATTTACCTGCGAAGACCTAGCAACTGAAATAAATCCCATGATTTATTGATCACCCAGTTCGATCTGGAGTTTTAGTAGAAGCACGACTGAAGGGTAGAAACTAATGTATTTAGCTTTGACATTGGCTGCATTCCTGTGAATCTGTAGCTACTGCCCTTTGATTAATGTAAAACCCTATCTAAACCATTTACAAATTGTCTGTACCCCCTCTCCAGGCTACAATCCACTCCCAGTTAGGCGGGGTCGTGCTTCTACTAAAACTCCAGATCGAACTGGGTGATCAATAAATCTTGGGATTTATCTCAGTTGCTAGGTCTTCGCAGGTACATGATTACTTTTCTAATGATTATGCTAGCTAGCTATGGATCCACACAGAATCTAGCTCGCTAAATAACTTTACCAAATCAATTTCGGTAGCTAGCATCAGACAACAACGTTAGAGTTAGCTTCCAAAAAACGTATTACAAAGAAGAAAAAAAGCTTGTTACCTAGCCATAAAAGAAAGACATTTAAAGTTACCCACCATGACAGCTGGGATTATATAGTGGACATAGCGCAAACCCACGTCGTGATTGACAGGTGGTTCTGCCAGACATCACGGCCCATGTGAGCTGTCACCAACCAACCAGTGTAGAGTATACTGGTCTATGAAAACCTCATCTGATTGGTTAGAAGAAACAGGTCCCACCAAGCGCTCCTGGCTCTCTCTTTCTCCTTGTTTGCAACATCTACCAATCTTTTTTTGTCATGGTCGTGACATGCGCAGGTGTACAGATGCAATTATTGCTCGCAAATATGACGTTTGCGAATGCGATTAGAACTACAAATGTCATATTTTTCATATTCACAACTCATCAGTTACACGTTTGAGAATGTGTTTACAAGTAAGAAATATATTCTACAAGATCAAACCATTATGTCAAAAGATTTACCTGCATATTAAAAAATGTGCCACACTATTTTGCGAGTCCACAATATTTGGATCTGTTAGTTTGTGCTGCCTTGTTAACTCGTCATTGTCACGCTAAACAACATGTGACATTTACAGTTCTTTCCGAAAATATAATGACCTACCTTTTTCATTCAAAAACAGCCCTTATGGCGTGACATTGTGTATCGCAATGCAGTGACCTGGATTCGAACCGGTGTTTGTGCGGCCACAACGCAAAATACTAATGATATGATCACGGCGAGCTACCAGGGCTGATGGGTACAAGGAGAGGGCAGGGGCTTTTCAATTCAAGCCTGAAGTGACGTGCACTAGTAGTATACACAATACAGTATCGATTACCATAGGAGTTGCCAACTTGACAATGACAAGCCTCACGTCGATAACCCTTTTCGCATCTCTATCGAGTTAGCTAGCTATGTTAACAGTCATGCAAATCCATTTGTGCCAGAGACAAGGAACATTGAACTTTCTTATACACAGTAAGTTATATTACCTTACTCCGATGTCGTGGTTTTCCTCGTCGTTTTAAGTGATCGTAGATGGCATCGTTTAATGAAATATTAAATAACTGTTGTTTGTTTTGCTACTTCGAATCTCCCACTTCTCGCTCCCGGTTTGGTCGCATGTTGATGACGACACGGGAAGTGGAGGCACTTCTGTCGCACAACATAATGCGTAGGGCCTTTCTCGCACAAACCTTTCCTTCCGGCTTCTCTCCTAGATAGAACGAAAGAGCATTTACGTACTCTCTTTTTCTCTGGCTTTCGTTCTCTTCTCTCGTCGCATCTTTCTCTCCCTAGTAATGAAGCTGTAACGTTAGACCTAGACACTGATATAGGGACAGTTATTCTCCCCTATGGTGAAGGTTAGGGCGTGGGGGGTACACTGATCCTAGATATGTGCCTAATGGTAGTTCTCAAACGTCCTGTTATGCATTTTACATACATTGTAAAACATTACCATTGGGGGTGATAAAGTCCATAAATGAACCGAAAGGGGAAACTGAACGCCTTACAAAACTCCTTGTTGAAGGTCGTGCCAAACAACGTGACATTTACAGTTCTTTCTGAAATATCATTACCTGCCTTATTCATTCGAAAATAGCCATCATGGCTTGATGTACACTGCTCAAAAAAAATAAAGGGAACACTAAAATAACACATCCTAGATCTGAATGAAAATAATCTTATTAAATACTTTTTTCTTTACATAGTTGAATGTGCTGACAACAAAATCACACAAAAATTATCAATGGAAATCAAATTTATCAACCCCATGGAGGTCTGGATTTGGAGTCACACTCAAAATTAAAAGTGGAAAACCACACTACAGACTGATCCAACTTTGATGTAATGTCCTTAAAACAAGTCAAAATGAGGCTCAGTAGTGTGTGTGGCCTCCACGTGCCTGTATGACCTCCCTACAACGCCTGGGCATGCTCCTGATGAGGTGGCGGATGGTCTCCTGAGGGATCTCCTCCCAGACCTGGACTAAAGCATCCGCCAACTCCTGGACAGTCTGTGGTGTAACGTGGCGTTGGTGGATGGAGCGAGACATGATGTCCCAGATGTGCTCAATTGGATTCAGGTCTGGGGAACGGGCGGGCCAGTCCATAGCATCAATGCCTTCCTCTTGCAGGAACTGCTGACACACTCCAGCCACATGAGGTCTAGCATTGTCTTGCATTAGGAGGAACCCAGGGCCAACCGCACCAGCATATGGTCTCACAAGGGGTCTGAGGATCTCATCTCGGTACCTAATGGCAGTCAGGCTACCTCTGGCGAGCACATGGAGGGCTGTGCGGCCCCCCCAAAGAAATGCCACCCCACACCATGACTGACCCACCGCCAAACCGGTCATGCTGGAGGATGTTGCAGGCAGCAGAACGTTCTCCACGGCGTCTCCAGACTCTGTCACGTCTGTCACATGTGCTCAGTGTGAACCTGCGCCAGTGGCGAATTTGCCAATCTTGGTGTTCTCTGGCAAATGCCAAACGTCCTGCACGGTGTTGGGCTGTAAGCACAACCCCCACCTGTGGACGTCGGGCCCTCATACCACCCCTCATGGAGTCTGTTTCTGACCGTTTGAGCAGACACATGCACATTTGTGGCCTGCTGGAGGTCATTTTGCAGGGCTCTGGCAGTGCTCCTCCTGCTCCTCCTTGCACAAAGGTGGAGGTAGCGGTCTTGCTGCTGGGTTGTTGCCCTCCTACGGCCTCCTCCACGTCTCCTGATGTACTGGCCTGTCTCCTGGTAGCGCCTCCATGCTCTGGACACTACGCTGACAGACACAGCAAACCTTCTTGCCACAGCTCGCATTGATGTGCCATCCTGGATGAGCTGCACTACCTGAGCCACTTGTGTGGGTTGTAGACTCCGTCTCATGCTACCACTAGAGTGAAAGCACCGCCAGCATTCAAAAGTGACCAAACATCAGCCAGGAAGCATAGGAACTGAGAAGTGGTCTGTGGTCCCCACCTGCAGAACCACTTCTTTTTGGGGTGTCTTGCTAATGCCTATAATTTCCACCTGTTGTCTATTCCATTTGCACAACAGCATGTGAAATGTATTGTCAATCAGTGTTGCTTCCTAAGTGGACAGTTTGATTTCACAGAAGTGTGATTGACTTGGAGTTACATTGTGTTGTTTAAGTGTTCCCTTTATTTTTTTGAGCAGTGTATATATATTTTTTGTCACACGTTCAGTTTTTGTATATATATATATATATATATATAACTTTAATTTGTATACATTTATTGAAAAAAAGTTACAAGTCCATCCATTACATGGAGCCACATAACTGGATGACCTAGAACCTCCCAGCTCAGTGGGACTAACTGGATGACCTAGAACCTCCCAGCTCAGTGGGACTAACTGGATGACCTAGAACCTCCCAGCTCAGTGGGACTAACTGGATGACCTAGAACCTCCCAGCTCAGTGGGACTAACTGGATGACCTAGAACCTCCCAGCTCAGTGGGACTAACTGGATGACCTAGAACCTCCCAGCTCAGTGGGACTAACTGGATGACCTAGAACCTCCCAGCTCAGTGGGGACTAACTGGATGACCTAGAACCCTCCCAGCTCAGTGGGACTAACTGGATGACCTAGAACCTCCCAGCTCAGTGGGACTAACTGGATGACCCTAGAAACCTCCCAGCTCAGTGGGACTAACTGGATGACCTAGAACCTCCCCAGCTCAGTGGGACTAACTGGATGACCTAGAACCTCCAGCTCAGTGGGACTAACTGGATGACCTAGAACCTCCCAGCTCAGTGGGACTAACTGGGATGACCTAGAACCTCCCAGCTCAGTGGACTAACTGGATGACCTAGAACCTCCCAGCTCAGTGGGACTAAACTGGATGACCTAGAACCTCCCAGCTCAGTGGGACTAACTGGATGACCTAGAACCTCCCAGCTCAGTGGGACTAACTGGATGACCTAGAACCTCCCAGCTCAGGGGGACTAACTGGATGACCTAGAACCTCCCAGCTCAGTGGGACTAACTGGATGACCTAGAACCTCCCAGCTCAGTGGGACTAACTGGATGACCTAGAACCTCCCAGCTCAGTGGGACTAACTGGATGACCTAGAACCTCCCAGCTCAGTGGGACTAACTGGATGACCTAGAACCTCCCAGCTCAGTGGGACTAACTGGATGACCTAGAACCTCCCAGCTCAGTGGGACTAACTGGATGACCTAGAACCTCCCAGCTCAGTGGGACTAACTGGATCACCTAGAACCCCCCAGCTCAGTGGGACTAACTGGATGACCTAGAACCTCCCAGCTCAGTGGGACTAAACTGGATGACCTAGAACCTCCCAGCTCAGTGGGACTAACTGGATGACCTAGAACCTCCCAGCTCAGTGGGACTAACTGGATGACCTAGAACCTCCCAGCTCAGTGGGACTAACTGGATGACCTAGAACCTCCCAGCTCAGTGGGACTAACTGGATGACCTAGAACCTCCCAGCTCAGTGGGACTAACTGGATGACCTAGAACCTCCCAGCTCAGTGGGACTAACTGGATGACCTAGAACCTCCCAGCTCAGTGGGACTAACTGGATGACCTAGAACCTCCCAGCTCAGTGGGACTAACTGGATGACCTAGAACCTCCCAGCTCAGTGGGACTAACTGGATCACCTAGAACCTCCCAGCTCAGTGGGACTAACTGGATCACCTAGCCCTTTCTATTCTGGTCACTTCCCAGCTCAGTGGGACTATTGAACGCATGTCTAATGCCTGCATGACCCATGAAAGTCTGATTCATTTAGTTCATAAGTTGTTATACAGGTCCTTAATTGAGGACACAGATAATTTCGAGTTCAGTTTACTTGAGTGGCCTGTGCAGTCCCCAGACCTCAAACCAATAGAGCATCTTTGAGATGAGATGGAACGGGTTGTTCGCAGCATGAATGTACGGACGTCCAATCTGCAGCAACAGTGTGATGCCATTGCGTCAGCATGGACCAACATCCATGTGGAACGTTTCCGACACCTTGTAGAATGCCCCGAAGAATTCTGGCTGTTCTGGAGGAAAAGGGGGGGGGGGTCCCGACCCGGTACTAGATGGGTGTACCTAATAAACTGGCCGGTGAGTGTATGTGGCATACTGACCTGCCACAATAGAATGTTATTTTTCCTGTTTTATAAAAGAATACCACAACGTAACTACAACCCAACTACAGAACAGCTTTTGAAACATTACTATGTTGCTATGGAAATTCAACCTTCACTCCAAGAGTTACTATAATAGTGAGAGGAGGAAGGCTAGCCTGGAACCCAAACTGACATGCTTCATCACACGGGTCAGACTTTTCAAATCTAAAAACTGACCTTTACCTTAACCAAACCCTTAGAACTAATTCTAATCAATTCTGAAATTAAATATCAGTTTGCACATCTGAAAAGTCGCTTGAGTCTCTCCCTCATAACACAGCGTATAATAATAAATTACAGTCCTCTAACTTTTCATAGAACCTCAAAACGCTTCAAGAGCAAAACAAACAAGCAAAATATGAACGGATATATTGGTAAAACGAATAGATGGCAAGTCTTTGAAAAGCTGCATCCTCCGAAGGAGGAGGAGAGGTTCACGGCTTGAGCGGAGGGAGTTGGACAGGGGATGATATGGTGATGATCCTGTAAAGCAAGTCTTATCAGGTTATATAGCGGGCACTTGTAAGGCAAATCTGGGCAAGTCTTATCAGGTTATATAGCGGGCACTGTAAGAGAAGGCGCTGAAACGGAAAGAATAAGGTCTACAAAATACAGCATAGCTTCACCTGCCACCGCCCAAAGGAAGAAAATATAAAAAGTGTACGAAGTCAACAGCAGCAGTAGTATTTGTTATTGCGATGGTGAGGGCAGCATGTCTTGATATTTGTGCATCTAACTCATTATTTAGGTATTCAGTCAGCATTATCCGTAACCATGGTAGCATCCACATTCATGTAGAAAGTGTTTAGAAACATTCTTATTTACAATAAAAAAAAGTGACTCCAAAATGACAATACATTTACTATTCATTTCAATAGGGCACAAAATAATCTGAAACGCAACCAAAACAAAACAGCAAATGCGTCGAACAAGTTTGTAGAGTCACAATCTTGATGTAATCACTGCGTGCTATGAATATAGGACCAAATACTACATTTTTTTATTACTTTAAACACACGAGTGAATTAGTCCCGTCCACTATGTACAAAAAGGACTAATTTCTAAACGGTTCATCCGATTGGATGAAAATACCCCAAAATTAAAGCTGACAGCCTGCATTGTATCATTTCAAATCCAAAGTGGTGGATTACAGAGCCAAAACAACAGAAAAATGTGACTGTCCCAATACTTTGGAGCTCACTGTATTGTGTGTACATACAGTGCATTCGGAAAGTATTCAGACCCTTTTTCCTTATTCTAAAATAGTTTAAATAAAACATTTTCCTCATCAATCTACACACAATACCCCATAAAGCGAAAACAGGTTTTTATAAAACATTTTGTAGATTTATTAAAAATACAATACCTTATGGGGCCCTTCTCCCCCGATTGCTCAGTTTGGCCGGGCGGCCAGCTCTAGGAAGAGTCTTGGTGGTTCCAAACTTATTCCATTTAAGAATGATGGAGGCCACTGTGTTCTAGGGGACCTTCAATGCTGCATACATGTTTTGGTACCCTTCCCCAGATCTGTGCCTCAACACAATCCTGTCTCAGAGCTCTACGGACAATTCCTTCGACCTCATGGCTTGGTTTTTGCTCTGACATGCACTGTCAACTGTGGGACCTTATATAGACAGGTGTGTGCCTTTCCAAATAATGTCCTATCAATTGAATTTACCACAGATGGACTACAATCAAGTTGTAGAAACATCTCAAGGATGATGGAAACAGGATGCACCTGAGCTCAATTTCGAGTCTCATAGCAAAGGGTCTGAATACTTATGTAAATACATTATTATTTTTTTAAAAATATAAATTAGCAAAAAAACTATAAAAAACCTGTTCGCTTTGTCATTATGGGGTATCGGGTGTAGTATTTTTATCTATTTCATCAATTTAGAACACGGTAACGTAACAAAATGTGGATAAAGTCAAGGGGTCTGAATACTTCCCAAATGAACTGTATTTATTCCCTATTTATTCATTTATATAGGATGCCATTTGGGACGCTGCTTATTCCATTGCAGCAGGAAGAAGTGCTTAAACTTTTATTTATTTATTTTTGAAACAGAAAAAAGGCAATGGACTAATAATACAGCAACGTTTTATTAAATGTATAGAAAATGCAAAACAACTATCTGGAATAACATCTATCTGTACAGGAATAACATATTTCAGAGGAGATCTGAAGAAAATATGTCCAGCATCCCAAATGACACACAATGGGGGCAAATCAAAAGTAGTGCACTAAATAGGGGATAGGGTGCCATTTGGAACACAGCAGTCCAGAAGGCACCAATATCACAGAGAAAAAAGACACTTGACCAAAAAAAAAGAAAATAAAAAGTTCAACGATAGCTAGATAGTCCCACAAATCAGACGATTAAAATACCAGATCAGAATCAGAAATCCACTAAACAAAAAATAAACACAATCTCAAAAAATAACGAGCCATATCAGCCAATCAAATCTCACAAATCTGTATTAGGGGCGTTCCTTAGCACGCTAGAGTAGCCCGCCTCTTTGCCATTGGATTGCTGTTGATTGTAGTGGAAGCCCCTCCCCCGGCCCCTCCCATTCTGTCCTTTAGAAGCGCCGTACCCCTGGTAGTCTCCTCTGCCTTCCTGCCTCCTGTCCCCTCGCTCCCGGAAACCGTCCCTGTTATCTCTCCTCTCCCCTCCTCGGTAACCTCCTCCCCCCCGTCTCTCCCCCCTCCAACGGTTCTCTCTATACCCTCTAGCTCCCCCTCCTCCTCCTCCTCCCTCCTCGTGTCCTCCCCTCCCCCCTCCTCCTCTGTAGGAGCGACTGTAGAACAACGTTCCGTTTCTGAGGGTGGGGTCATTAGGGCCGAGCCCCTCCCCTCCCTCCCAGTCTCCGTCCAATGAAGTTTCGCCGCTTGGAGTCACTGAATATGAAGTCACCACCCCCTCGCTCCAGCTCCCCGTCGTCATCTCGTTGGTCATTTTCATGTTGAACTCTGCCCCCGTCTGAGTCATGGGGGCGTCACCCGCGCCCTGCGTCGCCATGCCGACAGATACATCCTTGAACATGGCCTCGGCACTTACTGTTGTCAGGTGACCCTCGGGGACCCATGTGACCTGAGGGAGAGGGGTAGAGAGAGGAGAGGGGGGGGGGTAGAGAGAGGAGAGGGGGGGGGGGGGTAGGAGGGGGAGGGGGGGGGGGAGAGGAGGGGGGGGGGGGAAAGAGAGAAGGGGGGGGGGGGAGAGAGAGGAGAGGGGGGGTAGAGAGAGGAGAGGGAGAGGAGTAGAGAGGGAGAGGGGAGGGAGAGGAGGAGGAGAGGAGGAGGGAGGGGTAGAGGAGGAGAGGAGAGAGGGGGGGTAGGGGGAGGAGAGAGGGAGGGGGGGTGAGAGAGGAGAGGGGGGGGGAAGAGAGGGGGAGGGGAGGGGATAGAGAGAGGAGAGGGAGGGGAGGGGGAGAGAGAGGAGAGGGAGAGGGGGGTAGAGAAGGAGAGAGGGGGGGGTAGAGAGAGGAGAGAGGGGAGGGAGAGGGGGAGAGGGGGGGTGGAGGAGGAGGGGGGGGGTAGAGGGGGGGAGGGGGAGGGGGGGTAGAGAGGGGAGAGGGGGGGGGGGGAGAGAGGGAGAGAGGGGGGGGGGGTAGAGAGAGGAGGGGGGGGGTAGAGGAGGAGAGAAGGGGGGGGTAGAGAGAGGGGAGGGGGGGAGAGGGAGGGGGGGAAGAGATTTAAGAAAAAAGGATTTAAAAAAGGAAAGGGGGGGGAAAGGAGAGGAGAGGGGGGGGGTGGGGAGAGAGGGGGAGAGAGAGGAGAGGGGGGTGAGAGAGGAGAGAGGGGTAGAGAGAGGAGAGAGATTAGTTTAGCAACAATACAAAAATACAAATCAAAAAACCCTAAATTTTATACACAGGGTAAAGCTACCCCAATATCATAAACAGGGGTAAAGAAACCCTCAATATCTTACACGGGGTAAAGAAACCCCAAATCTTTTAACAGGGGTTTAAAGAAACCCTAAAATTTTATACACGGGGTTTTAAAAAAACCCTCAAATTAAAAAGGGGTTTTAAAGAAAACCCCCAATATTAACAAGGGTTAAAAGCTACCCTCAATATTTTTTACACGGGGGTTAAAGAAACCCTAAATCTTAACAGGGGTTAAAAAAAACCTAAATCTATAAAGGGGGTTAAAGTACCCTCAATACTATACAAGGGGTTAAAGAAACCCCTCAAATCTATACACGGGGGTTAAAAAACCCTCAATTTCTATAAACGGGGGTTTAAAGCTACCCTCAATATCATACACGGGGGTTAAAGAAACCCCTCATATCTATACACAGGGGAAAAAGCTACCCTCAATATCTAACACGGGGGTTTAAAGAAAACCCTCAATATCTATACAGGGGGTTTAAATAAACCCTCAAATCTTACCGGGGGTTTAAAGCTACCCCCAATACATACACGGGGGTTAAAGAAACCCTCAAATTAAACAGGGGTTAAAGAAACCCCCAATATACAAGGGGTTAAGAACCCCAATATCTATACACGGGGGTTTAAAATTTTACCCCAATATCAACACAGGGGTTAAAGCTCCCCTCAATATTTTAAAAAGGGGGGTTAAAAGAAACCCTAAATATCTATAACAGGGGTTAAAAAAACCCCTCAATATCTATACACAGGGGTTTTAAAGAAACCCTCAATATCTATACACAGGGTTAAAGCTTACCCTCAATATCTATACACAGGGTTAAAGAAACCCTCAATATCTATACACAGGGGTTAAAGCTACCCTCAATATCTATACACAGGGGTTAAAGCTACCCTCAATATCTATACACAGGGGTTAAGCAACCCTCAATATCTATACACAGGGGTAAATAAACCCCTCAATATCCTATACCAGGGGTTAAGCTACCCTCAATATCTATACACAGGGGTTAAAGCTACCCTCAATATCTATACACAGGGGTTAAAGAAACCCTCAATATCTATACACAGGGGTTAAAGCTACCCTCAATATCTATACACAGGGGTTAAAGCTACCCTCAATATCTATACACAGGGGTTAAAGAAACCCTCAATATCTATACACAGGGGTTAAAGAAACCCTCAATATCTATACACAGGGGTTAAAGAAACCCTCAATATCTATACACAGGGGTTAAAGCAACAACAACAAAAACCCATGACTGAAACTTAAGTCGATCTCAGATCAATCGTCTGCGGGACCAAGTGAACCTCCCCTCTCATTTAAGAAAGTCATGACCATAATGCTTTTAAGGAAAGAGGATCATTTTGTACATGTTTTAAACGGCAAGCTTAACCAATTTTAGTCCCCTAAAATTGAATTAATGAAAATAAAATGATACTGACACCATCTAAAATATAGGATGGACGTTTAGCCCGTGGGGCGCACCGATTGGTCTGTCTGATTGTTTTAATAGCAACATTACATGGTAAAAATAGCAGCAGTGGAAATTTCCCCGAGGGATAAAGTAGAGGCTTTGAAGACTTTCCCGCAGCAAAAGTACAATGTGTTTGTTTTAAAATGCTGTGGGACTTACCCGCAGTACGTAAGCTCACATGCGGAGTTAAAGCTGCTGTGGTGACTTACCGCGCTCCGAAGTACCACTGCTGTTGGGTTTAAAACTGTGTGGTGAATTTTCCAGCAGCTACAGAAGCTACAAAGCGCCTGAGTTAAAGCTGCTGTGGGACTTTTCCCGCAGTACGTAAGCAACCCCCTCTGCCGAGTTAAACGCTGTGGTGATTCCCGCGTCAGTAAACTAAAACTGCGTTGAGTTTTTAAAATGCTGTGGTGACTTACCAGCAGCTACGTAAGCTACACACGCTGTCTGAGTAAAGTGCGTGGGGACTTTACCCAGCTACAGTAAGTACACACTGCTTCTGAGTTTAAAACTGCTGTGGTGACTTTACCCGCAGCTACAGAAACACATGCTGTTGGGGGTTAAAATGCTGTGGGACCCTTTTCCCGCAGCTCAGTAGTACCACTGCTGTCTGAGTTAAAAGGGTGGGGACTTTTCCGCAGCAAGAAGCTACACATGTGTTTAGTTAAAGTGTGTGGTGACTTTACAGAAGCTACCCGAAACTACACACTGCCGTCTGAGTTAAAGCGCTGTGGTGACTTTTCCAGGTACAGTAAGCTACCATGCCGTTGAGTTAAAGTGCGTGGTGCTTTCCAGCAGCTACAGTAAGCTACACAGCCGTCTGAGTTTTAAAAGGGTGTGGTGACTTTACCAGCAGCACAGTAATACACATGCTTTTGAGTAAAGCTGTGTTTTTGGGCTTTTTCGAGTACGTAAGCTACACATGCTGTCTGGTTTAAAACTGCTGTGGTGACTTTTCCAGCAGTACAGTAGCAACACTGCTGTCTGAGTTAAAATGCTGTGGGGACTTTTCCAGCAGCTACATTTTCATTTTCATTTTTTCATTTAGAGACGCTCTTTAAAGAGCGACTTACAGGAGCAGCACAGTAACTACCCCAAATGCTGTCTGAGTTAAAGTGCTTTGGGGACTTTACCCGCAGCTCCGTAAACCACACTGCCCCGGGGTTAAAGCGGTGTGGTGACTTTCCCGAGTACAGTAACCCCACACATGTGCTAGTTAAAAGGGTGGGTGACTTTTCCCCCCCGTAAAGTAAGCTACACATGCTGTCGAGTAAAGTGCTTTTTGGTGACTTTTTCCCGCAGCTACAGTAAGACACATGCGTCTGATTAAAAAATGCTGTGGGGATTTACCCGCGCTACAGAAATACACACGCGTTGAGTTAAAGCTGGTTTTGGGTGACTTTACCAGCAGTACAGTAGCTAACACTGTGCTGAGTTTTAAAAAGGGGTGGTGACTTTCCCGCAGCACAGAAGCTAACACTGCCCTCTGAGTTAAAAAGGGGGTGGTGATGCCCCATTATAACTATTTTAAATTCCCCCTTTCTAAAAAATCACAACAGCAGTAGTTCAGTGCAAATGTAACAGAAAATACAAAATTTGAAATTCATTGATATGGGGAAATATGAACTCAGGAGTAATAACATTACTGCCCTTTAAAGAAAAAAGACCAACAAGTGTAAAAATTACGCCTAATGAATAGGACCCAAAAGAGTAAAAACTTTCTGCACTAAAGAAAAGGACCCAAAAGAGTAAAAAACATTTTCTGCCTAATGAAGGACCCAAAAAGATTAAAAAACATTAGATAGAATAGGACCCAACAGGTGTAAATAACGTTTCTGCACTAATGAAAGGACCCCCAACAAAATGAAAAACGTTAATGCACTAATGAATAGGGCCCCCAACAAGAGTAAATAACATTTTGCACTAATGAATAGGGGCCCCCAAAAAGAGTAAATAACATAATGCAAAGAATAGGGGCCCAACAGATGTAAATAACATTTTGCATAATGAATAGGCCCCAAAAAGAGTAAAAAAAGTTTCGCACTAATGAATAGGACCCCAAAAACTCGGATGTAAAAACATTATCATAATGAATAGGACCCAACAAGAGAAATAACATCATGCACTAATGAATAGGACCCAAAAAGAGTAAATAACATTCTGCACTAAAGAAAGGACCCAAAAGATGGAAATAACATTTCGCACTAATGATAGGACCAACAACTCAGGTGAAAAAAAATTTCTGCATAAGAATGGACCCAAAAAACTCAGGATGTAAATAACATTTTGCACTAAAGAATAGGACCAACAACTAGGATGAAATAACATTTTGCACTAATGAAAAGGACCCAAAAAAACCAGGAGTAAAAACATTTACGCCCCATAATGGACCCCAAAAAATCAGGATGTAAAAACATTAGCATAATGAAAGGACCCAAAAAACTCAGGATTTTTTTAAAAACATTACTGCACAATGAATAGGACCCAACAACTAGGAGTAAATAAATTATGCCCAATGAAAGGCCCCCAAAAGATGTAAATAAGTTATGCCCCCAAGAATGGGCCCCCCAAAAGGATGTAAAAACATTATGACTAAGAATAGGACCCACAAGATGTAAATAACCTTCCTGCCCCAATGAAAGGACCCAACAAGAGTAAATAACTCACGCACTAAGAATAGGACCCCAAAAGAGTAAAAAAACATCATGCCAATGAATGGAACCCCAAAAAGAGTAAATAACGTTCGCATAAGAAAAGGACCCCAAAAAGTGTAAATAACTATGCCAAAGAATAGGGACCCAACAAGATGTAAATAACGTTACTGCACTAATGAATAGGACCCAACAAGATGTAAATAACATTTTCGCATAAGGGAAAGGGCCCAACAAAATTAAAAAAAAATTTCTGCACTAATGAATAGGACCCCAACAAGTGTAATAACATCACGGGATAATGAATAGGACCCAACAGGATGTAAATAACATTACTGCACTAATGAATAGGACCCAACAAGATGTAAATAACATACTGCATAAGAATAGGACCCAACAAAAGTAAAAACGTTAGCAAATGAATAGGGGCCCCCCCAAAAAGATGTAAAAAAACGTTAAGCACAATGAATAGGACCCAACAAAAGAAATAAAGTTTTGCACTAAAGAATAGGACCCCCCAAAAAAGGTGTAAATAAAGGTACGCACTAAGAAAAGGCCCCCCAAAAATCAGGATGTAAATAACATTACTGCACTAATGAATAGGACCCAACAACTCAGGATGTAAATAACATTACTGACTAATGAAAGGACCAAAACTAGGGTGAAATAACATTTTGCACAAGAATAGGACCAACAACTAGGGGGTAAATAACATTACTGCACTAATGAATAGGACCCAACAAGATGTAAATAACATTACTGCACTAATGAATAGGACCCAACAAGATGTAAATAACGTTACTGCACTAATGAATAGGACCCAAACAACCAGGATGAAATAAATTATGCACTAAGAAAAGGACCCAAAAGTGTAAATACTTACTGCCTTTAAAGGGGGGGAACCCAACGTGTAATAAAATTATGCACAAAGAATAGGGCCCAAAAAAATGTAAATAACATTACGCATAATGAATGGACCCCAAAAAGATGTAAATAACATTACGCACTAAGAATAGGGGCCCAAAAAGATGAAATAACATTATGCATAAGAAAAGGGGCCCCAAAAAGATGAAAACATTTTGCATAATGAATAGGACCCAACAAGATGTAAATAACATTACAGTACTGCACTAATGAATAGGACCCAACAAGATGTAAATAACATTACTGCACTAATGAATAGGACCCAACAGGAGTAAAAACTTTTGCATAATGAATAGGGACCCAAAAAAAGGGGAAATAACGTTACTGCACTAATGAATGGACCCAAAAAGATGTAATAAATTATGCATATGTAGGAACCCCAAAAAGATGTAAATAAAATTCCCGTGGTTTTTAGAAAATTTGGAACGCTACGGTCAAAAAGGCTTTTGCAGCAGTTTTTGAAAATTTGGTTAAAATGGAAAGGGGGAAGGGTTTTGCTAAATGCAAACATTTTCCCCGACTGAAAAAATTTTAATAATTTTGGATAAGAGTATCCGTTAAAACCCGACCCATGACCGCCCCATCAAGACTTCTACCTGCTCATTAGGAGGAAGAGTGCCAGGGCGTCTTATTTTCCCCGTCCTCCGTCTTGAAGCCCCAGGAAACATTTGTAGGCTGGAAAATAAAAACCCAAAATTAGACGCGACCAAACGACACTAAAACCGACATTTTGTGATATCGTTTTATACGATAAAAATTTAAAAAAAGGGGCCCCACAGAGAAAGTAAGGCTTGAAAGAGTTTTTTAAAATTGGGTGTTTCACAACATTTAAAGAAACGTTTTTTTTAAAGGGGGTTTTTATTTATATGTGGGGGGCCCCATAAATGTATAAAAATAATATTTTATTTAAACATTTCAGTCAAATTTTGAATTTTGTTATATCGCCCGCTCTAAAAGCTGTCCCTTCCTTTTTTTAGAGGGGAAGGGAGGAGAAAGTGTTCAACTAAATCCCTTTTTTAGAACGGGGAGAACGTGTTCAACTAAATCCTTTGTTTAGTAAAAGGGGAGAAGGTTCAAAAAATCCTCTCTGTGAAGGGAGGAACGGTTCAACTAAATCCTCTCTGTTTAGTAACGGGAGAGAACGTGTTCAACTAAATCCTCTCTGTTTAGTAACGGGAGAGAACGTGTTCAACTAAATCCTCTCTGTTTAGTAACGGGAGAGAACGTGTTCAACTAAATCCTCTTGTTTAGTAACGGGAGAGAACGTGTTCAACTAAATCCTCTCTGTATAACGGGAAGAGAACGTGTTCAACAAATCCTCTTGTAGTAACGGGAGGGAAGTGTTCAACTAATCCTCTGTTTAGTAACGGAGAGAAGTGTTTCAACTAAATCCTCTCTGTTTAGTAACGGGAGAGAACGTGTTCAACTAAATCCTCTCTGTTTAGTAACGGGAGAGAACGTGTTCAACTAAATCCTCTCTGTTTAGTAACGGGAGAGAACGTGTTCAACTAAATCCTCTCTGTTTAGTAACGGGAGAGAAGTGTTCAACTAAATCTCTCTGTTTTTGTAACGGGAGAGAACGTGTTTAAAATAAATCCTCTCTGTTTAGTAACGGGAGAGAAAGTGTTCAACAAATCCTTTTGTTTTGTAACGGAGAGAACGTGTTCAAATAAATCCTCTCTGTTATTAAAGGGGAGGGGGGAACGTGTTCAACTAAATCCTCTCTGTTTAGTAACGGAGAGAAAAGTGTTCAACTAAATCCTCTCTGTTTAAGTAACGGGAGAGAACGTGTTCAACTAAATCCTCTCTGTTTAGTAACGGGAGAGAACGTGTTCAACTAAATCCTCTCTGTTAGTAACGGGAGAGAACGTGTTCAACTAAATCCTCTCTGTTTAGTAACGGGAGAAACGGGTTAAACTAAACCCTCTTGTTTATTTCGGGGGGACGATGGGGAAAAACGTTTTCCCAAATTTAAACCCGCTTTTTAAAAGGGGAAAAAGAGTAGAAAATTTGGAACCAAAAAAACCCCCTTTAAAAAAGGGAAAAAAAGTTTTAAACCCAAAAACCCCCTCGGTTAGGAACGGGAGGAGAGAAATGAATAAACCTCTTTTGTTTAGTAAAGAAAGGGGTTTAAAAAATTCTCGGTTTTCCGGGGGGCCGGGGTTCCCCAAAAAACCCCCCTTTGGGGGGTTTAGGAACGGGGGGCGGTTGGGTTCCCCAAATCCCGAGAAAGGGGAAAGGGGGGTTAAAAAAATTTTTGGGGGGTTTATTTAAGGGGGGGGGCGTGTTCCCAAAACCCTAAATTTTCCGGGTTAAAAAGGGGAAAGGAAAGGGGGAACGGGGGTGGGGGTTAAAACTAAATTCTTTTTGGGGGGAAAAGGGGAGAGGACGGTGGGTTAACTTAACTTTGGGGGGGGCCAAAAAAAAGGAGGGGTAAAGGTAAAAAAAATGATTAAAAAAGGGGTGAAAGGGGTGGGGAAACCCCTTTCTGGGGGGCGCGTGAGGGGGTGGGGGGTGGTAACAAGGGGGGCCGGGGGGGTGGAAATCTTTGAAAAAGAGGTTGTTTGCTAATTTTTCCCTAAGGGGGCTCCGGACCATTTACCCAGGCAAGGGATTGGCGGGGGAGGAATTCCACCGGTTTTTTTTTTGGTTCCCAAAGGGGCCCAGCCTTCGGAGGGGGTGTGTAACCCAAATTTGGGGGGGTCCCCGGGATCCCGGAGGGGGGAAATGGAGGTTTGCGGGGGGGGGCCCTGGGAGGGTATTTGGGGGGAGCTTGGGGGTTTTTAAAGGTGGGGGTGGGTTTTTGAGGCGGGGGTACTGGGTTGGGGAAAAGGGAAAGGGCCCCCCCGGGGGCCCCCCCTTTTTGGGGCGGGGGGGGGAAAAGGGTTTTCTTGGGGTGGGGGGCGTTGGGGGGGGGTTTTTTTTTGGGGGGGGAAAACCCGGCCCTCGGGTTGGGGGGGATGGGGGGGGCCCGGCTTTTTGGGGTTGGGGGGGGGGGGAAAAGGTTTGGGAGGGGGGGGGCCCCCCCCCTGGTAAGGGTCCCCCGGGGGGGGGGAAGCTGGGGGAGGGGGGCCCCTTTTTTTTCGGAGGTGGGGGGGGGCCCCCAAACCCGGGGGGGGAGGGGGGGGTTGGGGGGGGAGGGGGAGGGGGTGGGCCCACCCCCGGGGGAGGGGGGGGGTGGGGGTTTGGGAGGGGTTGGGGGAAGGGGGCGGGGGGTGGGGGGGGGTTTTACCAGTGGGAAAGGGGGGGGGAGGGAGATGGGGGAAATTTTTGGGTTTGAAGGGCGGTAAGCCTGGTGAAGAGGGGGGGGGAAATTTTAAAGAGTGGGGGGGCCCCCCAGGGGGTTTGGGGTAAAAACCCCAGGGGGGGGGGAGGGGGGGGGGGGGAAAAATGGGAAAATTTGGTTTTTAGTCAGTGGTGTTTTTATAGACGCTTTTTAAAGGGGAAGGGTACCAAGATACGTTTTAAATGCACGGGAGTTGGGGTCATTACCTTCCAAAAACCAAGGTTGAAGAAAAAAAACCTAAAGGGGTAAAAGGGGGGGTAGGGGAGGAGAGAGAGAGATTTTGGGAAAAGGTAGAGGGGGAAAATTATTTAGACATAAAGGTGGGGAGAGAGAGGGGAAAGGTTTTTAGACACCAAGGTAGAGAGAGGGGAAGATTTTAAAAAATAAAGGAAGAGGAGAGAGAGAAATTAGGCTAAGGTAGAGGAGAGAGAGAGGGGGGTTTTTTTTAAGGACTTTCAAGGTAGTAGAGGAGAGGGGTATTTAGACATCAAGGTTTGAGAGAGAGAGAGAGAGGGGGGGTTTTAAAATTTAGAATCAAGGAGAGAGAGAGAGGGGGAGAGAGAGAAGAGAGGAAGAGAGACGGGGAACGAAAGGGGAGGGGGGAAGGAGAGCAGGAGAGGGGGGAAAAGAGATTTAAGGGGGTATTAAAGAAACACCCTTTTAGAAGAGGGAGAGAGAGGAGAGTTTTTAGAATAAAGGTGGGGAAGAGAGAGGAGAGGAAAAAAGAAAATTATTTGGGAATTTTCAAGGGGTTGGGGAGAGGGTGGGGAAGGGGAAAGGGGGAGGAAAATTAGAGAGACGAGAGAGAGGGGGTTTTTAAGACTAAAGGGTTAAAGGGAAGAGGAGAGAGAGAGATTTGGGAATTTTTTTAAAATTCAAGGTTTTTTAGGGGTAGAGGGGAGTGAGGGAAGAGAGGGGGAGGGAGGGGTTTTTAAGAAAAAGGGGGGAAGGAGGGGAGAGGGGGGAAGTATTTTGGGGACAAAAGGGTTTTAAGATAAAAATGAGAGAGAGGGGTTATTTAGACAAAAGGTAGAGAGGAGAGAGGAAATTTTAGCCCTCAAGGTAGAGGGGAGGGGAGTATTTAGCCCTTTAAAGGAGAGAGAGGGGGTTTTTAGACATCAAGGTAGGGGAGAGAGAGGGGGAGAGAGAGAAGAGGGGAGGAAAAGAGTATTTGGGCCCTCAAGTAGAGAGAGAGAAAAAGGAGTATTTAAAAATCAAGGTAGAGAGAGAGGAGAAGTATTTAGAAAATCAAGGTTAGGGAAGAGAGAGAGGGAGAGAAAAGGAGAGAAAAGGGGAAGAATTGGGAGGGAGAATATTTTAACCCCCGGGAAGAGAGGCGGGAGAGAAGACACAAAGGGTTGAAAAGGGAGAGAAAAAATTGGGGGGGGAATTTCCAAGGTGGGGGAGAGGGGAGAGTTTTTGGGGCCTTAAGGGAGGAGGCGAGTTTTAAAACTCAAGGGGGGTAGGAGAGAGGGGGGGGAGGGGGAGAGAATTTAAATAAGGAGAGAAGAGGGAGGAGAGGATTTAGAAAAAAAAAGGGTAGGGGGGGAGAGGGGGGTTTTAGCCCCCCCAAGGTAGAGGGGAAGGGGGGTTTTAGGGAACGGGGTTTTTAGAAAGGAGAGAGAGAGAGTATTTAGAAAAAGGGGGTAAAAGAGAGGGGAGAGAGGAAATTTAGACCCTTAAGGAGGGGAGAGAGAGAGAGTTTTTTAGACATCAAGGTAGGAAAAGGGGGGGAGGAGTTTTTTTTAGACAAAAAGGGGGTAGCGGGGAGAGAGTTTTTTGAAATAAAGGGTTTAAGAGAGGAGAAAAGGAGAGTTTTTGGGGCACCCAATGTAAGGGGAGAGAGGAGAGAGTTTTTAGACATAAAGGGGTGGGAGAGGAGGGGAGGAATTTTAAAAAAGGAAGGAGAGAGGAGGGAGTTTTTAGACATCAATGAGAGAGAGAGGGGGGTATTTAGAATAAAGGGAGAGAAAAGAGAGAGAGTATTTAGAAAAATTCAAGGGGGTAAAAAAAGGAGAGAGGGGAAGGAGAGAGGTTTTAGAATCAATGTGAGAGAGAGAGAGTATTTGGGCCCTTTCAAGGTTTAGAGAGAGAGAGGGAGTATTTTTAGCCCATAAAGGGTGGGAAGAAGAGGGGAGGAGGGGGAAAAAATTTTGGGAATAAAGGTAGAGGGAGGAGAGAGAGTATTTGGACATCAAGGTGGGAGGAGAGAGGGGGAGAGAGAGGGGAATTTGGGCCCCATAAAATGTAGAGAGGAGAGAGTTTTTGGGACATCGGGTTAGAAGAGAGAGAGAGAGGAGGGGTTTTTTTAGAAAAAAAAGGGTTTTAAGAGAGAGCGGGAGGAGAGGAAAAAGGGGAAGAGAGAAGTATTTGGACATTCAAGGTAGAGGGGAGAGGGGAGAGGGGGGTATTTTGACATCAAGGTGGGAGAGAGAGGGGTTGCCTGAGAGGGGGTATTTAAAACATAAGGTTAGAGAGAGAGGGAGAGAGATTTGGGAATAAGGTAGAGAGAGGGGGGGGAGAGAGGGAGAGATTTAGACAAAGGTAGAGAGAGAGAGAGGGGGTATTTAAAAACATAAAAGGGGAGAGAGGGGGGAGAGAGTTTTTAGACATCAAGGTGGGGAAAAGGAGGGGAGAGAGAGTTTTTTGACAAAAGGTAGAGAGGGGAGGGGGTTTTTAGCATCAAGGAGAGAGAGAGAAAAGTTTTTGACTAAAGGGTTTAGGAAAAGGGGATGGGTTTTAAACAAGGTAAGAGAGAAAGTATTTAGACATCAAGGTAGGGGGAAGAGAGTTTTTGGGAACATAAAGGTAGAGAGAGGGGAGAGTATTTGGGACATCAAGGTAGAGAGAGGGGAGATTTAGACATCAAGGTAAAAGGGGGGAGGGGTTTTTATTTAGACATCCGGGGAGAAAAGGGGAGGGGTTTGGGACACCCCAAGGTGGGAGAGAGAGGGGTTTTAAAACATCAAGGTAGAGAGAGAGAGAGTATTTAGACATCAAAGGTAGAGAGAGAGTATTTAGACTCAAGGTAGAGAGAGAGAGTATTTAGACATCAAGGTAGAGAGAGAGAGTATTTTAGACATCAAGGTAGGAGAGAGAAGAGTATTTAGACATCAAGGTAGAGAGAGAGAGAGTATTTAGACATCAAGGTAGAGAGAGAGAGAGTATTTAGACATCAAGGTAGAGAGAGAGAGAGAGAGAGTATTTAGACATCAAGGTAGAGAGAGAGAGTATTTAGACATCAAGGTAGAGAGAGAGAGTATTTAGACATCAAGGTAGAGAGAGAGAGAGAGTATTTAGACATCAAGGTAGAGAGAGAGAGAGTATTTAGACATCAAGGTAGAGAGAGAGAGAGTATTTAGACATCAAGGTAGAGAGAGAGATAGTATTTAGACATCAAGGTAGAGAGAGAGAGAGTATTTAGACATCAAGGTTGAGAGAGAGAGTATTTAGACATCAAGGTAGAGAGAGAGAGAGTATTTAGACATCAAGGTAGAGAGAGAGAGTATTTAGACATCAAGGTAGAGAGAGAATGCTATGTTAAAGCTACCGAGCTTGCTAGGACAGAATAGAGTTCTGACTGCTACTTCAATCAGCACTGAGGTGTGCAGACCTTTGAAGCCCCGCTGGTTATTACAATAGTGGCAATACAATTTTATTTTATTTTTAATTGTACCTTTATTTAACTAGGCAAGTCAGTTAAGAACAAATTCTTATTTACAATGACGGCCTACACCGGGCAAACCCGGACGACGCTTGGCCAATTGTGCGCCGCCCAATACAGAACCATGCCATGTACTGTCATTACAATACAGAACCCTGCCATGTACTGTCATTACAATACAGAACCCTGCCATGTACTGTCATTACAATACAGAACCCTGCCATGTACTGTCATTACAATACAGAACCCTGTAATGTACTGTCATTACAATACAGAACCCTGCCATGTACTGTCATTACAATACAGAACCCTGCCATGTACTGTCATTACAATACAGAACCCTGTAATGTACTGTCATTACAATACAGAACCCTGTAATGTACTGTCATTACAATACAGAACCCTGTAATGTACTGTCATTACAATACAGAACCCTGTAATGTACTGTCATTACAATACAGAACCCTGCCATGTACTGTCATTACAATACAGAACCCTGTCATGTACTGTCATTACAATACAGAACCCTGTAATGTACTGTCATTACAATACAGAACCCTGCCATGTACTGTCATTACAATACAGAACCCTGTAATGTACTGTCATTACAATACAGAACCATGCCATGTACTGTCATTACAATACAGAACCCTGCCATGTACTGTCATTACAATACAGAACCCTGCCATGTACTGTCATTACAATACAGAACCCTGCCATGTACTGTCATTACAATACAGAACCCTGTAATGTACTGTCATTACAATACAGAACCCTGCCATGTACTGTCATTACAATACAGAACCCTGTAATGTACTGTCATTACAATACAGAACCATGCCATGTACTGTCATTACAATACAGAACCCTGCCATGTACTGTCATTACAATACAGAACCCTGTAATGTACTGTCATTACAATACAGAACCCTGCCATGTACTGTCATTACAATACAGAACCTGTAATGTACTGTCATTACATACAGAACCCCTGCCATGTACTGTCATTACAATACAGAACCCTGTAATGTACTGTCATTACAATACAGAACCCTGCCATGTACTGTCATTACAATACAGAACCCTGTAATGTACTGTCATTACAATACAGAACCCTGCCATGTACTGTCATTACAATACAGAACCCTGCCATGTACTGTCATTACAATACAGAACCCTGCCATGTACTGTCATTACAATACAGAACCCTGTAATGTACTGTCATTACAATACAGAACCCTATAATGTACTGTCATTACAATACAGAACCCTGTAATGTACTGTCAATACAATACAGAACCCTGCCAATGTACTGTCATTACAATACAGAACCCTGTAATGTTACTGTCAATTACAATACAAGAACCCTGTAATGTACTGTCATTACAATAACAGAACCCTGTAATGTACTGTCATTACAATACAGAACCCTGCCATGTACTGTCATTACAATACAGAACCCTGTCATGTACTGTCATTACAATACAGAACCCTGTCATGTACTGTCATTACAATACAGAACCCTGTAATGTACTGTCATTACAATACAGAACCCTGCCATGTACTGTCATTACAATACAGAACCCTGCCATGTACTGTCATTACAATACAGAACCCTGCCATGTACTGTCATTACAATACAGAACCCTGCCATGTACTGTCCATTACAATACAGAACCCTGGTAATGTACTGTCCATTACAATACAGAACCCTGTAATGTACTGTCATTACAATACAGAACCCTGTAATGTACTGTCATTACAATACAGAACCCTGTAATGTACTGTCATTACAATACAGAACCCTGTCATGTACTGTCATTACAATACAGAACCCTGTAATGTACTGTCATTACAATACAGAACCCTGTAATGTACTGTCATTACAATACAGAACCCTGTCATGTACTGTCATTACAATACAGAACCCTGCCATGTACTGTCATTACATACAGAACCCTGTAATGTACTGTCATTACAATACAGAACCCTGTAATGTACTGTCATACAATACAGAACCCTGTCATGTACTGTCATTACAATACAGAACCCTGTAATGTACTGTCATTACAATACAGAACCCTGTAATGTACTGTCATTACAATACAGAACCCTGTCATGTACTGTCATTACAATACAGAACCCTGTCATGTACTGTCATTACAATACAGAACCCTGCCATGTACTGTCATTACAATACAGAACCCTGTCATGTACTGTCATTACAATACAGAACCCTGCCATGTACTGTCATTACAATACAGAACCCTGTAATGTACTGTCATTACAATACAGAACCCTGCCATGTACTGGCATTACAATACAGAACCCTGCCATGTACTGTCATTACAATACAGAACCCTGCCATGTACTGTCATTACAATACAGAACCCTGTAATGTACTGTCATTACAATACAGAACCCTGTAATGTACTGTCATTACAATACAGAACCCTGTAATGTACTGTCATTACAATACAGAACCCTGTAATGTACTGATCTTGCTACCATGGAAAGGAAAATACCTGTATTTTTTCAAAAATCACCCTGATTAACCTTTTAGTTACAGTGAGGGGGAAAAAAGTATTTGATCCCCTGCTGATTTTGTACGTTTGCCCACTGACAAAGAAATGATCAGTCTATAATTTTAATGGTAGGTTTATTTTAAAAGTGAGAGACAGAATAACAACAAAAAAAGCCAGAAAAACGCATGTCAAAAATGTTATAAATTGATTTGCATTTTAATGAGGGAAATAAGTATTTGACCCCGTCCATCGTCCCTTTGATGCGGTGAAGTTGTCCTGTCCCCTTAGCACAAAAACACCCCCAAAGCATAATATTTCCACCTCCATGTTTGACGGTGGGGATGGTGTTATTGGGGTCATAGGCAGCATTCCAAGCTGCTTGGCGATGGTCTTGTAGCCCATTCCAGCCTTGTGTAGGTCTACAATCTTGTCCCTGACATCCTTGGAGAACTCTTTGGTCTTGGCCATGGTGGAGAGTTTGGAATCTGATTGATTGATTGCTTCTGTGAACAGGTGTCTTTTATACAGGTAACAAACTGAGATTAGGAGCACTCCCTTTAAGAGTGTGCTCCTAATCTCAGCTCGTTACCTGTATAAAAGACACCTGGGAGCCAGAAATCTTTCTGACTGAGAGGGGGTCAAATACTTATTTCCCGAATTAAAATGCAAATCAATTTATAACATTTTTGACATGAGTTTTTCTAGATAAAATTTTTAAGCTGATCTAAAAAATTAATAGATCACATGGGTTGATATATTAAGATCACCCCCCCTCCCACACTTATGATTCAGCTTAAGTTAGTTCAGGCTACAAAGATCTTTTAGCTTTAAAGAATATCTTTACCTCGTGGCAGGTCCTCTCCGGTGTGTATATACGAGTAGGGGGGTGTCTGTACAATCTCTTCCTTGTCAGACAAAGGGAACCCTGGGTAGAGGGGGTCTTGGTAGAGATGGGCCAGCTGGTGGAGAGCAGTCTGGGGCTGGAGGGGGGCTGGGGGGAGCCCGGGGGGAAGGGAGGGGTGAGGAGGGTGGTCGGGGGGGAGGAAGGAAGTGGGGGGTACATCCATGTGGGATAAAGCTGTAGAAGTTAAAAAAGAGGAGAGACATTTATCTATTTGTACTTGTTCTTTAACCAAATCAAGTGGGCAGCACTGAGCTGAATTGAGAGTTAAAGTTAAAAGGACAGGTGAATCACTTATTTATTAGGTAACATCGAAAAAGTGGATAAATGTAACATAGTAGAACACCTTAGGGGATCTTACCTGGGGGGTAAGCTGAGGACACCTCACAGGATGGAGGATCCAGGGGGAGAGAGGAGAGGGGGAGAGAGGAGAGGGGGAGAGAGGAGAGGGGTAGAGAGGGCTGGGAGAGACGAGGATGAGGACTAGAACACTGGAGTACAGAGGGTTGAGGAAGAGAGGTGGGGGTTGGAGGGAGGGCGGGGTTAGAGGTCACCAGAGGGGGAGCAGTTAAAACTCCAGACGCAGGGGGGGCGAGGTGAGGGGTGGGGGCAACAGGAACAGCAGAGGGTGGTTTAGACCCGGGGTTGACAGGGGTATGGAAGGGTGTGGGAGGAAAGAGGGAGGAGGGTGGGGGGGGGATGGGAGGAGGAGGAGACAGGAGTAGAGAGAGGGAAAGGAGTGATGGAAGGAGCAATATGAGTAGTGGTGGTTGGAGCAATATGAGTAGTGGTGGTTGGAGCAGGAGGAACAGGAGGCAGGTTAGGAGTAGGAGGCAGGTTAGGAGTAGGAGGCAGGTTAGGAGTAGGAGGCAGGTTAGGAGTAGGAGGCAGGTTAGGAGTAGGAGGCAGG
Source organism: Coregonus sp. 'balchen' (assembly GCA_902810595.1). Taxonomy (NCBI): domain Eukaryota; kingdom Metazoa; phylum Chordata; class Actinopteri; order Salmoniformes; family Salmonidae; genus Coregonus; species Coregonus sp. 'balchen'. The sequence goes on from LR778291.1 coordinate 32,069,651, forward strand.
TTAGGAGTAGGAGGCAGGTTAGGAGTAGGAGGCAGGTTAGGAGTAGGAGGCAGGTTAGGAGTAGGAGGCAGGTTAGGAGTTGGAGGCAGGTTAGGAGTAGGAGGCAGGTTAGGAGTAGGAGACAGGTTAGGAGTAGGAGGCAGGTTAGGAGTAGGAGGCAGGTTAGGAGTAGGAGGCAGGTTAGGAGTAGGGGCAAAGGGGGGGGTTTTTTAGGAGTAGGAGGCAGGTTAGGAGTAGGAAGGCAGGTTAGAGTAGGAGGCAGGTGTAGGAGTAGGAGGCAGGTTAGGAGTAGGAGGCAGGTTAGAGTAGGAGGCAGGTTAGGAGTAGGAGGCAGGTTAGGAGTAGGAGGCAGGTTAGGAGTAGGAGGCAGGTTAGGAGTAGGAGGCGATGGTGACTTCTGGTCCTCGTCTCCTGTTGATTTCCTCTACAAAACATGTAAAGATTAGTGTCACACACACACACCACACACACACACAGACCCCACACACACAGAGACCCTACACACACACACACACACAACACACAGACCCTACACACACAGACCCTACACACACACAAACAGACCCTACACACACAGACCCTACACACACACAAACATACCCTACACACACAGACCCTACACACAGAGACACACACACAAGACCTAACACACAACACACACACAGACCCTACACACACACACACAGACCTACACACACACCACAGACCCTACAAACACAACACAACCCACACAGACCTACCAACAGAGCCCCCTACAACCACACAAACAAAGACCCTAAACACACATATACAAACACACACAAGACCCTAACAAAACAGACCCTACACCACACACACAGCCACAACACACAAGCCCCTAAACCACAAAAAAAACCCTCCCCACACAACAGACCCTACACAAGGACACACCACAACACAAGCCCCTACACACACAAGCCCCTAACACACACAGACCACACACCACAAAAAGGCATTCGGAAAGTATTCGACCGCTTCACTCTCCCACATTCCTTTAAAAGCCTTATTTTAAAGGGGATTTTTTTTTGTTTTCAATTACCCCCAACACCCAAAAAGACACAGAAAAAAACTGGTTTTTAAAATGTTAGCACATTGAAAAAAAAAAAAATTAATAATATTACAAAAGTATCCGCCCCTTTTACTCAAGTATTTTGTTGAAGCCCTTTGGCAGCGATTACAGTCCGGTTTCTTGGGGTGAGCTACAAGTTGGACACCTGTATTTGGGGAGTTTCCCCATTTTCTCGAAGATCCTTCAAGCTGTCGGGTTTGGTGGGGGGCGTTTGCACAGCTTTTTTAGGTTTTCCCCAGAGATGTCGATCGGGTTTTAAGCCGGGGCTTGGCTGGCCCACTCAAGGACATTCAAGATTTGTCCGAAGTCACTCGTTTTTGTTTTGGGTGTGTGGGTCTTTGGTCGTTGGAAGGGAACCTTCACCCCAGTTGAGGTCCTGGCGTTTGGAGAGGTTATCATCAAATATTCGTATTTGCTCCGTTCATTTTTCCCTTGATCCGACTAGTCCCCCAGCCCCGCCCCTAAAAAAAACCCCCCCACAGCATGATGCGCCACCACCAGCTTCCCCCGTAGGGAGGGGCCCAGGTTCCCCGAGGGGAGCTTGGCATTCGGAAAAAGAGTTAAATTTTGGTTTATAGACCAGATAATTTGTTTTCATGGTCGAGAGTCCTTTGGTACCTTTTGGAAAAATCCAACGGGCGTCAGGGCCCTTTTTAAATGAGGAGGGGCTCCGTCTGGCCACTCTAACCATAAAGGCAGGGGTGGAGTGTGAGAAAGTTTTCCTTTTGGGAAAGGGTTTTCCCCATCTCCACAAAGGAACTTGGAGCTCTGTCAGAGTAACCAGGGTTCTTGGTCACCTCCCGACCAAAGGCCTTCTCCCCCGATTGTCAGTTTGGGGGGGGCCAGTCTGGGAAAGAGCCTTGGGGGTTCCCAAACTTCTTTTTTAAAATATGGGGCCCACTGGTTCGGGGCCCTTAAATTTGCAAAAATGTTTGGTACCCTTACCAGATTGGCCTCGAAATTCCGTTCGGAGCTTAGGAAAATTTCCCTTCGACCCATGGTTTGGTTTTTGCTCGACAGCATGTAAATGGGGAACTTAAAGGGCAGGTGTGTGCCTTCCAAATCTGCCCAATCAAAAATTTTTTACCAAGGGACCCAATCAAGTTTGTAGAAACATCTTAAGGATATAAGGAAAACAGGATGCACTGGCTCAATTTCGACGGGTTCATAAAAAAGGGTTAATTTTAAGAATAAATTTTTTAATACTTTGAAAAAATTTATAGAAACCCTTTTTTGTTTTTTCTTTATGGGGATTGTGTGTAGTTGATGAGTTTTGTATTTATTTAAAAATTTTTAGAATAAGGCTGTAATGTAACAAAATGGGGAAAAAAAATTTAAAAGGGTTGAATATTTTCCCAATACCAGTAGGCCCCACACCCCCCCAGTTCAGAAAAAAGAATCCAATTTTGTTTAGTATCTCACCCCTGCCTCTTTTATCCCTTCTTCCCCTCCCGGATAGAAACCCTAGGGGGGAGACGAGACCCAGACAGAGAAAGAGGGGGAGAGAAGATGGGAGAAGAAGGGTAAGGAGGGGGGAGAGAAAGAGAGGGAAAGAGAGAGAGAGGGGGGGGAGAGGGGGGGAGAGAGAGAGGGGGGGGGGGAGGAGAGAGGGGAGAGAGGAGGAGGATGAGGGAGGAGAGGAGATGAGGGAGGAGAGAGAGATGAGAGGGGAGAGAGAGATGAGGGGGGAGAGGAGAGAGAGGATGAGGGGGGAGCCAGAAAAGGAGGGAGAAGTTTACAGAGTTTTGAGTCTTAAAAAATAAAAGTTATCACACCCCCAAACAAGAACCCCGTTATACAAAACCCCAACCAGACACAGCCTCCTACCCCCAGTTTTAAAACCCCACCCCGACACAAGCCTCCCCACCCCCCCGTTTTACACCCCCAACAGAGCACGCCCCCACCCCCAGTTATCACACCCCAACCCAGACACACGCCTCCTCACCCCCAGTTATCACACCCCAACACAGACACACGCCCCCCACCCCCCGTTTCCCCAACCAACACAAGACACAACCCTCCCCACCCCCGTTATCACACCCCAACACGACACACGCCCCCCCACCCCCCGTTACACACCCCCAAAACAAGGGCACAGCTCCACCCCCAGTTACACCCCAAACCCCGACACACGCCTCCCCCCCGTTATAAACCCCAACCCCGACACACGCCCCTCACCCCCCGTTTTCACACCCCCAAACCCAGACACAAGCTCCTCACCCCAGTTATCACCCCCACCCAAAGGGCACAGCCTCTCACCCCGTTATAACCCAAACCCCGACACACGCCTCCCACCCAGTATTTTAACCCAACCAGAAAGCCCCCTCACCCCGTTTTACACCCCAACCCAGAAAAAAAGCCTCCTCACCCCCCCGTTATCCCCCCCCCAACCAGACACACGCCTCCTCACCCCCAGTTATCACACCCCAACCCAGACACACGCCTCCCCACCCCCAGTTTCACACCCCCAAAACCCCCACACAGCCCCTACCCCCAGTTATCACACCCCAACACAGACGCAGCCTCACCCCCTTTCACACCCCAACCAAGCAGCCTCCTCCCCCCAGTTATACACACCAACCCCGACACCGCCCCCTCACCCCCAGTTATCCCCCCAAACCAAAAACAAAGCCTCCTCACCCCCCGTATCACACCCCCAAACAGACGGCAGCCCCTCACCCCCCGTTATCACACCCCAACACAAAAAACGCCTTCACCCCCCGTTTTCAAACCCAACCAAGAACACGCCCCTCACCCCCAGTTATCACACCCCAACACAGACGCACGCCTCCTCACCCCAGTTATCACACCCCAAACAAGACACACGCCTCCTCACCCCCAGTTATCACACCCCAACACAAGACACAGCCTCCTCCCCCCAGTTTTCACACCCCAACACAGGGCCAGCCTCCTCACCCCCAGTTTTACACCCCAACAGACACAGCCTCCTCACCCCCAACAGACACACGCCACCTCACACCCCAACACAAGCCTCCCCACCCCCAGTTTCACACCCCAACAACCACGCCACCACCCCAGTTTTCACACCCCAAAACAAGAACATGCCCCCTCCCCCCCCATTATCACCCCCCCCCAAAACAAGGGGAAAAGCCTCCCCACCCCCCGTTATCAACCCCACCCAGACACACGCTCCCACCCCCCGTTATCACACCCCCAACACCGAGCACGCCTCCCACCCCCGTTATCAACCCCAACACAGGGAAAATGCCCCCCCACCCCGTTATACACCCCAACACAGACGCCCCTCCCCACCCCCAGTTATCACACCCAAACAGAACACCCTCAACCCCCCGGTTTTTCACACCCAACAAAGAACACGCCCCCCACCCCCCGTTATCACACCCCAACAAAGACAAAGCCCTCACCCCCCCGTTATCAACCCCCAAAACAAGACCATGCCCCTCACCCCCAGTTACACACCCCAACCAAGACCATGCCTCCTCACCCCCCGTTATCCCAACAACCCAGACACAGCCCCCCACCCCCAGTTATCCCCCCCCAACACAGAGACGCCCTCACCCCAAAATTATCACACCCCCCCACAAGAACCCCGCCTCCCCACCCCCATTTTCAAACCCAAACAGAACACGCCCCCTCACCCCACCCAGAAAAACGCCTCCTACCCCCAACCCAGACACACGCCTCCTCACCACCCCCCAGACAACACCCTCCCCACCCCAACCCCCAGACACACGCCTCCTCACCCCAACCCAGACACACGCCTCCTCACCCCCAACCCAGACACACGCCTCCCCCTCACCCCAACCAGACACACGCCTCCTCACCCCAACCCAGACACACGCCTCCTCACCCCCAGTGCAGGGAAGCTGGTCTCGTCCCGTAGCTCCATCTCCAGCAGGGCCAGGTCTCTCTGTTCCTCCTGTCTGGCTAGACGCTGTGCCTCGGACAGACCAAACGCTGCAGCCTCCGACATAGTGCTGGAGGATGGCCTCCTATAATATAATAATAATAATAATAATAATAATATCACCTCCTAACACACAGTTAATGACAGTACACAGTTAAAAGGGGGCACTTCCCCCACTTTTTTTTTTTACATATTCATACACAAATTAATTCTCTCCAGTGGCCATATGAGTGTCTATATATGTATATATCAAACTAAGAATGCTACACTTTCTGTAGTCCAAAGGGTTAGGGGGAAAAAAACTATTCAGAATGTGATGGGACTTCTACCCCTACTATCCACTGATGGGACTTCTACACCTACAATACACTGATGGGACTTCTACCCCTACTATCCACTGATGGGACTTCTACCCCTACTATCCACTGATGGGACTTCTACCCCTACTATCCACTGATGGGACTTCTACCCCTACTATCCACTGATGGGACTTCTACCCCTACTATCCACTGATGGGACTTCTACCCCTACTATCCACTGATGGGACTTCTACCCCTACTATCCACTGATGGGACTTCTACCCCTACTATCCACTGGGACTTCTACCCCTACTATCCACTGATGGGACTTCTAACCCCTACTATCCACTGATGGGACTTCTACCCCTACTATACACTGATGGGACTTCTACCCCTACTAGACACTGATGGGACTTCTACCCCTACTAGACACTGATGGGACTTCTATCCAGACTGACCATTTAGTCACATTTTGAGACCCTTTGACTTAGCTGTGAAAGTAAAATGTTTAAATTGGTTGAATGGGTGTGAGCTGCACAAAAGTATTTGATCAATCAGAAAGATTTCTGGCTCCCAGATGTCTTATACAGGCAACAAGCTGAGATTAGGAGCACACTCTTAAAGGGAGTGCTCCTAATCTCAGTTTGTTACCTGTATAAAAGACACCTGTCCACAGAAGCAATCAATCAATCAGATTCCCAAACTCTCCACCATGGGCCAAGACCAAAGAGCTCTCCAAGGATGTCAGGGACAAGATTGTAGACCTACACAAGGCTGGAATGGGCTACAAGACCATCGCCAAGCTGCTTGGTGAGAAGGTGACAACAGTTTGGTGCGATTATTCGCAAATGGAAGAAACACAAAATAACTGTCAATCTCCCTCGGCCTGGGGCTCCATGCAAGATCTCACTTCGTGGAGTTGCAATGATCATGAGAACGGTGAGGAATCAGCCCAGAACTACACGGGAGGATCTTGTCAATGATCTCAAGGCAGCTGGGACCATAGTCACCAAGAAAACAATTGGTAACACACTACGCCGTGAAGGACTGAAATCCTGCAGCGCCCGCAAGGTCCCCCCTGCTCAAGAAAGCACATATACAGGGCCGTCTGAAGTTTGCCAATGAAGATCTGAATGATTCAGAGAGAATTGGGGTGAAAGTGTTGTGGTCAGATGAGACCAAAGTCGAGCTCTTTGGCATCAACTCAACTCTGCCGTGTTTGGAGGAGGAGGAATGCTGCCTATGACCCCAAGAACACCATCCCCACCGTCAAAAATGGAGGTGGAAACATTATGCTTTGGGGTGTTTTTCTGCTAAGGGGACAGGACAACTTCACCGCATCAAAGGGACGATGGACGGGGCCATGTACCGTCAAATCTTGGGTGAGAACCTCCTTCCCCTCAGCCAGGGCATTGAAAATGGGTCGTGGATGGGTATTCCAGCATGACAATGACCCAAAACACACAGCCAAGGCAACAAAGGAGTGGCTCAAGAAGAAGCACATTAAGGTCCTGGAGTGGCCTAGTCAGTCTCCAGACCTTAATCCCATAGAAAATCTGTGGAGGGAGCTGAAGGTTCGAGTTGCCAAACGTCAGCCTCGAAACATTAATGACTTGGAGAAGATCTGCAAAGAGGAGTGGGACAAAATCCCTCCTGAGATGTGTGCAAACCTGGTGGCCAACTACAAGAAACGTTTGACCTCTGTGATTGCCAACAAGCGTTTTGCCACCAAGTACTAAGTCTTGTTTTGCAGAGGGGTCAAATACTTATTTCCCTCATTAAAATGCAAATCAATTTATAACATTTTTGACATGCGTTTTTCTGGATTTTTTTGTTGTTATTCTGTCTCTCACTGTTCAAATAAACTTACCATTCAAATTATAGACTGATCATGTCTTTGTCAGTGGGCAAACGTACAAAATCAGCAGGGTATCAAATACTTTTTCACTCACTGTGTGTGTGTGTGTATATGTGTATATATATATATATATATATATATATATATATATATATATATATATATATATATATATATATATATATATATACACACACACACACACAGTGGGGGAAAAAAAGTATTTAGTCAGCCACCAATTGTGCAAGTTCTCCCACTTAAAAAGATGAGAGAGGCCTGTAATTTTCATCATAGGTACACGTCAACTATGACAGACAAAATTAGAAAAGAAAATCCAGAAAATCACATTGTAGGATTTTTAATGAATTTATTTGCAAATTATGGTGGAAAATAAGTATTTGGTCAATAACAAAAGTTTCTCAATACTTTGTTATATACCCTTTGTTGGCAATGACACAGGTCAAACGTTTTCTGTAAGTCTTCACAAGGTTTTCACACACTGTTGCTGGTATTTTGGCCCATTCCTCCATGCAGATCTCCTCTAGAGCAGTGATGTTTTGGGGCTGTCGCTGGGCAACACGGACTTTCAACTCCCTCCAAAGATTTTCTATGGGGTTGAGATCTGGAGACTGGCTAGGCCACTCCAGGACCTTGAAATGCTTCTTACGAAGCCACTCCTTAATTTCCCGGGCGGTGTGTTTGGGATCATTGTCATGCTGAAAGACCCAGCCACGTTTCATCTTTAATGCCCTTGCTGATGGAAGGAGGTTTTCACTCAAAATCTCACGATACATGGCCCATTCATTCTTTCCTTTACACGGATCAGTCGTCCTGGTCCCTTTGCAGAAAAACAGCCCCAAAGCATGATGTTTCCACCCCCATGCTTCACAGTAGGTATGGTGTTCTTTGGATGCAACTCAGCATTCTTTGTCCTCCAAACACGACGAGTTGAGTTTTTACCAAAAAGTTATATTTTGGTTTCATCTGACCATATGACATTCTCCCAATCCTCTTCTGGATCATCCAAATGCACTCTAGCAAACTTCAGACGGGCCTGGACATGTACTGGCTTAAGCAGGGGGACACGTCTGCACTGCAGGATTTGAGTCCCTGACGGCGTAGTGTGTTACTGATGGTAGGCTTTGTTACTTTGGTCCCAGCTCTCTGCAGGTCATTCACTAGGTCCCCCCGTGTGGTTCTGGGATTTTTGCTCACCGTTCTTGTGATCATTTTGACCCCACAGGGTGAGATCTTGCGTGGAGCCCCAGATCGAGGGAGATTATCAGTGGTCTTGTATGTCTTCCATTTCCTAATAATTGCTCCCACAGTTGATTTCTTCAAACCAAGCTGCTTACCTATTGCAGATTCAGTCTTCCCAGCCTGGTGCAGGTCTACAATTTTGTTTCTGGTGTCCTTTGACAGCTCTTTGGTCTTGGCCATAGTGGAGTTTGGAGTGTGACTGTTTGAGGTTGTGGACAGGTGTCTTTTATACTGATAACAAGTTCAAACAGGTGCCATTAATACAGGTAACGAGTGGAGGACAGAGGAGCCTCTTAAAGAAGAAGTTACAGGTCTGTGAGAGCCAGAAATCTTGCTTATTTGTAGGTGACCAAATACTTATTTTCCACCATAATTTGCAAATAAATTCATTAAAAATCCTACAATGTGATTTTCTAGATTTTTTTTTCTCAATTTGTCTGTCATAGTTGACGTGTACCTATGATGAAAATTACAGGCCTCATCTTTTTAAGTGGGAGAACTTGCACAATTGGTGGCTGACTAAATACTTTTTTTCCCCACTGTGTGTGTATATATATATATATATATATATATATATATATATATATATATATATATATATATATATATATATATACACATATATACACATATATACACACACACACACACACACATACATACACACACACAGTGGGGAGAACAAGTATTTGATACACTGCCGATTTTGCAGGTTTTCCTACTTACAAAGCATGTAGAGATCTGTAATTTTTATCATAGGTACACTTCAACTGTGAGAGACGGAATCTGTTTATGTATGGAAGGGTGTTCATTCTGCTATGTCATCCATGCCTGCTTACAAGTTGAGTTCTGCTTTTCTGATGTATCAAATACTTATGTCATGCAATAAAATGCAAATTAATTACTTAAAAATCATACAATGTGATTTTCTGGATTTTTGTTTTAGATTCCGTCTCTCACAGTTGAAGTGTACCTATGATAAAAAATTACAGACCTCTACTCATTCAAGGGTTATTACATTAGTTTTACTATAATCTACATTGTAGAATAATAGTGAAGACATCAAAACTATGAAATAACACATTTCGAATCATGTAGTAACGAAAAAAAGTGTTAAACAAATCAGAGACCCTTTGCCTTGATATTTTACATTGTAGTCATTTAGCAGACACTCTTATCCAGAGCGACTTACAGTTAGTGAGTGCATACATCTTTCATACTGGCCCCCCCGTGGGAATCGAACCCACAACCCTGGCGTTGCAAACACCATGCTCTACCAACTGAGCTACACAGGACTTGATGACAGCTTTGCGCGCTCTTGGCAAAAACCTCCTTAGACAGAAGCGTGCTACATGGCAGACCAATCCAAACTCATCTCCCGGCATGTCCAGCCCATACATTATTTCAGCCAATCATGGCTAGTGGGGAGGTTCCTGTCTTTCTCCATGTCTAAACCATCTAGGCTCGTAATTTAACAAATGTATTCGTATTTATGGATGGAATATACGTTTTTTATTAAGGCACATGAAAGTTCACATGCGCCAGTAGGTATTTCTGCCAAAAAAATACATTTAGATAAAAACAATTATGTTTACATTAAAATGCAGCTCCTGTGAAGTAGACATATGCCTAGTTTCCTGAGGACCCACAGTTGACGGTGCATGTCAGAGCAAAAACCAAGCCATGAGGTCGAAGGAATTGTCCGTAGAGCTCTGAGACAGGATCGTGTCGAGGCACAGATCTGGGGGAGGGTACCAAAACATTTCTGTGGCATTGAAGGTCCCCAAGAACACAGTGGCCTCCATCATTCTTAAATGGAAGAAGTTTGGAACCACCAAGACTCTTCCTAGAGCTGGCCGCCCGGCCAAACTGAGCAATCGGGGGACAAGGGCCCGATGGTCACTCTGACAGAGCTCCTCTGTGGAGATGGGAGAACCTTCCAGAAGGACAACCATCTCTGCAGCACTCCACCAATCAGGCCTTTATGGTAAAGTTGCCTGATGGAAGCCACTCCTCAGTAAAAGGCACATGACAGCCCGCTTGGAGTTTGCCAAAAGATTCTCTGGTCTGATGAAACCAAGATTGAACTCTTTGGCCTGAATGCCAAGCGTCACATCTGGAGGAAACCTGGCACCATCCCTACGGTGAAGCATGGTGGTGGCAGCATCATGCTGTGGGGATGTTTTTCAGCGGCAGGGACTGGGAGACTAGTCAGGGTCGAGGGAAAGATGAATGGAGCAAAGTACAGAGAGATCCTTGATGAAAACCTGCTCCAGAGCGCTCAGGACCTCAGACTGGGGTGAAGGTTCACCTTCCAACAGGACAACGACCCTAAGCACACAGCCAAGACAACACAGGACTGGCTTCGGGACAAGTCTCTGAATGTCCTTGAGTGGCCCAGCCAGAGCCCGGACTTGAACCCAATCGAATATCTCTGGAGAGACCTGAACATAGCTGTGCAGCGACGCTCCCCATCCAACCTGACAGAGCTTGAGAGGATCTTCAGAGAAGAATGGGAGAAACTCCCCAAATACAGGTGTGCCAAGCTTGTAGCGTCATACCCAAGAAGACTCGAGGCTGTAATCGCTGCCAAAGGTGCTTCAACAAAGTACTGAGTAAAGGGTCTGAATACTTATTTTTAATTAATTAGCAAAAATGTATAAAAACCTGTTTTTGCTTTGTCATTATGGGGTATTGTGTCAAGATTGATGAGGGGAAAAAACAATTAAAAACATTTCAGAATAAGGCTGTAACGTAACAAAATACTTTCCGAATGCCCTGTAACTCTCTACTGCAGCTAGTGGTTGGTTTTTTCCATCTAAGATCGGTGTAAAAGTTTAGTATTGGGGTCCAGACAGACCTGGGGTTGAGGTGGGGGGTGCTCCTGACCCCTCCCTCCTCTACGGTGGCCTGTGGGGGCCAAGAGTGCTGCTTGTGGACACCACGCCCAACGCTGTGGGAGGGGCCTTTTGCCTGAGAGACAGGCAGCGTTTCCGACGGCGAAGGATTCCCTGACCTCCTCCCTCCTCCCCTGCCCTCCCACTCTGGGGGGGGGGGGAGAGAGAGAGAGAGAGAGACAGAGACAGAGACAGAGAGAGAGAGAGAGAGAGAGAGAGAGAGAGAGAGAGAGAGACAGAGAGAGAGAGGGAGAGAGAGAGAGAGAGAGGTGGGATAGAGAGAGAAGGTGGGATAGAGAAAGAAGGTGGGATAGAGACAGAGAGACAGAGAGACAGAGAGAGACAGAGAGAGAGAGAGAGAGAGAGAGAGAGAGAGAGAGAGAGAGAGAGAGAGAGAGAGAGAGAGACACAGAGACACAGAGAGACAGAGAGAAGAGTTGAAGTTTTCAACTGTTGTACAACAGAACACAGCTCATTCTAAAACAAATATATTCTAGAACACAAGAGAGATCGATCAAAGACTGATTGCAGGAAAAAGTTATTCATGAACACTGTTGGGACGATGCAAAAGGTTTCAAAGTTAGTGGCTAGGGGACATGTTTAAGGCACTTACCAAAGACTAGGGGTCTAGGGGACAGGTGTAGGGTCCTTACCAGGGTGTGGAGTGGAGACGTTGTTCAGTCTCTTTCCGTCTCGGGTCACCGTGCTCCAGGACGTCGTCTCGTCTGTGGGGGGCCGCAGGTTCCAGAGGGATACAGAGCGTCTGGACACATTCACACACACGATAAAACATGACAGGGTAAAGCCCAGAACAACTATAAAACATGACAGGGTAAAGCCCAGAACAACTATAAAACATGACAGGGTAAAGCCCAGAACAACTATAAAACATGACAGGGTAAAGCCCAGAACAACGATAAAACATGACAGGGTAAAGCCCAGAACAACGATAAAACATGACAGGGTAAAGCCCAGAACAACGATAAAACATGACAGGGTAAAGCCCAGAACAACTATAAAACATGACAGGGTAAAGCCCAGAACAACTATAAAACATGACAGGGTAAAGCCCAGAACAACTATAAAACATGACAGGGTAAAGCCCAGAACAACTATAAAACATGACAGGGTAAAGCCCAGAACAACTATAAAACATGACAGGGTAAAGCCCAGAACAACGATAAAACATGGACAGGTAAAGCCCAGAACAACTATAAACATGACAGGGTAAAGCCCAGACAACTATAAAACATGACAGGGTAAAGCCCAGAACAACGATAAAACATGACAGGGTAAAGCCCAGAACAACTATAAAACATGACAGGGTAAAGCCCAGAACAACTATAAAACATGACAGGGTAAAGCCCAGAACACTATAAAACATGACAGGGTAAAGCAGAGAACAAAAATCCTATAAAAAGGAGAGAGATGACCTACTTCCTGCCCAGTTCCTCTATGAAGACAGTGACGGGCCCGTTGTCAGGCGACACTTCCTGGATGTAGGCGCCATAGTAACGCCCACCGTTGTCAAGGCGAACCTAGAGGGGGCGGGGCAGAACAACTACACTATCAGAGAGCATCCACACAAAACACAGTCAGTGGAGTGAAGACCTCACACACACACACACCGCACCTTGCACTTGTCTCCCACGGTGTACTGCATCCCAGCAGCGATGCAGAAATCCAGCTTTTGCTGAGCTGAAACAGGAAATAACCAAGTTAGAACAGGTGAACAAAATCCCCATGACACCACCACTCAATACAAACACAGGTACCAAGGTTATTATAGTAAATGAAAACTGAAACTAAAATAAACTAAAATGGAAAAACAATTCAGCCAAATAAAAACAAACTATACTGAAACTATCTTTGACTGCAAAACTAACTCAAATAAAAACCACCATTTTTTCCTAGCGTCTGAATCCGGCAGGTAAATGCTGCCAGTAGATGGCGATATTTCAAATAGGCCTAGCTATTACTAGCTAACAGGGATGAAATCCGAGGGCGTCCACTGAGCGTGACTGGGCCAGGCTTGAGCAGCTGGTGAAGTCGCAGGAGCCGTTCGCAAATCCACACCGACCAAACTTCAAAACTAACAGCCAATCACCTGTCTGATGTGGTGCCGTGCCTTCTCACCCTTGGAGGCACACTTGCATTCAAACTACTGTTGCAAAACAGTTGGCACAGGTCCTCCTGAAGGTCACTGCGTGTGTCTCTGGCACTTCCCATAAGAGAGACGGAGCCACTGATCAGAGAAGCAAAAGTATTTTGTACTTCAGCAAATCAGAGAGTACAGCCGTGGCGCAGAAGGACCCCCAGGAAGATGCCAGCACGATGAATCCAGCAAGCATCTCGACCACAGTCCTTCAGAAATTTAGCTTCCTCGCATCAAAGATAGTGTCTGAGGTCACTGTCCAGCCGGAGGGTCAACCAGGCAGGGCATTACGTGCCCCGTGTGAGCTGTGGAAATACCTGGAAGTGGTAAAGGGAGGCATGTTGACCGAGTTGTTTATCCAAAGCGGTGCCCTGTCACACTAGATCTGTTTTCTACCACCGCACCCCAAGCGTTCGTGGAGAGAATATTCTGTGTCTGTGGACAACTGTCATCAGGCTTGAGAAACCGAACGACCACCTCTCTGGAATGCAGTCTCTTAAATAATACACCAGAAAATCATGTTTGGTTGAACAGAAATGTGCACACACACACACACAAAACTGTTAAACTGAAAGATCTGTGAAGAATTGTTGTATTGCAGCCGTTTTTCTGAACCCTTTTTGAAGGGGTTAGTCAGTGATACATGTTTAATATTACATAAACACAACATGTCATGACCGTAAACTGACAACTGAATTTCAAATAAAAACAGAATAGAAATAAAAAGTAATATTAAATCACTAAACTACACTATATTGCCCAAAGTATGTGGTCATCCCTTCAAATTAGTGGATTCAGCTATTTCAGCCACACCCGTTGCTGGCAGGTGTATAAAATTGAGCACACAGCCATGCAATCTCCATAGACAAACATTGGCAGTAGAATGGCCCGTACTGAAGAGCTCAGTGACTTTCAACATGGCACCGTCATAGGATGCCACCTTTCCAACAAGTCAGTTCGTCAAATTTCTGCCCTGCTAGAGCTGCCCCGGTCAACTGTAAGTGCTGTTATTGTGAAGTGGAAACGTCTAGGAGCAACAACATCTTAGCCGCGAAGTGGTAGGCCACACAAGCTCACAGAACGGGACCGCCGAATGATGAAGCGCGTAGAAATCGTCTGTCCTCGGTTACAACACTCGCTACTGAGTTCCAAACTGCCTCTGGAAGCAACGTCAGCACAATAACTGTTCGTTGGGAGCTTCATGAAATGGGTTTCCATGGCCGAGCAGCCGCACACAAGCCTAAGATCACCATGCGCAATGCCAAGCGTCGGCTGGAGTGGTGTAAAGCTCACCGCCATTGGACTCTGGACCAGTGTAAACACGTTTATCTGGAGTGATGAATCACGCTTTACCATCTGGCAGTCCGACGGACGAATCTGGTTTTGGCGGATGCCAGGAGAACGCTACCTGCCCCAATGCATAGTGCCACCTGTAAAGCTTGGTGGAGGAGGAATAATGGTCTGGGGCTGTATTTCATGGTTCTGGCTAGGCTCCTTAGTTCCAGTGAAGGGAAATCTTAACGCTACAGCATACAATGACGTTCTAGACGATTCTGTGCTTCCAACTTTGTTGCAACAGTTTGGGGAAGGCCCTTTCCTGTTTCAGCATTACAATGCACCCGAGCACAAAGCGAGGTCCATTCAGATATGGTTTGTCGAGATCGGTGTGGAAGAACTTGACTGGCCTGCACAGAGCCCTTACCTCAACCCCATCTAACACCTTTGGGATGAATTGGAACGCCGACTGCGAGCCGGGCCTAATCGCCCAACATCAGTGCCCGACCTCACTAATGCTCTTGTGGCTGAATGGAAGCAAGTCCCCGCAGCAATGTTCCAACATCTAGTGGAAAGCCTTCCCAGAAGAGTGGAGGCTGTTATAGCAGCAAAGACCAACTCTTTTAAATGATCGAATCCTTCTTGATGTAATTGGATTTGGATTAAAATAAAGTATTTTAAAATGTACCTCTCTTGGACTTCACCCAGACATCGTACTCTGTGTTTCTGTAGAGAAAGGGGTTGAGAGAACGTCTGACCCTGTTGGAGAGGGGTTGGCCTCTACCTCCTCCACTCTGAAACACACACAGAAATAACCAATCAATAAGCAACCAATAACCAATCAATAAGCAACCAATAACCAATCAATAAGCAACCAATAACTAGAGATGTGACAAATGGACAATTCTGCTTAACATTTAAACTGCCATTAAAAAAAAAAAAAATTGTTCCCAGTTAAAACGATAAGGAAAAAAATGATAAAATTACACGTCAATTCACAGAATAATGGTCCTATTACATATGCAGTTTATTAGGTACACCCATTTAGTACTGGGTCGGACCCCCCCCCTTTGCCTCCAGAACAGCCTGAATTATTCGGGACATTCCACAAGGTGTCGGAAACCTTCCACAGGAATGTTGGTCCATGCTGACGCAATGGCATCACACTGTTGCCACAGATGGGACGGTGGTACATCTCATGCTGCGAACAGCCCGTTAGCTTACACTGTTCTCGCCGTTCTCCTTCGACGTTCGCTCATCAACGAGCTGTCGTCGCCCACAGGACTGCCGCTGACTGGATGTTTTTTTTGTTACTGTGGTACAAGAGGGGCACCAACAATCATACCACGCTCAAAGTCGCTTAGGTCACTCGTTTTGCCCACGTTCAATCCAACAGTAACTGAATGCCTTGATGCCTGTCCGCCTGCTTTATATAGCAAGCCACGGCCACGTAACTCACTGTCTGTAGGAGCGATGCATTTTCGTGAACGGGGTGGTGTACCTAATAAAATGTATCTACCGCAGTCAAATATCTTTGAAAGCGCCTCGGCTACAGCATGTTTATTTGTCTGTGAGGATACACCGCAGCTTTTTAAATGCAGACACAAAACAAACCTTCTCTGGAGATAGTTGATGCACCACTGAACTGCCATTTTACTTGTCTGTAAAGGAATTCTTCTTCAGACTAACTTCCATCACTAGGCGACCAGAACTGTCAATCAAATAATAGAGCTGCCTGCCTTACTGCCTGCAAAAAAAAAAGTACTTTAAAAAGTGAGTACCAATGGGTATAAATTGGTTAAATACCAATACATTTAGAAGAAAGAAAACTCATCTTCCGCTAGGAATCGACTCATAAGACTCAGTATTTTTAGTTGCCATACTTCCGAGAACACAAACACTCACATCTTTTATAGCTAGCTAGCGAGGGACAGAGAGAGGGGCAGTATAGGCGGGTCAGCCACCAGACAGTCAGAACCGTGCACTAGGCCTATCTATCAGTATAGGCAGGTCAGCCACCAGACAGACAGAACCGTGCACTAGGCCTATCTATCAGTATAGGCAGGTCAGCCACCAGACAGTCAGAACCGTGCACTAGGCCTATCTATCAGTATAGGCAGGTCAGCCACCAGACAGACAGAACCGTGCACTAGGCCTATCTATCAGTATAGGCAGATCAGCCACCAGACAGACAGAACCCTGCACTAGGCCTATCTATCAGTATAGGCAGGTCAGCCACCAGACAGACAGAACCGTGCACTAGGCCTATCTATCAGTATAGGCAGGTTGGCCACCAGACAGACAGTCAGAACCGTGCACTAGGCCTATCTATCAGTATAGGCAGGTCAGCCACCAGACAGTCAGAACCGTGCACTAGGCCTATCTATCAGTATAGGCAGGTCAGCCACCAGACAGACAGAACCGTGCACTAGGCCTATCTATCAGTATAGGCAGGTCAGCCACCAGACAGACAGAACCGTGCACTAGGCCTATCTATCAGTATAGGCAGGTCGGCCACCAGACAGACAGTCAGAACCGTGCACTAGGCCTATCTATCAGTATAGGCAGGTCAGCCACCAGACAGACAGAACCGTGCACTAGGCCTATCTATCAGTATAGGCAGGTCAGCCACCAGACAGACAGTCAGAACCGTGCACTAGGCCTATCTATTGGCAATCAAAGGCTGTATCTCTCAACGGAATGCTGTATTTCGTAATTTCTTGGCTCGCAATTTCTTGCAACTGAAGTAAAACGGGGCCTATCATCAATGAAGAGGCTAGGATTTATATATACACAGCACCAGTCAAAGGTTTGGACACCTACTCATTCCAGGGTTTTTCTTTATTTTGACTATTTTCTGCATTGTAGAATAATATTGAAGACATCAAAACTATGAAATAACCAGCTTTATGGAGGTAGTCCCCTGGAATGTATTTCAATTAACAGGTGTGTTAATAAAAGTTCATTTGTGGAATTTCTTTCCTTCTTAATGCGTTTGTCACTAGCCCATTCAAGTTTAACATCCTTATCATTTATCGCTAGGAAGCTCTTTGCCACCTTCTCCACCCTGCTGAACCATCAATTCCTCCTCTCCACACTCTCCGAGTTGGGCATCTCCGGCGCGGCTCACTCCTGGATTGCGTCCTACCTGACAGGTTGCTCCTACCAAGTGGCGTGGCGAGAAGCTGTCTCCGCACCACGTGCTCTCACCACTGGTGTCCCCCAGGGCTCAGTTCTAGGCCCTCTCCTATTCTCGCTATACACCAAGTCATTTGGCTCTGTCATATCCTCACATGGCCTCTCCTATCATTGCTACGCAGACGACACACAACTAATCTTCTCCTTTCCCCCTTCTGATAACCAGGTGGCAAATCGCATCTCTGCATGTCTGGCAGACATATCAGTATGGATGACGGATCACCACCTCAAACTGAACCTCGGCAAGACGGAGCTGCTCTTCCTCCCGGGGAAGGAGTGCCCGTTCCATGATCTCGCCATCACGGTTGACAACTCCGTTGTGTCCTCCTCCCAGAGTGCAAAGAGCCTTGGCGTGACCCTGGACAACACCCTGTCGTTCTCCGCAAACATCAAGGCGGTGACCCGATCCTGCAGGTTCATGCTCTACAACATTCGGAGAGTACGACCCTGCCTTACACAGGAAGCGACACAGGTCCTAATCCAGGCACTTGTCATCTCCCATCTGGATTACTGCAACTCGCTGTTGGCTGGGCTCCCTGCCTGTGCCATTAAACCCCTACAACTCATCCAGAATGGCACAGCCCGTCTGTTGTTCAACCTTCCCAAGTTCTCTCACATCATCCCGCTCCTCCACACACTACACTGGCTTCCAGTTGAAGCTCGCATCCGTTACAAGACCATGGTGCTTGCCTATGGAGCAGTGAGGGGAACGGCACCTCCGTACCTTCAGGCTCTGATCAGTCCCTACACCCAAACGAGGGCATTGCGTTCATCCACCTCTGGCCTGCTGGCTCCCCTTCCTCTGCGGAAGCACAGTTCCCGCTCAGGCCAGTCAAAACTGTTCGCTGCTCTGGCACCCCAATGGTGGAACAAGCTCCCTCACGACGCCAGGACAGCGGAGTCGCTCACCACCTTCCGGAGACACTTGAAACTCCACCTCTTTAAGGAATACCTGGGATAGGATAAAGTCATCCTTCTACCCCCCCTTACCCCACCCCCAAAAATGTTTTAACATATTGTAAAGTGGTTATCCCACTGGCTATAAGGTGAATGCACCAATTTGTAAGTCGCTCTGGATAAGAGCGTCTGCTAAATGACGTAAATGTAAATGTTTGAGCCAATCAGTTGTGTTGTGACAAGGTAGGGGTGGTATACAGAAGTTCGCCCTATTTGGTAAAAGACCAAGTCCATATTATGGCAAGAACAGCTCAAATAAGCAAAGAGAAACAACAGTACATTACTTAAAAAAGTATCCGAAAAATTTCAAGAACTTAGAATGTTTCTTCAAGTGCAGTCGCAAAAACCATCAAGCGCTATGATGAAACTGGGTCTCATGAGGACCGCCACAGGAATGGAAGACCCAGAGTTACCTCTGCTGCAGTGTTAACTGCATCTCAGATTGTAGCCCAAATAAATGCTTCACAGAGTTCAAGTAACAGACACATCTCAACATCAACTGTTCAGAGGAGACTCCGTGAATCAGGCCTTCATGGTCAAATTGCTGCAAAGAAACCACTACTAAATGACACCAATAAGAAGAAGAGACTTGCTTGGGCCAAGAAACCTGAGCAATGGACATTAAACCGGTGGAAATCTGTCCTTTGGTCTGACAAATCCAAATGTGAGATTTTTGCAGAGTAGGTGAACGGATGATCTCTGCATGTGTGGTTCCCACCGTGAAGCATGGAGGTGGTGTGCGGGTGCTTTGCTGGTGACACGGTCAGTGATTTATTTAGAATTCAAGGCACACTTAACCAGCATGGCTACCACAGCATTCTGCAGCGATACGCCATCCCATCTAGTTTGGGCTTAGTGGGACTATCATTTGTTTTTCAACAGGACAATGACCCAAAACACACCTCCAGGCTGTGTAAGGGCTATTTGACCAAGGAGAGTGGTGGAGTGCTGCATCAGATGACCTGGCCTCCACAATCAACCGACCACAACCCAATTGAGATGGTTTGGGATGAGTCGGACGGTAGAGTGAAGGAAAAGCAGCCAACAAGTGCTCAGCATATGTGGGAACTCCTTCAAGACTGTTGGAAAATAATTCCTCATGAAGCTGGTTGAGAGAATGCCAAGAGCGTGCAAAGCTGTCATCACTTTGAAGAATCTCAAATATAAAATATATTTTGATTTGTTTAACACTTTTTTGGTTACTACATGATTCCATATGTGTTATTTCATAGTTTTGATGTCTTCACTATTATTCTACAATGTAGAAAATAGTAAAAATAAAGAAAAAGCCTGGAATGAGTAGGTGTGTCCAAACTTTTGACTGGTACTGTATATAAAAAATATGTACTTTTACCCCTTTTTCTCCTTAATTTTGTGATATCAAATTGGTAGTTACAGTCTTGTCCCATCGCTACAACTCCCGTACGGACTCGGGAGAAGCGAAGGTCGAGAGCCATGGGTCCTCCAAAACACGACCCGGCCGGCCAAACCTTCCCCTACCCTGGACGACGCTGGGCCAATTGTGCGCCGCCTCATGGGTCTCTGTGACACAGCCTGGGATCGAATCCGGGTCTGTAGTGATGCCTCAAGCACTGAGACACAGTGCCTTAGACAGCTGCGCCACTCGGGAGGCTGACTAGGATATTCTAAAGGACAGACCAAAGACTGAACACACACTGGCGAAGAGAAATAGTCAGCTTCATTTGTGTGGGGGTGGGGGACAAAAAAAAAATTGTTTTTCCCATTAGGGATTTTTCTTAACGTTAAGGATCCCAATTTAATTTATAAACGTTTAAAATATTCACACCCCTACCAATAAATACCTAATAACATATCCGTCAATTACAAATCAATAACAGATCAATAACACAATAACAGAGATCAATAACCAATCAATAACCCAATAAGAGAGCGCAATACTTGTAGAAAAAGAGAAAGTAGAAACTCTACTGTGTGTGTGTGCTATAGTTACCTTAGTGGTGTGTCCCCTGTGGGCTGCAGGTCCAGCTGGTCCATCCTGGCTCCTGTGGATCACACCGACGTAAAGTCATATTTCCGACTTTTCGGGTTTCCGTTAGGAAATTGCGGCGCCGGACATTTAACCGGCAGCATTTTAAAATTTAACGGACATTTGAGAAATTTACCGGACCCATTTGCTTAACCTCATTAGGGCGTTCACATATGAATATAGTAAATCATATTAACAGAACGTGCAAAAATCGAGGATGCAACGATGTGCGTGTCCTTCTTACCAAATTCTGATGTGCACTTTGAAGACGTTAGAATAACTGTTTACATTTACTATTTAATAATAATAATAATAAACTGAACAAAAAATAAAGGCAACATGTGAAGTGTCGGTACAATGTTTCATGAGCTGAAATATAAGATCCCAGAAATTTTCCACATGCACAAAAAAAGCTTATTTCTCTCAAATCTTGTGCACAAATTTTTGTACATCCCTGTTGGTGAGCATTTCTCCTTTGCCAAGATAGTGTATCCAACTGACAGGTGTGGTATATCAAGAAGCTGATTAAACAGCGTGATCATTACACAGGTGCACCTTGTGCTGGGGACAATAAAAGATCTCTCAAGTTGAGGGAGCGCTCTACCATAAGCCGCCTCCAACGTCGTTTTAAGAGAATTTGGCAGAACGTCCAACCGGCCTCACAACCGCAGATCACGTGTAACCACGCCAGCCCAGCACCTCCACATCCAGCTTCGTCACCTGCGGGATCGTCTGAGACCAGCCACCCGGACAGCTGATGAAAACTGTTTTTTTTACAACCGAATAATTTCTGCACCAACTGTCAGAAACCGTCTCAGGGAAGCTCATCTGCGTGCTCGTCGTTTTGAGTTTATATTTTTGTTCGGTGTACTTTTCCCTCAGCCAACAAGACGAGTAACGAACAGCAAAATCACTTGCCTACAGTGGGGGAAAAAAGTATTTAGTCAGCCACCAATTGTGCAAGTTCTCCCAATTAAAAAGATGAGAGAGGCCTGTAATTTTCATCATAGGTACACGTCAACTATGACAGACAAAATGAGGGGGAAAAAAATCCAGAAAATCACATTGTAGGATTTTTAATGAATTTATTTGCAAATGATGGTGGAACTTGCACAATTGGTGGCTGACTAAATACTTTTTTTCCCCCACTGTATGTCAATCTACTATTCCCCCGTAGTAGGAAAGCTCACCTATTTATTGGTCAGATTGTCAAGAAAATAAATAGCCTTTCCCAAACAGACTCTGGGACAGTTGTGGGAAAATAGATCCCAAATTAATACAACCAGTTAAGCTACATTTTTTTTTTTTTTTTAAGCAATAAGTCTGATGCAAGAGATCAGAATTTTTTTGCTTAAAAATGTTGATAAACTCTTAATTATTTCACATTTCACATGTTCGTTCCATAATGCAATTAGCGGGGAAACACTTGTCAAAAAGGCATGCGAGCGGTTTCACGTGAGAGATGAAAGTATCCACTAGAAATTTTGAAAGGGGAGCTCTAATATGCACCAATTTGTATGTTTCTGTAATTGAAATCTGTGCGTCTACGTCAAAACATTTTATTTTATGTCTTTAAATTGTTACAGTATATCTGATATTTGTCTCAAACATTGCTGCAGTCTTGGTTAGACCAGGTCTCTCTTGAAAAAATAGATTTGATCTCAATGAGACTAAGGTTAAATTAAAACATTTTTTAAAAAATTACTAGGATTGTGCCTTTTGCACAACGGACAACGAAAGAAAGTTGATATAAAATAATTGGTCTGAATTTCGCTAGGCCACTTTGAAGCAAGGTAAAACATGCCTCATAATATGTAGTAAAATGTTCAAGTTTCAAACAATTTAAGTATATGTTTTCAAAATGCATACTGCCTCCAGCTCGTTGCAGAGTGGATGGCGCTGTCTTCTATATGCTGCAGCAGCTGACAGATGTTCCACTCAAAGTCTCTGTATCTGATTTACGCGTCGCGATAAATAAGATACGTAACGAATATACTGTAAAGGCGCCAATTTAATTCCACAAAAATTATACAAATTAACCTATAGACCGATAAGCATGACCAGTTAAATGTATTTCCACCGACTGGCGTTTCCACCGACTGGCGTTTCCACCGACTGGCGTTTCCACCAATCAAGAGGCTAAAAAACATTATTTCGCGATGGGATTTGGTCTTCCTCTTCTTCCGGACAATTGGCAAGCGGCAAATTTCACCGGCCGGAAGCCGGCTATTACCAGCTGACTGAAACTCTGATTCCCGTCTAATGGTTAAAAGGGATCGTTCATCCACATTACAAAATGACATATTGGTTTCCTTACCTGGTTTCCCGTCTATGGACGAGGTATGAAAGCAACCCATGTTCTGGTTTTGTTTACCTGGCCACTGTTTCAAATGCTAACTTTTTAGCATTTGTGGCACAAATTCAATGCAAGTCAATGGTAACGATACAAGCATTTTCGCGTTTCACGTCCAAATCATCCCATCTAAAAAAAACGTAGCTAAAAATGTGGATTGTTTTTTTTAAAATTTAATTGAATCCCCCCTTTTTTTATCCATTTTTGGGCCCATTGGTCCCTATTGACTTGCCTTTCTTGGTTAGGTTCCGGTTCGTTAAACCCCTGGTTTCCTAAAACCCGTCCCTACCAGAAAAGGGTTCCTTTTCCCTCCACGTCCGCCCCGTCGTTTGCCCCCGGGGACATTCCCTTAAATTTTTCCCGGGTCGTCTTCTGAAAGGGTGGGTTACCACCGGTTTAAACCGGGCCCCCGCCCTTTAGGGACGGGAGCCAAAAAGGGGAACCCGCCCCTTTGCCACACCCCCGCCCCTAGAGGAGCTCGAAAAAAGGACGGCTGGGGGGCAAGGGAACGGGGCGATTGGGGCCCGAGCAAAGGGCGAACCCGGCCAAAGGGGGACCGGGGAAACATGGGAAAACAGGGACAGAGACACGGGGGAAAACAGGAACCCAGGGAACGAGCCCACAAGGGGGAAAAGAGGGACCCAGGGACCCCAGACAAGGGACAGAGACCACAGGGGACAGAGACAACCCCCCGGGGAAACACGGGGACGGGAGGGACCCCGGCAGGGAAACCAGAGGGAAAAGAGCCCCCACAGGGCCGAAAAGGGGCAAGAACCCCGGGGGGACGGGACCAACCCCAGGGGACCGAAGCCGGGGGGGCACAGGGAACGGGACAAAAAGACCCCCCCCCCAAACGGGCACGCCCCGGGCCCCCCGGAACAGGGACAGGGAAAACGGGACACACCAGGGAAGAGCCCCCCAGGGGAACGGGAAGGGACAAAAAAGGACCACCCCCCCGCAAAAGGGGGAAAACAAAGGAAAAACCAAAGGGCCCCCGGGGCCCCGACCAAAAACGGGACAGGGGAAACCCAAAAACCCGGCCCCACAAAAAAACCCCCAACATTTTTGGGAAGTTTTTTCCTTTATGGGTTTTTTTTCGGGTGTTTCCCTTTCTTTTAAAAAGGGGGAACCGAAAATCCTTAGGGGTTTAAAATTTGGGGGGGGGTTTTGGCCCCACAGGATCGGGCAATCCGGGCCCCACGGGTTTGGAATAGGGAAAGGACCCAAGGGGCGGGTGAAAGAAAAGGGGGGGGCGATCGGTTTTCACGCAGGGGGTTTCCCAAAACCCCCCAAAAACCCCCCCAAAACCAAAAAAACCATCCCCAAAAACCCCCCCCCAAACCCAAAAAAACCCCCCCCAACCCCCCCCCCCCAACCCCCCCCCAAACCAAAAAAATTAAACAAACAAACCCCCCCAAAAAAACCCCAAAAAAACCCCCCAACCCCCCAAACCCAAAACCCCAAAACCCAACCCCCCCCCCCTTTCCAATTAAAACCCCAACCCCCCCAAACACCCAAAACCCCCCAAACAAAAAACCCCCAACCCTCCGGGGAAACCACCCCAAAAAAAACCCCAAAACCCCCCCCAAACCCCCCAAACCCCAAACCCCCCAAACCCCCCCCCCCCCCCCCCTTTTTGGTTTGGGGGGGGGTTTGTGTGGTTTGTGGTGGTTTTTTGGGGGTTTTGTGGGTTTGGGGGTGTTGGTTGTTTTGCGGGTTTTTTTTTGTTGGGGTTTTTTTGTTTTTTTGGTTTTTTTGTGGGGTTTTGTTTTTTTTTTTGGGGGTTTTTTTTTTTTTTTTTTGGTGGGCCCAAAAAAAACCACCCCCCCCAAAACAACCCAAAACAAACACCCCAAATGGTTTGGGGGGGGGGGTTGGGGGTGGGGGGGGGGGGTGGGGTTGGGGTTTGGGGGGTTTGGGGGGGGGGGGGGGGGGGTTTTTGGGGGGGGGGGGGTTTTGGGGGGGTTTGGGGGGGGGTTTTCCCCATTAAATTTAAATGGGCCCCCCAAAGGGGCAGCGGTTTTTAAGGCCCACTCCCATCTCCCGTTTGGGGCACCCACTACGGGCCCCCCCCCTGGTTCAAATTCCCCGGGTTTGTAATAAACAACCCGGCCCCGTGTTGGGGGCCCCCTTTAGGGCGGCGCACAATCGCCCGGGGTTTTGGGCCGGTCCCCAAGGCCGTCAGGGTAAAAAAAAGGGGGGTTTTCAAACCCGGATTCCCCGGTTAAAAAAACTTTTAAAAAAAAAAAATAAACCAAACCAAAAACTTTTAAAAATTTCCCCCCCCGCTTGGGGCCTTGTTTTGCACCCGGAAATTTTATCCCCATTGGATTTGGAAACGGGCACCTCGGGGGCGGACCCAGGTGCCCCCGGGTCTGTAGGGAACCAAGGCGAAAGTTGGCCCCCCAAAACAAAAAGACTTAATTTAAAGGGCACTTTGGATTAGCCTTGGGTGGCCTCTTTTCCCAAAAAATTTTGATTGCTTTTGATAAAAAACGTTTCCCTTTCCCCCTTTCCCCAATGAAAACTTTTTTTGAAATTCCCAAGCATTTTTGGAAAAAAAATAAGGGGTGTTTAAAAACTCTTTTTAGCTCACATGGAGGGGAAAATCTTTCCCCAAGGGGGCCCGGCCCGGAAAAATCATGGTTTTTTAAAAAAATTAAAAAAAAAACAACTTCAGATTGTTTTTTTTGTTTTAATACGATCAACTTTACAAATAAAGGGGGCCCCGGGGGACAGGGGCCCCAAAAAGGTCCAAGCAAAACCCTCACTATTAATCATAAAACACGTCCCCCCAAATTTTTTTTGAAAAAATTTTAAAGAAAAAGAAGACACCCAAAAACACAATGCCCCAGTTGATTCAAGGAAACTTTCACCGATCACAGAATCTACAGGGTTTTCATTCTTTAGGCAGACAAAAAGGGTCAAATAATGGGGAAACCTTTCCCCAAAAAGTGCAAGAACCCCCCGGTCAAGAAAAGGTTAAAAAAACAAATTTAAAAAAAAATATAAAAATAAAGTGGGGGCCCGAGGACAGTGTTTTCCAAAAACACAACATCACAAATTAAAAACACCTCAAATTCCCAGGAAAAACACAAAACAAATGCCTCAGTGATTTACAGAAAATTCAAGAACTTTTTCGGGGTTTTCATTTTTCAAAAAGGAGAAATTTAGATAAAATTTAAAGAACTCCCTTTTCCCCAAAAAAAAGTGCAAGACCCACAGAGGTTTAAGAAAAAAGGAATATACAAAAAAAATCAATTTAAAAAACCCAATTTTGCACCTCAAAAATTTAAAAAAAATTAAAAAAAAATCTGAAAGCGTTTCTCAAACCCCGAAAAAGTTTTCCCCCTTATTTTTTTCTTTGAAACCCCTTCAAGGGCCACTGTTGGGTGCGCACCCCCAAATTTTTTTTTTTGGGCAGGGGGAAAATGAGCTTGCCTCACCCCCCGGAAGTTTGGGGCTCCCACAATGAAGCTTTCAAAAAAGAAAAAAACCCTAGGTGTAAAAAATATGGTGACAAATTTGTTTCGCCCTTTCAGCTGTTTGTTCAAGTATTTGGGCCCTTTTAAAAATCCCCCATAAATGCAAGGTTTTGCCCTCCATTTGGGAATGAAAAAATTTTAAAAAATGGTTTTTCCCTTTTTTTTCCCTGAAAAGTTCAATTTTTTTCTCGTTTAAAAAAACAAAAAAAAAACGCCTCAGCACAGCACCTCGGGGTTAAAATCTTACCCCCGGGTGTTTTGGAGGCCTAGATGTGGGCTTTTCTTGAAAAAGGTGTCCAAAAAAACGTTTATTTTTTGGTTCTGGATCCCGGGGAAAAACAGTTTGGGAAAAACCCCCTTCATGCGTTATTTCCCTCCTTTTAAAGACTTTTCAACACAAAAAATCCCGGGTGCAAAAACAGGGGAAAAGTCAAAAAATCACGTCCTCCCCTTTTCAGATTGGCCCCTTTTCCCCTTTTTCTTTTTCACAACGCCTGCTTTTTTTCCCCCCATTTGGGGGGGCACATCTGTAGCCAGGTGACAGCGCGGGGGCCAGTCCACCCGACCCTGTCCAGCGCGCGACCGGGTTGCGGTTTAAAAAAAATTTAGCTTTTGTCGTTGGGATCTGTCATCGGCACCAATCCCGAAAAAACCCCGGTGACGGGGCAATGTGTCATCCAACCCCCGGATTAAGAAAAAGGCCAGTTGTTTCCCCCTCTGTAAGGGCCGGGTTTTTTCCCAAATTTCAACGGGAAAAAGCAAAAATGACTTTAATTTTTCCCTTTAAAAAGGGTGTCCAAAAACCCCTGAAAGATCGGAAATCCGTCTGAACTGTGTTTCTTGGGCAAAGGTTTTAAATTTTCCCCAAAACCTTTCCCCTTTTGGGCCCCCAAACTCCGCTTCCCTTTATCATGCATGTTTTTTCAAATTCACCTCCTAAAAAGGTTTTGAAGCCCCTGCGTTTCATTTGCAATGAGGGGGAGCTAGCTTTCACGGGAGCGGGCACTGATGTCTCGGCTGTTTAGTAAAACACGACTGGGTGTTTCTTCAGACCCCCCCCAACAGTTCATTTTACCCTTTTCTATCTCCGCTTTTCCTTGAAATTTTTTATATTTGTCGGCATTTAAAGACTCAAAATTTGGGGCGACGAAGGTTTATTCTTCCCCACCCGCAAAATGCTTGAACACACCAAACTACCGCTTTTCCCCTTCCTTCCCTGAAAAATAGGAAAGACCAATTTTTTTTGGAAAAACTCCCGCGGGCACCCTTTTTCTTTTTTTACGGGGACATTTGGGGTTTGGGGGGCCAAAGCACCTAATGTTAAAAAAAACACCCGAATAATATCGCGGGGCAAAACCAAAAGTGGGGGGGGGCCCAAAAATTGGGGGTGCAGGGGGTTTTTACCCCCCCTTTTCTTCCCTTTTCCCCGGGAAAAACCCAGTTTGGGTTGCAAACCCCAAGGGCTAATTGGGCCCCACCCCTTTCCAGTGGGGAAGCAAAAAATTGGGAACAAACCGGGTTTTTGAAAAAATTTTAGGGTTTTGGAAAAAAACTTTTTTACCGGGGGAAAAACAAAAAAAAAAAAGTTCTTTTTTTTTTTTTGAATAATCTCGCGGGGCCGGATTTAATTTTTAAAACCCCCTTTTGGGGGGCCTGATCCGGGGGCCCCCGGGCCCCGGGCGGGTTTGGGAACCCTGAAAAGATGTTTTTTGGGGAAATTTTCCCCATGCTCCTACCTTCATTTTGACAACAGACCGAAACAGCGCAGGAAATTTGGGTTTGGGTTTGGAAAAAAGGCCGCTCCTCCCTCCCCCGCCTGCCGCCCCCCCGGGCCCAAAATTTAAACGAACCCCCTCACTGTGTGTGTGGGGTGTGTGTGTGTGTGTGTGGTGTATTCCGAAAATCACACGGCAGGGGGTGGGGGCATTCTTAACGAGAAGACGGGGGGTTAGACGCCGGTAATGGTTCCCGTTTTTAGGAAAACACAGACGAAATGACGGAACAAAAACACAAAACCCTTTGGCCTGGTTTAAAAGAAATAAAATGGGACCGTATTAGAAATCGGAAGCCACCGTGTTGGAAACCCCCCGTTTGGGTTTTTTTAAACCCGGGCATTAAAAAACCGGGGTCAGTGATTTGAACAGGAGGTTTACCAGGGGTCTGGAAGATGATGAAATCACTCCTGTAATGGGAAAAAGCAAATTTTGAGAACGGGTTTTGGGCCCGTTTAGCCCCAGAAAAAAACAACCCAAAAAAAACAAACAAAAACCAAATTTTTAAACAGAGCCAAATTTTCATTTTTCTCCACCCCTTTCCCCCCCAGTGCTGCCCAAAAAAAATTATAGGAAAGAGCAAAAACAATAAAAAAAATTTTCCCCAAAGTACAGGGAAAATTTTTATTTTGGGTTTGGGAAATTTCAGTGAGGGGTTTTGACACTGATAACCAAATTTTCCGAGGGGGGCCTCTAGTTTTTATCAAGGTACTCCTCAAAGTTCCTTTATGAAAAGGAGGGAAGGGAGAAAAGCAAAAAAAACGGGGGGAAGGGGAAGGGGCGGGGGGAGGGGGAGGAGGGGGAGAGAGAGCAAGACCCAGAATAGAGAGAGGGGGAAGAGAGGGGAGGAGAGGAGGGAAGGGGGAGGGAGGGAGAGTGGAGGGGAGGGGAGAGAGAGAGAGGGAGGGGAGAAGAGAGAGGGAGGGGGGAGGCGGGAGGGGGGAGGGAGGGGGGGGAGGGGGGAGGGAGGGAGGGAGGAGGGAGGGGAGGGGGAGGGGAGGGAGGGAGGGCCGGGGGGGGAGGGAAAAGAGGGAGAGAGGGGGGGAGAGGGAGGAGAGGTGGAGAGGGGATGGGAGGAGGGGAGGGAGAGAGGAGAGAGGGGGGGAGGGAGAGATGGAGAGAGGGAGGGAGGGGAGATGGAGGAGGAGGGGGGGGAGGTGGAGAGAGGGGAGGGGGGAGAAGATGGGAGAGAGGGGGGGGGAAACGATGGAGAGAGAGAGGGGGGGGGGAGAGGGAAGGAAAAGAGAAGGGAGGGAGAAGGAAGAGGGGGGGAGGGAGAGTGGAAGGGGAGAGAGGGGGGGAGGGGATGGGAGAGCGAGGGGGAGGGGGGATGGAGGGGAGAAGGGGGGGGGATGGGCGAGGGGGAGGGGGGGGAGGGGGGGGGAGAGAGGGAGGAAAGGGGGAGAGAGGAGGGAGGGAGATATTGGAGAGAGAGAGGGAGGTGAGAGGATGGAGAGAGAGAGGGAGGGAGAGATGGAGAGAGAGGGAGGGAGAGATGGAGAGGAGGGAGGGAGAGATGGAGAGAGGGAGGGAGAGATGGAGAGAGGGAGGGGAGAGATGGAGAGAGGGAGGGAGAGATGGAGAGAGGGAGGGAGAGATGGAGAGAGAGAGGGAGAGAGGAGAGGAGGGAGGGAGAGAGAGAGAGAGATTGAGATGGAGGGATTGAGAGAGAATGTCACTTCTAGCCAATACAATATAACGCAATTGGTTTCGTTAAAAAGTCGTTCGTTGTTTTGAGGCCTTCCAATTAACTAGATACTTACCGCCTCATAGTTATCCTTGTTCTTCTTTAGATACTGGACACAGGTGGCACGGACTTTGGTATGAAGGCTTTGACAGTGCAACACCTGAAAACCACACGAAAACCCTTCGAAAATAATGCACCATACTAGCGAGAAAGCTACACGCTTGACAAGCTAGCTAGCGCGCTAACATAACTACCAAGACTGGACCAACACACTGATTGGCTAGCTGATTTGGTTAGCTACCTTAGCTAGCTAACAATCTAGTTTTTAAAAAACTGCCAAATTCACCAGGACCAAGTTGCCCTGGAAGTTTACGAAAAGTTGACATTGTTTCTATTAGTTGGGATTAAAAAGTTCAGAATGGTTGCATATAGAAATGATATTTGTATCGACTTCAACGTGAGGATGAGTAGGGCGAGAACACTGTTGATGAGAGTCTGATCTTGGAAATGGCTACGAAGCTAAAACTAGCTAGCTAGCCAAAAAGCTATAATTAGCATGATTGACTTTTCTGACTTGTCGTGAGTAGTTAGCTTTTCACTTTACCTGTTCAGCTACAGCCCGAAACAGACACGACCCATCTTTGGCTATTTTTTTCCGGTGAAACCCAATGGATTTCAAGTATTCGTCCATACATTTCTCCACACCTCTTTCGTCGATACTTTGCTGCATGTTTGGTTGACATCCGTCCATAGTTAGCTTAGCTTAGCTTAGCTTAGCTTGTTGTGCGGTTGCGTCTTGAACGTCTCGCTAGAGGCACTCGCGTCAGTTAGCTCTCTGGCTAGCTTACTATTAGCCCCATTCGAGATGATCGATGAAACGAGGAACCCAATCTTTGGCAAATGACTGCTGTTTTGTTTCTGGAACCAAGGAAGCTTCAAGCTTTCGTTTTCACCAAAACATGACTTATACCCCCGATCTCATTATTTTTTTTCTTGACTGGACTGTCAACTAAAGACTAAGCAAGAAGTAGCTAGCGTGTGTTATGTTAGCATATGATTAGCTCGCTATCTAGTACAATTAAATATATGGCATAGCTAACACGCATCCCACACAGTAACTAAACAGATAGTTTCTATCTTAATCCACGACTGTTTAACAGCCTCCTCGCTGTCCCAATCTCACTGAAGTTTGGTAACTCGACTGGGAGTTGTAGGCAACACGCCCCTTCTGTGCGTAAGGGAGAGCGCCAAGAGAACTACATTACCCAACTTGCCCCACGCAGATTCACTTCTCTTTTCCAAACAAAAAGTAACAAACGATAGCTAAAAGGTTTACAAATCAAATGGAAACATTTGATTTGTAAACCTTGATTGTGATTCATGGTGAATTATCTCTCTATTTTTTTTTCAACACTAACAACTACTTTTGTTTAAAGTGGCACAATGTAATTCACAAGAGATATATGTACACATGTATATACAGCTCTGGAAATAATTAAGAGACCACTGCAAAAATATAAGTTTCTCTGGTTTTACTATTTATAGGTATGTGTTTGGGTGAAATTAACCTTTTTGTTTTATTCTATAAACTACTGACAACATTTCTCCCAAATTCCAAATAAAAATATTGTCATTTAGAGCATTTATTTGCAGAAAATGACAACTGGTCAAAATAACAAAAAAATATGCAGTGTTGTCAGACCTCGAATAATGCAAAGAAAATAAGTTCATGTTCATTTTTAAACAACACAATACTAATGTTTTAACTTAGGAAGAGTTCAGAAATCAATATTTGGAGCTCAGTTGGTAGAGCATGGCGTTTGCAACGCCAGGGTTGTGGGTTTGATTCCCACGGGGGGCCAGTATGAAAAAAATTAAATAATGTATGCACTCACTAACTGTAAGTCGCTCTGGATAAGAGCGTCTGCTAAAATGACTAAAATGTAAAACAATTTTCAATCACAGCTTTCATGCGTCTTGGCATGCTCTCCACCAGTCTTTCACATCGATGTTGGGTGACTTTATGCCACTCCTGGCGCAAAAATTCAAGCAGCTCAGCTTTGTTTTATAGCTTGTGACCATCCATCTTTCTCTTGATCACATTCCAGAAGTTTTCAATGGGGTTCAGGTCTGGAGATTGGGCTGGCCATGACAGGGTCTTGATCTGGTGGTCCTCCATCCAGGTGGCCAAGGCTTTCGACTCTGTCAACCATCGCATTCTTATTGGCAGACTAAATAGCCTTGGTTTCTCAAATGACTGCCTCGCCTGGTTCACCAACTACTTCTCAGATAGAGTTCAGTGTGTCAAATCGGAGGGCCTGTTGTCTGGACCTATGGCAGTCTCTATGGGGGTGCCACAGGGTTCAATTCTTGGGCCGACACTTTTCTCCGTGTATATCAATGATGTCGCTCTTGCTGCTGGTGACTCTCAGATCCACCTCTACGCAGACGACACCATTTTGTATACATCTGGCCCTTCATTGGACACTGTGTTAACAAACCTCCAAACGAGATTCAATGCCATACAACAATCCTTCAGTAGCCTTCAACTGCTCTTAAACACTAGAAAAACTAAATGCATGCTTTTCAATCGAACGCTGCTAGCACCCGCCCACCCGACTAGAATCACCACTCTCGACGGGTCTGACCTAGAGTATGTGGACAACTACAAATATCTAGGTGTCTGGTTAGACTGTAAACTCAACTTCCAGACTCACATAAAGAATCTCCAATCCAAAGTTAAATCTAGAATCGGCTTCCTATTTCGCAACAAAGCCTCCTTCACTCATGCTGCCAAACATGCCCTCGTAAAACTGACTATCCTACCGATCCTTGACTTCGGCGATGTCATTTACAAAATAGCCTCCAACACTCTACTCAGCAAATTGGATGTAGTCTATCACAGTGCCATCCGTTTTGTCTCCAAAGCCCCATACACTACCCACCACTGTGACCTGTACGCTCTTGTTGACTGGTCCTCACTACATGTTCGTCGTCAAACCCACTGGCTCCAGGCCATCTATAAATCACTGCTAGGCAAATCCCCGCCTTATCTTAGCTCATTGGTCACCATAGCAGCACCCACCCGTAGTCTGCGCTCCAGCAGGTATATCTCACTGGTCATTCCCAAAGCCAACACCTCCTTTGGCCGCCATTCCTTCCAGTTCTCTGCTGCCAATGACTGGAACGAATTGCAAAAATCTCTGAAGCTGGAGACTCTTATCTCCCTCAATAACTTTAAGCATCAGTTGTCAGAGCACCTTACCGATCACTGCACCTGTACACAGCCCATCTGAAATTAGCCCACCCAACTACCTCATCCCTATATTGTTATTTATTTTGCTCTTTTGCACCCCAGTATCTCTATTTGCACATAATCTCTTGCACATCTAGCATTCCAGTGTTAATACTATTGTAATTATTCTGCACTATAGCCTATTTATTGCCTTACCTCCATAACTTGCTACATTTGCACACACTGTATATATATTTTCTGTTGTATTTCTGACTTTATGTTTTTTTACCCCATATGTAACTCTGTGTTGTTTTTATTGCACTACTTTGCTTTATCTTGGCCAGGTCGCAGTTGTAAATGAGAACCTGTTCTCAACTGGCTTACCTGGTTAAATAAAGGTGAAATAAAAAATAAATAAAAAAACACCTTGATTGACCTGGCTGTGTGGCATGGCGCATTGTCCTGCTGGAAAAACCAATCCTCAGAGTTGGGGAACAATGTCAGAGCAAAAGGAAGCAAGTTTTCATTCAGGACAACATTGTACGTGACTTGATTCATGCGTCCTTCACAAAGACAAATCTGCACGATTCCAGCCTTGCTGAAGGACCCCCAGATCATCACCGATCCTCCACCAAATTTCACAGTGGGTGCGAGACACTGTGGCTTGTAGGCCTCTCCAGGTCTCCGTCTAACCATTAGACAACTAGGTGTTGGGCAAAGCTGAAAATTGGACTCATCAGAGAAGAAGACCTTAATCCAGTCCTCTACGGTCCAATCATTATGTTTTTTTGCAAACCTCAGCCTTGCTCTTCTTTGCTTCTCATTGATGAAGGGCTTTTTTTCTCTAGCTTTGCACGACTTCAGCCCTGACCCTAGGAGCCTGTTTCGAGCCGCCCTCGCCGTGCACTTCACCCCAGCTGCCGTTTGCCATTCTTTTTGTAGGTCACTTGATGTCATCCTACGGTTGTTGAGTGACATTCAAATGAGTTGGCGGTCATCCCGGTCAGTAGAGAGTCATTTTTGCCCTCTGCCGGTCTGTAGCTTTGTTTTCCCCAATGTCTGCTGCTTGACCTTGTTCTTATGAACCGCCGTCTTTGAAATGTTAAGGATGGAAGCAACCTGACGCTCACTGTATCCCTCTGCCAGTAAAGCCAGAATTGAACTCTTCGTTTACTCACTCAAAACTTTCCTTTTCAACTCCTTTGGCATGGTCAATAGTTAATATTTGATTAATATTACTTTTGAGGTACTATTAGCACTGTTTTTGCCATCCAGCTGGAGGATAGTGATGACCACAGCAGCGGTTTTTATACTTTTCCTCGTTAAATAAGATTTGGTTCATGTGATCACCTAATCAGTACCTAATTCAGTAGAATGAGGTGTGCCTGTGTTGGAATTCAACAGACACTGGAATGGAATGGCTGTCATACATGTAGAGATGCTGATTTAAGACAAATGTGCAGTGGTTTCTTAATTTTTTCCACAGCTGTATATATACAGTGGGGGAAAAAAGTATTTAGTCAGCCACCAATTGTGCAAGTTCTCCCACTTAAAAAGATGAGAGAGGCCTGTAATTTTCATCATAGGTACACGTCAACTATGACAGACAAAATTATAATAAAAATATCCAGAAAATCACATTGTAGGATTTTTTATGAATTTATTTGCAAATTATGGTGGAAAATAAGTATTTGGTCAATAACAAAAGTTTCTCAATACTTTGTTATATACCCTTTGTTGGCAATGACACAGGTCAAACGTTTTCTGTAAGTCTTCACAAGGTTTTCACACACTGTTGCTGGTATTTTGGCCCATTCCTCCATGCAGATCTCCTCTAGAGCAGTGATGTTTTGGGGCTGT
Source organism: Coregonus sp. 'balchen' (assembly GCA_902810595.1). Lineage (NCBI taxonomy): Eukaryota > Metazoa > Chordata > Actinopteri > Salmoniformes > Salmonidae > Coregonus > Coregonus sp. 'balchen'. Next base: position 32,104,926 of record LR778291.1, read on the forward strand.
CGCTGGGCAACACGGACTTTCAACTCCCTCCAAAGATTTTCTATGGGGTTGAGATCTGGAGACTGGCTAGGCCACTCCAGGACCTTGAAATGCTTCTTACGAAGCCACTCCTTCTTTGCCCGGGCGGTGTGTTTGGGATCATTGTCATGCTGAAAGACCCAGCCACGTTTCATCTTCAATGCCCTTGCTGATGGAAGGAGGTTTTCACTCAAAATCTCACGATACATGGCCCCATTCATTCTTTCCTTTACACGGATCAGTCGTCCTGGTCCCTTTGCAGAAAAACAGCTCCAAAGCATGATGTTTCCACCCCCATGCTTCACAGTAGGTATGGTGTTCTTTGGATGCAACTCAGCATTCTTTGTCCTCCAAACACGACGAGTTGAGTTTTTACCAAAATGTTCTATTTTGGTTTCATCTGACCATATGACATTCTCCCAATCCTCTTCTGGATCATCCAAATGCACTCTAGCAAACTTCAGACGGGCCTGGACATGTACTGGCTTAAGCAGGGGGACACGTCTGGCACTGCAGGATTTGAGTCCCTGGCGGCGTAGTGTGTTACTGATGGTAGGCTTTGTTACTTTGGTCCCAACTCTCTGCAGGTCATTCACTAGGTCCCCCCGTGTGGTTCTGGGATTTTTGCTCACCGTTCTTGTGATCATTTTGACCCCACGGGGTGAGATCTTGCGTGGAGCCCCAGATCAAGGGAGATTATCAGTGGTCTTGTATGTCTTCCATTTCCTAATAATTGCTCCCACATTTGATTTCTTCAAACCAAGCTGCTTACCTATTGCAGATTCTGTCTTCCCAGCCTGGTGCAGGTCTACAATTTTGTTTCTGGTGTCCTTTGACAGCTCTTTGGTCTTGGCCATAGTGGAGTTTGGAGTGTGACTGTTTGAGGTTGTGGACAGGTGTCTTTTATACTGATAACAAGTTCAAACAGGTGCCATTAATACAGGTAATGAGTGGAGGACAGAGGAGCCTCTTAAAGAAGTTGTTACAGGTCTGTGAGAGCCAGAAATCTTGCTTGTTTGTAGGTGACCAAATACTTATTTTCCACCATAATTTGCAAATAAATTCATTAAAAATCCTACAATGTGATTTTCTAGATTTTTTTTTCTCAATTTGTCTGTCATAGTTGACGTGTACCTATGATGAAAATTACAGGCCTCTCTCATCTTTTTAAGTGGGAGAACTTGCACAATTGGTGGCTGACTAAATACTTTTTTTTCCCACTGTATATATATATATATATATATATATATATATATATATATATATATATATATATATATATATATATATATACAGTGAGGGAAAAAAGTATTTGATCCCCTGCTGATTTTGTACGTTTGCCCACTGACCAAAAAAGGATCAGTCTATAATTTTAATGGTAAGTTTATTTGAACAGTGAGAGACAGAATAACAACAACAAAATCCAGAAAAATGCATGTCAAAAATGTTATAAATTGATTTGCATTTTAATGAGGGAAATAAGTATTTGACCCCCTCTCAATCAGAAAGATTTCTGGCTCCCAGGTGTCTTTTATACAGGTAACGAGCTGAGATTAGGAGCACACACTTAAAGGGAGTGCTCCTAATCTCATCTTGTTACCTGTATAAAAGACAACCGTCCACAGAAGCAATCAATCAATCAGATTCCAAACTCTCCACCATGGCCAAGACCAAAGAGCTCTCCAAGGATGTCAGGGACAAGATTGTAGACCTACACAAGGCTGGAATGGGCTACAAGACCATCGCCAAGCAGCTTGGTGAGAAGGTGACAACAGTTGGTGCGATTATTCGCAAATGGAAGGAACACAAAATAACTGTCAATCTCCCTCGGCCTGGGGCTCCATGCAAGATCTCACCTCGTGGAGTTGCAATGATCATGAGAACAGTGAGGAATCAGCCCAGAACTACACGGGAGGATCTTGTCAATGATCTCAAGGCAGATGGGACCATAGTCACCAAGAAAACAATTGGTAACACACTACGCTGTGAAAGACTGAAATCCTGCAGCGCCCACAAGGTCCCCCTGCTCAAGAAAGCACATATACAGGGCCGTCTGAAGTTTGCCAATGAACATCTGAATGATTCAGAGGAGAACTGGATGAAAGTGTTGTGGTCAGATGAGACCAAAATCGAGCTCTTTGGCATCAACTCAACTCGCCGTGTTTGGAGGAGGAGGAATGCTGCCTATGACCCCAAGAACACCATCCCCACTGTCAAACATGGAGGTGGAAACATTATGCTTTGGGGGTGTTTTTCTGCTAAGGGGACAGGACAACTTCACCGCATCAAAGGGACGATGGACGGGGCCATGTACCGTCAAATCTTGGGTGAGAACCTCCTTCCCTCAGCCAGGGCATTGAAAATGGGTCGTGGATGGGTATTCCAGCATGACAATGACCCAGAACACACGGCCAAGGCAACAAAGGAGTGGCTCAAGAAGAAGCATATTAAGGTCCTGGAGTGGCCTAGCCAGTCTGCAGACCTTAATCCCATAGAAAATCTGTGGAGGGAGCTGAAGGTTCGAGTTGCCAAACGTCAGCCTTAAAACCTTAATGACTTGGAGAAGATCTGCAAAGAGGAGTGGAACAAAATCCCTCCTGAGATGTGTGCAAACCTGGTGGCCAACTACAAGAAACGTCTGACCTCTGTGATTGCCAACAAGGGTTTTGCCACCAAGTACTAAGTCATGTTTTGCAGAGGGGTCAAATACTTATTTCCCTCATTAAAATGCAAATCAATTTATAAAATTTTTTGACATGCGTTGTTCTGGATTTTTTTGTTGTTATTCTCTTACTGTTCAAATAAACCTACCATTAAAATTATAGACTGATCATGTCTTTGTCAGTGGGCAAACATACAAAATCATCAGGGGATCAAATACTTTTTTCCCTCACTGTATATGTATATGTCTATATGATAAGATGATCCAACTTTCAAAACTAGCCCTTTTTGTCTAGCCACAGCAGTCAACTAGCTAGCTAGGTAGCTGGTTAGCTTTCTAGCACATTCACTCATTTGTAAACAATGAACAAGCTAGTTGGCTACCACATGTTCTTGTCAAACTATCAGCAGAGTAGCTAGCAATATATGTGTGTGTGTATATATATATATATATATATATATATATATATATATATACATATAGTTTTTTTTCTTCCATTTAACACATTCTCGATAGGAGTTGTACCAGAGGACATCGGTGGAAACTATGGTTACTAGTTACTATGGAAACTATCTCAATTGTTTCTTACATGTTTCTTATAATATTAGGCCTATATGATGTTATTTATAGATTATACAAATAAACAAATGTAGGAAAAAATGTCAGAGAGAATGTAAAACCTTATACGATAACCCTATAATATAACCTTATATATAACTTATAGTGCCAGTCAAAAGTTTGGACACACCTACTCATTCCAGGGTTTTTCTTTATTTTTACTATTTTCTACATTGTAGAATAATAGTGAAGACATCAAAACTATGAAATAACACATATGGAATCATGTAGTAACCAAAAATGTGTTAAACAAATCAAAATATGTTTTATATTTGAGATTCTTCAAATAGCCACCCTTTGCCTTGAAGACAGCTTTGCACACTCTTGGCATTCTCTCAACCAAATCCCCGCCTTATCTTAGCTCATTGGTCACCATAGCAACACCCACCCGTAGTCTGCGCTCCAGCAGGTATATCTCACTGGTCATCCCCAAAGCCAACACCTCCTTTGGCCGCCATTCTTTCCAGTTCTCTGCTGCCAATGACTGGAACAAATTGCAAAAATCTCTGAAGCTGGAGACACTTATCTCCCTCACTAACTTTAAGCATCAGTTGTCAGAGCACCTTACCGATCACTGCACCTGTACACAGCCCATCTGAAATTAGCCCGCCCATCTGAAATTAGCCCGCCCAACTACCTCATCCCTATATTGTTATTTATTTTGCTCATTTGTACCCCAGTATCTCTATTTGCACATCATCTCTTGCACATCTATCATTCCGGTGTTAATACTAATTGTAATTATTTTGCACTATAGCCTATTTATTGCCTTACCTCCATAACTTGCTACATTTGCACACACTGTATTTTTATGTATTTCTGTTGTATTTTTGACTTTGTTTTGTTTTACCCCATATGTAACTCTGTGTTGTTGTTTTTATCGCACTGCTTTGCTTTATCTTGGCCAGGTCGCAGTTGTAAATGAGAACTTGTTCTCAACTGGTTTACCTGGTTAAATAAAGGTTAAATAAAAACAAAATAAAAACCAGTTTCACCTGGTGTGAAGGTTTGACTGTGGGTAGGCTTTTTTTCCACTAGGGGGAGTGGTAGAACCACAGTCAAGCCCTCACATGAATACTAAGGGTGGTTGATGATCCCCAATCAGAGACAGCTGTCCAGAGATAGTCTCTGATTGGGGCTAGTATTTAGGCACCTCTCACATCCACCTGTCTGTGGATCATTGTTTGTGTTTGTCTGCTGTTTGTGGTCACGGCACGTAAGTCACTTGGTGCTTGTCGCTCTTCGCTTATTTTTGAGAACGTATAGTGTGATAAGTTTAATAAAAGTCTCTACGAGCGCTCCGTTTACCGTCCCTTAACTCAGCATCGTGACACCTGGAATGCTTTTCCAACCGTCTTGAAGGAGTTCCCACATATGCTGAGCACTTGTTGGCTGCTTTTCCTTCACTCTGCCGTCCGACTCATCCCAAACCATCTCAATTGGGTTGAGGTCGGGTGATTGTGGAGGCCAGGTCATCTGATGCAAAACTCCATCACTCTCCTTCTTGGTAAAATAGCCCTTACACAGCCTGGAGGTGTGTTGGGTCATTGTCCTGTTGAAAAACAAATGATAGTCCCACTAAGCCCAAATCAGATGGGATGGCGTATCGCTGCAGAATGCTGTGGTAGCCATGCTGGTTAAGTGTGCCTTGAATTCTAAATAAATCACAGACAGTGTCACCAGCAAAGCACCCCCACACCATCACACCTTCTCCTCCATGCTTTACGGTGGGAACTACACATGCGGAGATCATCCGTTCACCTGCTCTGCGTCTCACAAAGACACGGTGGTTGGAACCAAAAATCTCAAATTTTGACTCCAGTCCAAAGGACACATTTCCACCGGTCTAATGTCCATTGCTCGTGTTTCTTGGCCCAAGCAGGTCTCTTCTTCTTATTGGTGTCCTTTAGTAGTGGTTTCTTTGCAGCAATTCGACCATGAAGGCCTGATTCACACAGTCTCCTCTGAACAGTTGATGTTGAGATGTGTCTGTTACTTGAACTCTGTGAAGCATTTATTTGGGCTGCAATTTCTGAGGCTGGTAACTCTAATGAACTTATCCTCTGCAGCAGAGGTAACTCTGGGTCTTCCATTCCTGTGCTGGTCCTCATGAGAGCCAGTTTCGCTTGATGGTTTTTGCGACTGCACTTGCAATTTTCCAGATTGACTGACCTTCATGTTTTAAAGTAATGATGGACTGTCGTTTCTCTTTGCTTATTTGAGATGTTCTTGCCATAATATGGACACCCCCCCACACCTTGTCACAACCCAACTGATTGGCTCAAACGCATTAAGAAGGAAAGAAATTCCACAAATTAACTTTTAAGAAGGCACACCTGTTAATTGAAATGCATTCCAGGTGACTACATTTACATTTTAGTCATTTAGCAGACGCTCTTATCCAGAGCGACTTACAGTTAGTGCATACATTTTTTTAAAATATATTTTAATTTTAATTTTTTGTTATATTTTTAGTTATATATTTTTTTCATACTGCCCCCCCATGGGAATCGAACCCACAACCCTGTCGTTGCAAACGCCATGCTCTACCAACTGAGCTACATCCCTGCCGGCCATTCCCTCCCCTACCCTGGACGACGCTGGGCCAATTGTGCGCCGCCCCATGGGTCTCCCGGTCACGGCCGGCTACGACAGAGCCTGGATTCGAACCAGGATGGTTGGTCTATCCTTATCTGTAGCAATGTCACATAGATCATTTAATTACATTTTAGACAGTCTTTTAAAATAGGCCTTTTTTTTTTTCTTACAAAATATTTATACTTTCGCAAGTTATCGAATACTAACACCTGTTCGAATATTCAAACAATCCATCCCTAATTCTTACTCTTATTATTATCTATCCTGATGCCTAGTCACTTTACCCTGCCTTCATGTACATATCTACCTCAAATACCTTATTATTATCTATCCTGATGCCTAGTCACTTTACCCTGCCTTCATGTACATATCTACCTCAAATACCTTATTATTATCTATCCTGATGCCTAGTCACTTTACCCTGCCTTCATGTACATATCTATCTCAAATACCTCAACTCTGCACATTGATCTGGTACTGGTACTCCCTGTATATAGCTCCACATTGATCTGGTACTGGTACTTCCTGTATATAGCTCCACATTGATCTGGTACTGGTACTTCCTGTATTTTGCTCCACATTGATCTGGTACTGGTACTCCCTGTATATAGCTCCACATTGATCTGGTACTGGTACTTCCTGTATTTAGCTCCACATTGATCTGGTACTGGTACTTCCTGTATATAGCTCCACATTGATCTGGTACTGGTACTTCCTGTATTTAGCTCCACATTGATCTGGTCCTGGTACTCCCTGTATATAGCTCCACATTGATCTGGTACTGGTACTCCCTGTATATAGCTCCACATTGATCTGGTATGGTACTCCCTGTATTTAGCTCCACATTGATCTGGTACTGGTACTTCCTGTATATAGCTCCACATTGATCTGGTGCTGGTACTCCCTGTAGATAGCTCCATTCTTGTGTATTTTATTTTATTTAACTCTGCATCGCTGGGAAGGGCTCATAAGTAAGCGATTCACGGTAAAGTTTCCTCCCGTTGTATTCGGTGCATGTGACAAATAAAATTAGATTTGAAGGGTCAGGGGAGGGGTTAAGAGTTGCAGGTGGTCTACGAGCTCGTCCCATTCTCTAGTCTTGCGGTCTGCAGTCTCTGAATGCGTAATCTTGCAAGTTTTCAGTAGGGTTGTGGTGCAGAGTACCATCTAATGTTCCTCTCCGTCTCCCAGGGTTGGGTTGCAGAGTACCACCGCCAGGACGTCACCAGCACCCCCTGCTGGATAGAGGTGCACCTGCACGGCCCTCTGCAGTGGCTGGACAAGGTCCTCACACAGGTGGGCTCTCCCCATAACCCAGACAGACTAATCGTCACTAGAAAAGACCCTTATCAGCGCTCACAGACTAATCGTCACTAGAAAATACCCTAATCAGCGCTCAGACAGACTAATCGTCACTAGAAAATACCCTTATCAGCGCTCTAGAAAATACCCTTATCAGCGCTCACAGACTAATCGTCACTAGAAAATACCCTTATCAGCGCTCTAGAAAATACCCTTATCAGTGCTCAGACAGACTAATCGTCACTAGAAAATACCCTTATCAGCGCTCACAGACTAATCGTCACTAGAAAAGACCCTTATCAGCGCTCACAGACTAATCGTCACTAGAAAATACCCTTATCAGCGCTCACAGACTAATCTTCACTAGAAAATACCCTTATCAGCGCTCACAGACTAATCTTCACTAGAAAATACCCTTATCAGCGCTCTAGAAAATACCCTTATCAGCGCTCAGACAGACTAATCCTCACTCGTCTACTTTTGCCTTTCCCATCTTTTATATTGAGTCTGTTTCCCAAATGGAACACTGTTCCCTTTTATAGTGCACTACTTTTGACCAGAGCCCTATGGACACTAACCCAATGGACCCTGGTCAATAGTAGTGGACTATAAATGTAAGAAGGGTGTGATTTGGGACACAGCCTGAGACTGTTGTTGTGTCTCTACTACAGTGGGGAAAATAAGTATTTAGTCAGCCACCAATTGTGCAAGTTCTCCCACTTAAAAAGATGAGAGAGGCCTGTAATTTTCATCATAGGTACATGTCAACTATGACAGACAAAATGAGATTTTTTTTCTCCAGAAAATCACATTGTAGGATTTTTTATGAATTTATTTGCAAATTATGGTGGAAAATAAGTATTTGGTCAATAACAAAAGTTTCTCAATACTTTGTTATATACCCTTTGTTGGCAATGACACAGGTCAAACGTTTTCTGTAAGTATTCACAAGGTTTTCACACACTGTTGCTGGTATTTTGGCCCATTCCTCCATGCAGATCTCCTCTAGAGCAGTGATGTTTTGGGGCTGTCGCTGGGCAACACGGACTTTCAACTCCCTCCAAAGATTTTCTATGGGGTTGAGATCTGGAGCCTGGCTAGGCCACTCCAGGACCTTGAAATACTTCTTACGAAGCCACTCCTTCGTTGCCCGGGCGGTGTGTTTGGGATCATTGTCATGCTGAAAGACCCAGCCACGTTTCATCTTCAATGCCCTTGCTGATGGAAGGAGGTTTTCACTCAAAATCTCACGATACATGGCCCCATTCAATCTTTCCTTTACACGGATCAGTCGTCCTGGTCCCTTTGCAGAAAAACAGCCCCAAAGCATGATGTTTCCATCCCCATGCTTCACAGTAGGTATGGTGTTATTTGGATGCAACTCAGCATTCTTTGTCCTCCAAACACGACGAGTTGAGTTTTTACCAAAAAGTTATATTTTGGTTTCATCTGACCATATCACATTCTCCCAATCCTCTTCTGGATCATCCAAATGCACTCTAGCAAACTTCAGACGGGCCTGGACATGTACTGGCTTAAGCAGGGGGACACGTCTGGCACTGCAGGATTTGAGTCCCTGGTGGCGTAGTGTGTTACTGATGGTAGGCTTTGTTACTTTGGTCCCAGCTCTCTGCAGGTCATTCACTAGGTCCCCCCGTGTGGTTCTGGGATTTTTGCTCACCGTTCTTGTGATCATTTTGACCCCACGGGGTGAGATCTTGCGTGGAGCCCCAGATCGAGGGAGATTATCAGTGGTCTTGTATGTCTTCCATTTCCTAATAATTGCTCCCACAGTTGATTTCTTCAAACCAAGCTGCTTACCTATTGCAGATTCAGTCTTCCCAGCCTGGTGCAGGTCTACAATTTTGTTTCTGGTGTCCTTTGACAGCTCTTTGGTCTTGGCCATAGTGGAGTTTGGAGTGTGACTGTTTGAGGTTGTGGACAGGTGTCTTTTATACTGATAACAAGTTCAAACAGGTGCCATTAATACAGGTAACGAGTGGAGGACAGAGGAGCCTCTTAAAGAAGAAGTTACAGGTCTGTGAGAGCCAGAAATCTTGCTTGTTTGTAGGTGACCAAATACTTATTTTCCACCATAATTTGCAAATAAATTCATTAAAAATCCTACAATGTGATTTTCTGGATTTTTTTTCCTCAATTTGTCTGTCATAGTTGATGTGTACCTATGATGAAAATTACAGGCCTCTCTCATCTTTTTAAGTGGGAGAACTTGCACAATTGGTGGCTGACTAAATACTTTTTTTCCCCACTGTATATGTTTGTATCCCAAATTGGCACCCTATTCCCTATATAGTGCACCACCTTGGACCAGGGCCTTGCACTATGTAGGGAAAAGGGGGCTGTATTAGAAGGTGATTGAGAAACGTTAATTGACTTAAAACAATACATTTTTAAATGTGTTACATTTTTTTATGTGTCATCTACTAGTCACTGTGTGTCCCAAATAGCACCCTATTCCCTATATAGTGCACTACTTTTGACCAGAGCCCATAGAGCTCTATATAGGGGAAATAGGGTACCATTTACAGACCGACGCGTTGTGCTTGTCAGTTCCATAAACACCTGGTTTATCTTAGTTTTATTTTATACCTAAATGAGGGTTGTATTCATTAGGACACACTGTAGCAGAACATTTTGCAACGGAAAATGAAAGCGAGCATTTCTTATTGGACATGTTTTGGAGTCTGTTTTCTTCCTGCCGATTGATATAGAGAGAGGACAGAAGAGTGAGGACGATCTCTACTGCCAGTATGACTGTGTCCTGTGTCCTGTGTCCTGTGTCCTGTGTCCCGTGTCCTGTGTCCTGTGTCCTGTGTCCTGTGTCCTGTGCCCTGTGTCCTGTGTCCCGTGTCCCGTGTCCTGTGTCCTGTGTCCTGTGTCCTGTGTCCTGTGTCCTGTGTCCCGTGTCCCGTGTCCTGTGTCCTGTGTCCTGTGTCCTGTGCCCTGTGTCCCGTGTCCCGTGTCCCGTGTCCTGTGTCCTGTGTCCCGTGTCCTGTGTCCTGATGACAGTCATAGTCCGGTTAACTACCAACACTTTGTTCAGTGGCTCTTTTATCCAGTCTTTTATCAGGCCTCTGTATCCCCCTGTAAGTCAGTCCAGGTAATGGAACATTATTCCAGAAACACCCTTTGTATCCCCCTGTAAGTCAGTCCAGGTAATGGAACATTATTCCAGAAACACCCTTTGTATCCCCCTGTAAGTCAGTCCAGGTAATGGAACATTATTCCAGAAACACCCTTTGTATCCCTCTGTAAGCCAGTCCAGGTAATGGAACATTATTCCAGAAACACCCTTTGTATCCCTCTGTAAGCCAGTCCAGGTAATGGAACATTATTCCAGAAACACCCTTTGTATCCCCCTGTAAACCAGTCCAGGTAATTTAACATTATTCCAGAAACACCCTTTGTGTCCAGGTAATGTAACATTATTCCAGAAACACCCTTTGTGTCCAGGTAATGTAACATTATTCCAGAAACACCCTTTGTATCCCCCTGTAAGTCAGTCCAGGTAATTTAACATTATTCCAGAAACACCCTTTGTGTCCAGGTAATGTAACATTATTCCAGAAACACCCTTTGTATCCCCCTGTAAGTCAGTCCAGGTAATGTAACATTATTCCAGAAACACCCTTTGTGTCCAGGTAATGTAACATTATTCCAGAAACACCCTTTGTGTCCAGGTAATGTAACATTATTCCAGAAACACCCTTTGTATCCCCCTGTAAGTCAGTCCAGGTAATGTAACATTATTCCAGAAACACCCTTTGTATCCCCCTGTAAGCCAGTCCAGGTAATGTAACATTATTCCAGAAACACCCTTTGTATCCCCCTGTAAGCCAGTCCAGGTAATGTAACATTATTCCAGAAACACCCTTTGTGTCCAGGTAATGTAACATTATTCCAGAAACACCCTTTGTATCCCTATGTAAGCCAGTCCAGGTAATGTAACATTATTCCAGAAACACACAACCACACCACACCAACAACACACACACAACCTGTTTTAACTAGCACAGCACATCCGCTTGCTAAATTAACTCATGTCATTTCACTGTTTTGATACCTTTCTACTTTTTAAATACCGTCCTGTTGTCCCCTAAACCTCCCCTGCTGCCCTCTACCCCCCGTCCTGTTGTCCCTGAGTCTGTCCTTACATGTAGGTTATAGGGTAGCAGTAGGCTGGGGTGCAGGTTATAGGGTAGCAGTTGGCTGGGGTGTAGGTTATAGGGTAGCAGTTAGCTGGGGTGCAGGTTATAGGGTAGCAGTTGGCTGGGGTGTAGGTTATAGGGTAGCAGTTAGCTGGGGTGTAGGTTATAGGGTAGCAGTTGGCTGGGGTGTAGGTTATAGGGTAGCAGTTAGCTGGTGGGGTGTAGGTTATAGGGTAGCATTGCTGGGGTGCAGGTTATAGGGTAGCAGTTGGCTGGGGTGCAGGTTATAGGGTAGCAGTTGGCTGGGGTGTAGGTTATAGGGTAGCAGTTGGCTGGGGTGTAGGTTATAGGGTAGCAGTTGGCTGGGGTGCAGGCATATTCTCTGGATATTCCATGGATCAGAAAATATCCAATAAAACGTATTTTCTGTAACTGACTTTGATATTGCTTATGCTGTGTTATATATTTATTTAACACTCCACAGTCCACACTTATATTAGTTTTTCTTTCTCAAAGTAGTTTTATAGCCATGTGACATACAGTGAGGGAAAAAAGTATTTGATCCCCTGCTGATTTTGTACGTTTGCCCACTGACAAAGACATGATCAGTCTATAATTTTAATGGTAGGTTTATTTGAACAGTGAGAGACAGAATAACAACAACAAAATCAAGAAAAACGCATGTCAAAAATTTTATAAATTGATTTGCATTTTAATGAGGGAAATAAGTATTTGACCCCTCTGCAAAACATGACTTAGTACTTGGTTACAAAACCCTTGTTGGCAATCACAGAGGTCAGACGTTTCTTGTAGTTGGCCACCAGGTTTGCACACATCTCAGGAGGGATTTTGTCCCACTCCTCTTTGCAGATCTTCTCCAAGTCATTATGTTTTCGAGGCTGACGTTTGGCAACTCGAACCTTCAGCTCCTTCCACAGATTTTCTATGGGATTAAGGTCTGGAGACTGGCTAGGCCACTCCAGGACCTTAGTGTGCTTCTTCTTGAGCCACTCCTTTGTTGCCTTGGCCGTGTGTTTTGGGTCATTGTCATGCTGGAATACCCATCCACGACCCATTTTCAATGCCCTTGCTGAGGGAAGGAGGTTCTCACCCAAGATTTGACGGTACATGGCCCCGTCCATCGTCCCTTTGATGCGGTGAAGTTGTCCTGTCCCCTTAGCAGAAAAACACCCCCAAAGCATAATGTTTCCACCTCCATGTTTGACGGTGGGGATGGTGTTCTTGGGGTCATAGGCAGCATTCCTCCTCCTCCAAACACGGCGAGTTGAGTTGATAACCCAGAAATATAAATGCAACATATTAAGTGTTAGTCCCATGTTTCATGAGCTGAAAGAAAATATCCCAGAAATGTTCCATACGTGCAAAAAGCTTATTTCTCAAAAATCTGGTGCACAAATGTGTTTATATCCCTGTTAGTGAAATGTTTTCCTTTGTCAAGATAATCCATCCACCTGACAGGTGTGGTATATCAAGAAGCTGATTAAACAGCATGATCATTACACAGGTGCACCTTGTGCTGGGGACAATAAAAGGACACTAAAATGTGCAAATTTGTCACACAACACAATGCCACAGATGGCTCAAGTTTTGAGTGAGCGTTCAATTGGCATGCTGATTGCAGGAATGTCCAGCAGAGCTGTTGCCAGATAATTGAATGTTAATTTCTCTACCATAAGCCGCCTCCAACATCGTTATAGAGAATTAGGCAGTATGTTCAACCACCCTCACAACCGCAGACCACGTGTAACCACGCCAGCCCAGGACCTCCACATCCAGCTTCTTCACCTGCGGGATCGTCTGAGACCAGCCACCCGGACAGCTGATGAAACTGTGGGTTTGCACAAACCAAATAATTTCTGCACAAACTGTCAGAAACCGTCTCTGGGAAGCTCATCTGCGTGCTCGTCGTCCTCACCAGGGTCTTGACCTGACTGCAGTTCGGCGTCGTAACCGACTTCAGTGCGTAAATGCTCACCTTCGATGGCCACTGGCATGTTGGAGAAGTGTGCTCTTCACGGATGAAACCCGGTTTCAACTGTCGTGTGGGCGAGCAATTTGCGGATGTCAACGTTGTGAACAGAGTGCCCCTTGGTGGTGGTGGGGTTATGGTATGGACAGGCATCAGCTACGGACAACGAACACAATTGCATTTTATCGATTGCAATTTGAATGCACAGAGAAACCGTGATGAGATACTGAGGCCCATTGTCGTGCCATTCATCCACCGCCATCACCTCCTGTTTCAGCATGATAATGCACGACCACATGTCGCAAGGATCTGTACACAATTCCAGGAAGCTGAAAATGTCCCAGTTCTTCAATGGCCTGCATACTCACCAGACATGTCACCCCATTGAGCATGTTTGGGATGCTCTGGATCTACGTGTACAACAGCGTGTTCCAGTTCCCGCCAATATCCAGCAACTTCGCACAGCCATTGAAGAGGAGTGGGACAACATTCCACAGGCCACAATCAACAGCCTGATCAACTCTATGCGAAGGAGATGTGTCGCGCTGCATGAGGCAAATGGTGGTCACACCAGATACTGACTGGCTTTCTGATCCACGCCCAACCTTTTTTCAAGGTATCCGTGACCAACAGATGCATATCTTTATTCCCAGTCATGTGAAATCCATAGATTAGGGCCTAATGACTTAATTTCAATTGACAGCAGTAGGGGTGTGTGGGTAAAATGCCATATTACATGTGATAATTGCTTTATTTGCTCTCTAACCTGTTAGTTCATATGCCGTGATTTGACCTATGGCCGAGACAATAAGAAGACAGTGACAGAATAAATTCAACCACACCTTTTTGTCACAAAACCGGAGAGCATCCTCTGTCCGGTGGAGTCCACAGAGCATATTCCACGTAACAGACAGTTACATGACCTGCAGCACGGGTCAAGAAAGTTAATGTTTCCAACATTTTCGGACCGCTAAACAACTATTGATTCAGAACCACGGAGAGTTACAGCAAGTCACAAAGAAAACAGGAGCTGCCTCCACTATTCCAGCACCATTTCAACATCATCAAATCACCTCTGCTTAGTCTAATACAGTGACAACTAAAAGACACCAAAAACGATTTAGTCCAATCAACGTAAGGTAAATATGATGTAGCTGTCCATGGTTCTGATGTCCTCACTCTACTTATAGAGAAACGCCATCCTCTATCATGTTGCCTAAACGGTCTATCACTCTGTCATACAGTACACGGATATAGTTTTTGTTGTCCTAGGCTACCTGGCTAAAATGCTTTCTCGCTAGCCTAACTTCCTTTCATGGGCAACGTTAGCTAGTTAACGTTAGCATACTACATCTAGCTACATGTTGAAATTCCACAGTCTCAGGCCAGGGGTACAATGTGTGGTTGGATCAGAATCACCGTTATAATCGTTGGCCAGTACGGAGAATTAAGTAAAACCACAAGTCCAAATCTCCATCCATGGCTAATTTAGGAAAGTGATGATGAGTGAGTGACGCAGTGGTCTAAGGCAATGCATCGCAGTGCTAACTGTGTCACTAGAGATCCTGGTTCGAATCCAGGCTCTGTCGCAGCCGGCCGCGACCAGGAGACTCATGGGCGGCGCACAATTGGCCCAGCGTCGTCCAGGGTAGAGGAGGGAATGGCCGGCAGGGATGTAGCTCAGTTGATAGAGCATGGCGTTTGCAACGCCAGGGTTGCGGGTTCGATTCCCACGGGGGGCCAGTATAAAAAAAAAACATGTATTCACTAACTGTAAGTCGCTCTGGATAAGAGCGTCTGCTAAATGACGTAAATGTAAATGTAAATGATTTTAGCTAGCTAGCCAGCCACTGGACACAATGACAGAGATGCAACAATTCAAGCTTGTGATGTGATTGGTGTGAAGCCAAATCCCTTGGTGTGCCAGGACCATTCACAGCTGAGCTCGCTCAGTTTAGCTCAACGCTGATTGGCTATTATTTAATTGTTAAAATGTTTTGTTCATTCAGATGATTTCGCCAGTGAGATACATTCAACCTCTTGCTAATTTAAGGACATTTTATGAAACAGAGAGACGAAAGCTAAATTATTTAGTATGTTTTTGTCGTTGTTTCTTGGTAAAGTTTTTTTGGGGAAGCCTGGCTTCATGAATACACGCCACTGGCGAACAGCCCGACGACGTACGACGGTCAGCAAAGACCTTGGATGAACCGACTCGGAGTCGCATCAGACCCTGTTCAACTACCCGGAAACATCGACCTCATAATATAATATATAATATAATATAATATAATAATATAATAATAAGGACCTCATCCTACTAGAATCTCCAACCACACAAAAACCAGTAACCTAGGATCAGAATGTGCCTTGGCTTGCTGATCGCATCGGCCTATGAGGCAGTGTGAGACAAAACGTTGCAATTAAACAACTTTTTTTTTTAATGATACATTATTTTCACACATTGAGTGCTGGCTGGCAAAACAGTAGCCTTATTCCAAACAGCAACCCTGTTTTAGACTTATGAGGAGAATGAAGTACTGTATAAAAACATTTAGACGACCGAACATTCTGACCGGATGCCAACAGAAGAATGAGATAGTATATTCATATGTTATAGTATATTCATATATTATAGTACATTCATATATTATAGTATATTCAAGAATTAGAGTATATCAATATATAGTAATTATATATTAAGAATTTCATTTTATAGTTTTTCCTAATTTTTAAGTATCAAAAAAGATTTTATAAAGCATTCAAAATTAAGTTTTATTAAAAAGAAAAAGCACATTAAAAAAGTAATAAAAAACCCCAAAGAATTATAACAACGGGCCCATGTTGGATTTTCCCCAGAAAGAGGGAATTTGAACCCAAAAATAAAGGTTTCAAAAAACCCCCCTTTTCCCCTAATCTAGTCCCCGGGGACCCGCCCTTGGGCCTGGGAGAAAAAAATATACAAACCCCCTTTTTTTTGGGAAACTGGGGCATTTTAAATTTTTATGGGGGGATAACCTTAGGCCTGTTTTAAAATTTAGAAAAAAAAGAGGAGGACAAGCTTTAGGACTAGAGGAAAAAAGGAAGGGGAGAGGAGGGGGAAAAGGGGGGAGGGGGAAGAGGGGGGAAAGGGGAGAGGGAGGAAGGGGGGGGGAGGGGAAGGAGGGGGGAGAAAGGGGGAAGGGAGGGGGGAGAGGGGGGAAAGAGGAGAGGGGAGAGGAAGGAAGGGAGGAGAGGAGGGGGGGGGGGAGGGGGGAGGAGGGGGGAGGAGGGAAAGGGAAAAAGAGGAGGGGAGAGGAGAAGGGGGGGGGAGGGGGGAGGAGGGAGGGAAAGGGGGAGGGTAGAGGGGGGGGAGGGGGGAAAGGGGGGAGAGGGGAGGAGGGGAGGGAGGGGGAAGGGGGGAGGGGGGGGGAGAGGAGAGGAGGAGGGAAAACAGAGGAGGGGGGGAAAAGAGGGGAAGAGGGGGGGGAGAGGGAAGAAGGGAAGGGGGGGGGAGAGGAGAGGAAGGAAGGAGGGGAGGGAAAGGGGAAAAGGGGGGAAAGGGAGGGAGGAGGGGGGGGGGGAGAAGAGGGGGGGAAAAGGGAGGG
>LR778291.1:32126869-32135648 GCA_902810595.1 Coregonus sp. 'balchen'
TGTGTGAGTGTGTGTGTGTGTGTGTGTGTGTGTGTGTGTGTGTGTGTGAGAGAGTTACCTGTAGTAGTAGTTGAAGCCGGTGGTGTGTGTCTCAGCTGTGTGTGAGTGTGTGTGTGTGTGTGTGTGTGTGTGTGTGTGTGTGAGAGAGTTACCTGTAGTAGTAGTTGAAGCCGGTGGTGTGTGTCTCAGCTGTGTGTGAGGCTAGGTGATGGTTGAGGTTCCTCTGACACTGGGCTTGGTACGAACACACAGGACATATATGCCTACTGACTACTGGGAGAGTAGGAGGGGGAGAGAGAGAGAGAGGGAGAGTAGGAGGGGGGGAGAGAGAGAGGGGTGGGGAGAGTAGGAGGGGGGAGAGAGAGAGGGGGTGGGGAGAGTAGAAGGGGGAGAGAGAGAGGGGTGGGGAGAGTAGGGAGGGGGAGAGAGAGAGGGGTGGGGGGAGAGTAGAAGGGGGAGGAGAGAGAGGGGTGGGGGGGAGAGTAGAAGGGGGAGAGGGAGAGAGGGGTGGGGAGAGTAGGAGGGGGAGAGAGGGGTGTGGGGAGAGTAGGAGGGGGAGAGAGAGAGGGGTGGGGAGAGTAGGAGGGGGGGAGAGAGAGAGAGGGGTGGGGAGGAGTAGAGAAGGGGGGAGAGAGAGAGGGGGGGGGGGAGAGTAGAGGAGGGGGGAGAGAGAGAGAGGGGTGGGGGAGAGTAGAAGGGGGAGAGAGAGGGGGGTGGGGAGAGTAGAAGGGGAGAGAGGAGGAGGGGGAGAGAGGGGGGGGAGGGGAGGGGTAGGAGGGGGAGAGAGGGGTGTGGGGAGAGTAGGAGGGGGGGAGAGAGGGGGTGTGGGAGGGGGGGGAGAGAGAGGGGGGTGGGGGAGAGGAGAGAGGGGTGGGGAGGAGGAGGGGGAGAGAGAGTAGAAGGGGGGAAGGAGGGGGAGGAAGAGAGAGGAGGAGGGGGAGGGGGAGAGAGGGGTGGGGAGAGTAGGAGGGGAGAGGAGGGAGAGGGGGGGGGGGGAGAGTAGGAGGGGGAGAGGAGAGAGGGGGGGGAGGGAGGGGAGAGGAGAGGGGGAGAGGAGGGGGAGAGAGAGGGGGGGGAGAGAAAGGAGGGGGAGGAGAGAGAGGAGAGAGAGAGGGGGAGAGAGAGAGAGGGTGGGGGGAGAGTAGGAGGGGGAGAGAGAGGGGGAGAGGGGTGGGGAGAGTAGGAGGGGGGAGAGAGAGAGGGGGGGGGTAGGAGGGGGAGAGAGAGAGGGGTGGGGGGAGAGTAGGAGGGGGAGAGAGAGTAGAAGGGGGAGAGAGAGAGGGGTGGGGAGAGTAGGAGGGGGAGATAGAGAGTATTTGCATTTTACATTGTAGTCATTTAGCAGACGCTCTTATCCAGAGCGACTTACAGTTAGTTATTTTCATACTGGTCCCCCGTGGGAATCGAACCCACAACCCTGCCGTTGCAAACGCCATGCTCTACCAACTGAGCTACACAGGACTACGTAGGAGAGAAAGAGGGAGAGAGAGAGTAGGGGGGAGAGCGGGGAGAGAGAGAGAGAGAGAGAGCGGGGAGGGAATCAATCAACCACTGACAAGAGAAGAGTCAATACAAACAGATGAGGAGAGGACAGGAGAAGGGAGGGGAGGAGTGGGGAGAGTAAATGGGTGATGGTAGTAGAACAGGTGATGGTAGTAGAACAGGTGATGATAGTAGAACAGGTGATGATAGTAGAACAGGTGATGGTAGTAGAACAGGTGATGATGGTAGTAGAACAGGTGATGATGGTAGTAGAACAGGTGATGATGGTAGTAGAACAGGTGATGGTAGTAGAACAGGTGATGGTAGTAGAACAGGTGATGATAGTAGAACAGGTGATGGTAGTAGAACAGGTGATGGTAGTAGAACAGGCGATGATAGTAGAACAGGTGATGATGGTAGTAGAACAGGTGATGGTAGAAGAACAGGTGATGATGGTAGTAGAACAGGTGATGGTAGTAGAACAGGTGATGGTAGTAGAACAGGCTATGGTAGTAGAACAGGTGATGATGGTAGTAGAACAGGTGATGGTAGTAGAACAGGCGATGATAGTAGAACAGGTGATGGTGGTAGAACAGGTGATGGTAGAAGAACAGGTGATGATGGTAGTAGAACAGGTGATGGTAGTAGAACAGGCGATGGTAGTAGAACAGGCGATGATAGTAGAACAGGTGATGGTAGTAGAACAGGCTATGGTAGTAGAACAGGTGATGGTAGTAGAACAGGTGATGGTAGTAGAACAGGTGATGGTAGAAGAACAGGTGATGATGGTAGTAGAACAGGTGATGGTAGTAGAACAGGTGATGGTAGTAGAACAGGTGATGATAGTAGAACAGGTGATGATAGTAGAACAGGTGATGGTAGTAGAACAGGCTATGGTAGTAGAACAGGTGATGGTAGTAGAACAGGTGATGGTAGTAGAACAGGTGATGGTAGTAGAACAGGTGATGGTAGTAGAACAGGTGATGGTAGTAGAACAGGTGATGATGGTAGTAGAACAGGTGATGATAGTAGAACAGGTGATGGTAGTAGAACAGGGGATGGTAGTAGAACAGGGGATGGTAGTAGAACAGGTGATGGTAGTAGAACAGGGGATGGTAGTAGAACAGGGGATGGTAGTAGAACAGGGGATGGTAGTAGAACAGGGGATGGTAGTAGAACAGGGGATGGTAGTAGAACAGGGGATGGTAGTAGAACAGGGGATGGTAGTAGAACAGGGGATGGTAGTAGAACAGGGGATGGTAGTAGAACAGGTGATGGTAGTAGAACAGGTGAGGAGAGTAGAAGAGAGGGAGGGGGGTAAGATGGAGAGGGAGGGGGGTAAGATGGAGAGGGAGGAGGGTAAGATAGAGAGGGAGGAGGGGAAGATAGAGAGGGAGGAGGGGGAGATAAAGGGAGGGTGATATTTGTAAACAAAAGGCTCTGCTATCTTCTGCTCCACAGGCTTTATTGTTATTGACCCAACCAGGACCTGCATCCCAAATGGTACCATATTCCCTACATAGGGCCCAGCGGGTTCCCCTACCGTGGAGGGCTGAGTGGGTTCCCCTACCGTGCTGAGGCTTGTCTGTGGAGGGCTGAGTGGGGTCCCGCTGGTCCGGGGGGGTAGAGGGGGTGGAGGGCTGAGTGGGGTCCCGCTGGTCCGGGGGGGTAGACTGCTTCTCCACCACAGGACTAGAGAAGGCTCTGTTCCCTTTCAGCTCATTTGCTTTGCAGACTTTTTCTGAAGAGAAACAAGAGTCAACTGTTAGTTACCTAGACTGCTGTAGCATTTCACGGCTACATTTAGTTACCTAGACTGCTGTAGCATTTCACGGCTACATTTAGTTACCTAGACTGCTGTAGCATTTCACGGCTACATTTAGTTACCTAGACTGCTGTAGCATTTCACGGCTACATTTAGTTACCTAGACTGCTGTAGCATTTCACGGCTACATTTAGTTACCTAGACTGCTGTAGCATTTCACGGCTACATTTAGTTACCTAGACTGCTGTAGCATTTCACGGCTACATTTAGTTACCTAGACTGCTGTAGCATTTCACGGCTACATTTAGTTACCTAGACTGTTGTAGCATTTCACGGCTACATTTAGTTACCTAGACTGCTGTAGCATTTCACGGCTACATCTAGTTACCTAGACTGCTGTAGCATTTCACGACTACATTTTGTGGTATAATTTCGGACACAAATGCTTTAATGACAAACTCTTTTTTTCCCCCTAAATGTTTTTCTGGGAATGCAACAATAACATTGTGGTTGACATATCATATACACTGACTGGACAAAACATTAAGAACACCTGCTCTTTCCATGACAGACTGACCAGGTGAATCCAGTTGAAAGATATGATCCCTTATTGATGTCACTTGTTAAATCCACTTCAATCAGTGTAGATGAAGGGGAGGAGACAGGTTAAAGAAGGATATCTAAGCTTTGAGATAATTGAGACATGGATTGTGTATGTGTGCCATTCAGAGGGTGAATGGGCAAGACAAAATATTTAAGTGCCTTTGAACGGGGTATGGTAGTAGGTGCCAGGCGCACCGTATTGTGTCAAGAACTGCAACGCTGCTGGGTTTTTCACGCTCAACAGTTTCCTGTGTGTATCAAGAATGGTCCACCACCCAAAGGACATCCAGCCAACTTGTCACAACTGTGGGAAGCATTGGAGTCAAGATGGGCCAGCATCCCTGTGGAACGCTTTTGACACCTTGCCCAGACGAATTGAGGCAGTTCTGAGGGCAATATTAGGAAGGTGTTCTTAATGTTTTGTCCACTCAAGTGTATACTGTGTGTACCTGACAGTTGGTAGAAGGTTCTAGAGTGTAGTAGAAGGTTCTAGAGTGTAGTAGAAGGTTCTAGAGTGTAGTAGAAGGCTATAGAGTGTAGTAGAAGGCTATAGAGTGTAGTAGAAGGCTGTGGAGTGTTGTGGTTGTACCTGACAGTTAGTAGAAGGTTCTAGAGTGTAGTAAAGGTTCTAGAGTGTAGTAGAAGGCTATATAGTGTAGTAGAAGGTTCTAGAGTGTAGTAGAAGGCTGTAGAGTGTTGTGGTTGTACCTGACAGTTGGTAGAAGGTTCTAGAGTGTAGTATAAGGTTCTAGAGTGTAGTAGAAGGCTATAGAGTGTAGTAGAAGGCTATAGAGTGTAGTAGAAGGCTGGTGGTTGTACCTGACAGTTGGTAGAAGGTTCTAGACTGTAGTGGAAGGTTCTAGAGTGTAGTAGAAGGCTGGTGGTTGTACCTGACAGTTGGTAGAAGGTTCTAGACTGTAGTGGAAGGTTCTAGAGTGTAGTAGAAGGTTCTAGAGTGTAGTAGAAGGCTGTAGAGTGTGGTGGTTGTACCTGACAGTTGGTAGAAGGTTCTAGAGTGTAGTAGAAGGTTCTAGAGTGTAGTAGAAGGCTATATAGTGTAGTAGAAGGCTATAGAGTGTAGTAGAAGGCTGGTGGTTGTACCTGACAGTTGGTAGAAAGTTCTAGACTGTAGTGGAAGGTTCTAGAGTGTAGTAGAAGGCTGGTGGTTGTACCTGACAGTTGGTAGAAAGTTCTAGACTGTAGTGGAAGGTTCTAGACTGTAGTAGAAGGCTATATAGTGTAGTAGAAGGTTCTAGAGTGTAGTAGAAGGCTGTAGAGTGTGGTGGTTGTACCTAACAGTTGGTAGAAGGTTCTAGACTGTAGTGGAAGGTTCTAGAGTGTAGTAGAAGGCTGGTGGTTGTACCTGACAGTTGGTAGAAGGTTCTAGACTGTAGTGGAAGGTTCTAGAGTGTAGTAGAAGGCTATAGAGTGTAGTAGAAGGCTGTAGAGTGTGGTTGTTGTACCTGACAGTTTGTAGAAGGTTCTAGAGTGTAGTAAAGGTTCTAGAGTGTAGTAGAAGGCTATATAGTGTAGTAGAAGGTTCTAGAGTGTAGTAGAAGGCTGTAGAGTGTGGTGGTTGTACCTGACAGTTGGTAGAAGGTTCTAGAGTAGGGGTGTCAAACATACGGCTCACGGGTGGTTTGAGTAAAAATAATCTAATGCAAAATTGGGGGGGAAATGAACTCAATGTACTTTAAAATGACTAAAACCAAATCAAAACTGTGAAGAAATGATAATGGACCCTCACTGAACAAAGACGTAAATGCAACATGCAACAACGCTGTCGTACACGTCGATCCAGAGCATCCCAAACATGCTCAATGGGTGACATGTCTGGTGAGTATGCAGGCCTGTCACGATCGTGTTGACGAGAAGGAGTAGACCAAGGCGCAGCGTGTGAAACGAACATGACTTTAATAGTTAAAGCACAAA
The DNA here is from genome assembly GCA_902810595.1 of Coregonus sp. 'balchen'. Classification (NCBI taxonomy): domain Eukaryota; kingdom Metazoa; phylum Chordata; class Actinopteri; order Salmoniformes; family Salmonidae; genus Coregonus; species Coregonus sp. 'balchen'. The sequence continues at coordinate 32,132,652 of LR778291.1, forward strand.
CTACAAAACAAAACACGATCGAGAAGTCCACAGTAACACTGACTGAACACGGAACAAAAACCCACAACCCCAAGGTGAACAATGACAGTTTAAATATGGCTCCCAATCAGAGACAACGAGCCAACAGCTGACACTCGTTACCTCTGATTGGGAGTCACTCCTTCAAACAAAGAAATACAACCCAACAGAAATACCAACATAGAAATACACCCAATGAATGAACACACCCTGGCTCAACATACAGAGTCCCGGAGCCAGAGCGTGACAGTACCCCCCCCTAAAGGCGGACTGCGACCGCGCCTCAATACGGGCTAAACAAGGGAGGGCTGGGTGGGCATACCTCCTCGGCGGTGGCTCTGGCTCCGGCCTTGATCCCCACCTCCTCTCCAACCCCCCAAAGTACCCCTGGTCCTGTCTAGCCCCGCTGGCCGGAGCCAGACTGACGACACGCGCCCCTGGCTTGGTGCGTGGAGGACGAACGGGCCTTACCAGGCTGACGACGCGCACCACTGCCTTGGCGCGGGGAGCAGGAATGGGCCGGACCGGGCTGACGAAGCGCACCCCTGACTTGGTGCGGAGAGCGGGACCGGGCCGGACAGGGCTGACGAAACGCACCACAGACTTGGTGCGGGGAGCAGGAACGGGCCGGACAGGGCTGACGAAACGCACCACAGACTTGGTGCGGGGAGCAGGACTGGGCCGGACAGGGCTGTCGACGCACACCGTAGACTTGGTGCGTAGAGCAGGAACAGGCCGGGCAGGGCTGTCGACGCACACCGTGGACTTGGTGCGTGGAGCAGGAACAGGCCGGGCTGGGCTGGCGACGCACACCGTAGGCTTTGTGCGTGGAGCAGGAACAGGCCGGGCTGGGCTGGCGACGCACACCGTAGGCTCTGTGCGTGGAGCAGGAACAGGCCGGGCTGGGCTGGCGACGCACACCGTAGGCTTTGTGCGTGGAGCAGGAACAGGCCGGGCTGGGCTGGCGACGCACACCGTAGGCTTTGTGCGTGGAGCAGGAACAGGCCGGACAGGGCTGGCGACGCACACCGTAGGCTTTGTGCGTGGAGCAGGAACAGGCCTCACCGGACTGTGGAGACGGATAGGAGACCTGGAATGAAGAGCGGCCACAACCCGTCCCGGCTGAATGCCTACCTTCACACACTCTGTGTGAGGCATCCGCACAGGACGTACAGGGCTGTGTACCCGTACCGACATGACAGCACGTGATACTGGAGCAGGATATCCGGGACCGCGGAGAGGCACAGGAGACCACGAGCGTTGAGCCGGCACACTCCGTCCTGGCTGCATACCCCCCTTCGCACGACACGTGCGGGGTGCTCGCACAGGATGTACAGGACTGTGCCGGACCACTCGTGGCACCGTACGCTGCTCCGCATACCGCGGAACCTGCCCCGTCCCATGCTGCCATGCCTGAGTACGGGAAGTTGGTTCCGCTCTCCATCCCGGCCTCGCCAACCTGCCTTCTGGCCCCCAAAACCCGGTGGCCTCCTCTCCAAATTGCCCTGTGGCAGCCTCCTGCTGCCCAGCCGCCCAAGCCATGTGCCCCCCCCAAAAAATTTCTTGGGGTTGCCTCTCGTCCTTCCGACGATGGTCCTGCTGACGCCGTTGCTCCTCTCTCGCCAGGGCCTTGATCCTACCCCAAGGTCCCTTGCCCCCGAGCATGTCCTCCCAGGACCACGATTTGCCCACCTGGGCCATCGCCAGCCTCTCTATCTCCTTACCCGGCGCTTCCTCCCATGTCCAGTCTCCTTGCTCCTGGACACGCTGCTTGGTCCTTTGGTGGTGGGTTTTTCTGTCACGATCGTGTTGACGAGAAGGAGTAGACCAAGGCGCAGCGTGTGAAACGAACATGACTTTAATAGTTAAAGCACAAACTACAAAACAAAACACGATCGAGAAGTCCACAGTAACACTGACTGATATGGAACAAAAACCCACAACCCCAAGGTGAAAACAGACAGTATAAATATGGCTCCCAATCAGAGACAACGAGCCAACAGCTGACACTCGTTACCTCTGATTGGGAGTCACTCCTTCAAACAAAGAAATACAACCCAACAGAAATACCAACATAGAAATACACCCAATGAATGAACACACCCTGGCTCAACATACAGAGTCCCGGAGCCAGAGCGTGACAAGGCCATGGAAGAACTGGGGCATTTTCAGCTTCCAGGAATTGTGTACAGACCCTTGCGACATGGGGCCGTGCCTTATCATGCTGAAAAATGAGGTGATGGCGGCGGATGAATGGCACGACAATGGGCCTCAGGATCTCGAAACGGTATCTCTGTGCATGCTATTGTGTTCATTGTGTAGAAGGTTATAGAGCAGGGCTCTCCAACCCTGTTCCTGAAGAGCTACCCTCCTGTAGGTTTTATCTCCAACCCTGTTCCTGGAGAGCTACCCTCCTGTAGGTTTTAACTCCAACCTTGTTCCTGGAGAGCTACCCTCTGTAGGTTTTAACTCAACCCTGTTCTGGAGAGCTACCCTCCTGTAGGTTTTTAACTCCAACCCCTGTTCATGGAGAGCTAGCCTCCTGTAGGTTTTAAACTCCAACCCTGTTCTGGAGAGCTTACCCCTCCTGTAGGTTTTAACTCAAACCCTGTTCCTGGAGAGCTACCCTCCTGTAGGTTTTAACCTCCAACCCTGTTCCTGGAGAGCTACCCTCCTGTAGGTTTTAACTTCAACCCTGTTCATGGAGAGAGCTACCCTCCTGTAGGTTTTAACTCCAAACCCTGTTCCTGGAGAGTACCCCTCCTGTAGGTTTTAACTCCAACCCTGTTCCTGGAGCAGATACCCTCCTGTAGGTTTTAACTCCAACCCGTTCCTGGAGAGCTACCCATTCTGTAGGGTTTACCCCCCCAACCCTGTTCCTGGGAGAGCTACCCTCCTGTAGGTTTTAACTCCAACCCTGTTCTGGAGGATACCCTCCGTAGGTTTTAACCCAACCTGTTCCTGAGAGACCCTGTAAAC
>LR778291.1:32135748-32198290 GCA_902810595.1 Coregonus sp. 'balchen'
TCCCCGCTAGTTTGGATTGACAGCAGAGGGGAAGGAGGGGGCATACTCCCACCGTCTGAACGGGACGCAGTAAACAGAAGAGAGAGAGAGAGAGAGAGAGAGAGACACAACAGGGTCTTTGTCAAGGTCACATCACCCACGGCAACCATAAGGTAGAACCACTGGCTGAATAAAGGACTCTTTCACTCATAGACATAACTCCTCCTCCCTTCCTCTCTAACCCCCTCCTCGCTTGCTCCCTCATACAGTATGTAGTTGTGTGTTAGGAACATCCGAGGGTCCCCCCCCCCCACTCCCTCTGAGCAGTCAAATGGGTTAAAGTTAGAAACACAGCCACACTAAATCTCTCTCTCTGTACTCACCCTCGAAGCAGCCAAGTGTTGATGGAGGTAAGAGCCAGTAGTTTGATACAGAGCCACATGGCAACAGGGAAGAAGACCAGGGTGAAGGACTGGACAAACAGATGCAGCTTCACATGGAGGAGGGCACTGGTCAACTCCTAGAGCAATATGGGGAGGGAGAAGCATCAAACTGGTCAACTCCTAGAGCAATATGGGGAGGGAGAAGCATCAAACCGGTCAACTCCTAGAGGAATATGGGGAGGGAGAAGCATCAAACCGGTCAACTCCTAGAGGAATATGGGGAGAGAGAAGGATCAAACCGGTCAACTCCTAGAGGAATATGGGGAGGGAGAAGCATCAAACCGGTCAACTCCTAGAGCAATATGGGGAGGGAGAAGCATCAAACCGGTCAACTCCTAGAGGAATATGGGGAGGGAGAAGCATCAAACTGGTCAACTCCTAGAGGAATATGGGGAGGGAGAAGGATCAAACCGGTCAACTCCTAGAGGAATATGGGGAGGGGGAGAGCAGTATCAAACCGGTCAACTCCTAGAGGAATATGGGGAGGGAGAAGCGTCAAACTGGTCAACTCCTAGAGGAATATGGGGAGGGAGAAGCATCAAACTGGTCAACTCCTAGAGGAATATGGGGAGGGAGAAGGATCAAACCGGTCAACTCCTAGAGGAATATGGGGAGGGGGAGAGCAGTATCAAACCGGTCACACTCCTAGAGGAATATGGGGAGGGAGAAGCGTCAAACTGGTCAACTCCTAGAGGAATATGGGGAGGGAGAAGCATCAAACCGGTCAACTCCTAGAGGAATATGGGGAGGGAGAAGCATCAAACCGGTCAACTCCTAGAGGAATATGGGGAGGAGAAGCATCAAACCGGTCAACTCCTAGAGGAATATGGGGAGGGAGAAGCATCAAACTGGTCAACTCCTAGAGGAATATGGGGAGGGGGAGAGAGAAGCATCAAACTGGTCAACTCCTAGAGGAATATGGGGAGGGAGAAGCATCAAACTGGTCAACTCCTAGAGGAATATGGGGAGGGAGAAGCATCAAAACTGGTCACTCCTAGAGGAATATGGGGAGGGAGAAGCATCAAAACCGGTCAACTCCTTGAGGAATATGGAGAAGCATCAAACCGGTCAACTCCTAGAGGAATATGGGGAGGGAGAAGCATCAAACCGGTCAACTCCTAGAGGAATATGGGGAGGGAGAAGCATCAAACCGGTCAACTCCTTGAGGAATATGGAGAAGCATCAAACTGGTCAACTCCTAGAGGAATATGGGGAGGGAGAAGCATCAAACCGGTCAACTCCTAGAGGAATATGGGGAGGGAGAAGCATCAAACCGGTCAACTCCTAGAGGAATATGGGGAGGGAGAAGCATCAAACCGGTCAACTCCTAGAGGAATATGGGGAGGGAGAAGCATCAAACCGGTCAAACTCCTAGAGGAATATGGGGAGGGAGAAGCATCAAACCGGTCAACTCCTAGAGGAATATGGGGAGGGAGAAGCATCAAACCGGTCAAACTCCTAGAGGGAATATGGGGAGGGAGAAGCATCAAACGGTCAACTCCTAGAGGAATATGGAGAAGCATCAAACTGGTCAACTCCTAGAGGAATATGGGGAGGGAGAAGCATCAAACTGGTCAACTCCTAGAGGAATATGGAGAAGCATCAAACCGGTCAACTCCTAGAGGAATATGGGGAGGGAGAAGCATCAAACTGGTCAACTCCTAGAGGAATATGGAGAAGCATCAAACTGGTCAACTCCTAGAGGAATATGGAGAAGCATCAAACCGGTCAACTCCTAGAGGAATATGGGGAGGGAGAAGCATCAAACTGGTCAACTCCTAGAGGAATATGGGGAGGGAGAAGCATCAAACCGGTCAACTCCTAGAGCAATATGGGGAGGGGAGAGCAGTATCAAACCGGTCAACTCCTAGAGGAATATGGGGAGGGAGAAGCATCAAACCGGTCAACACCTAGAGGAATATGGGGAGGGAGAAGCATCAAACCGGTCAACTCCTAGAGGAATATGGGGAGGGGGAGAGCAGTATCAATGAACCATGCAAACAAAACCCTTTGGGCCGGGATGAAAATGCATGCTCAATGGAGAATCTCCAATTAAATAGCTTTTGGAAAACCGGCCATTATGTGGTAACTAAACTATCTGTGCAGTCCAGACTTTCGCAAATCATTAGACCGAGGAGTCTGATTCACTAACGCTGAATGTAAACGTCTCTTTACCTCTGTTTTTAATGACAGGCCACTGTTGAAGAAAATGGTTGACACCGCCACATAGGTGATCGTGAACTCTGGCCTCAGTGGACCTGAGAGAGAGAGAGAGAGAGAGAGAGAGACAGAGAGAGAGACAGAGAGAGAGAGAGCGAGAGAGAGAGCGAGAGAGCGAGAGAGCGAGAGAGCGAGAGAGCGAGAGAGCGAGAGAGAGAGAGAGAGAGAGACAGAGATAGAGAGAGCGAGAGAGAGAGACAGAGAGACAGAGAGAGAGAGAGACAGAGAGAGAGAGAGAGAGAGAGAGAGAGAGAGAGAGAGAGAGAGAGAGAGAGAGAGAGAGAGAGAGAGAGAGAGAGGACAGAGATAGAGAGAGCGAGAGAGAGAGCGAGAGAAACTAATACATAAGCAAACACAGGTATCAGGACACACAAAGCATATAGGATAAGCATATTATTCCTAGACTCTAGAACTTAAATGAGGAAACAGGAGGTAAGCTGTGCTCCCGGATATGGAGGAGTGTTTCTGTGTGTGTATTGGATGGTGCGAACTCGTCTGTTTCCTGGGTGCTAAGCGTAAAGCGCTATCGTGTCACTTTAGCCCGGACAGGTAGCTAGCTAACTACTACACACGGTCCCCTCCCTACACAATAGGCCAATTTATCACAACTAAACTACTATTGAACCGTGAGGCCTAGCTACCCACAGTAGCAAACTGCTATCTTTCAGGTCATCGCTGATAAAGCTGTGAATAGGATACTGTAGGCTGAAACAGTAGTAGCAGAACAGGGGACAGTATTTTTCAGTGACAACACGTTTCTGGCGGCCTTCACACAGGTGTTCGGAGCATGCTAGATAGCTAATAGCTAGATAGCTAATTAGTCTTCTGTCTTCAGTAGGTCTTCCATAAACGCGCTGTAACATGCAGATATTGCCATGTGGGAACGCTGACCCTATAGAAAATTATTTCTCGCTGATATGAAAGATAAAGGTCCCTGTTGACGTTCAGACAAAGCATCAGGGCTCTTCACAAAACTGCCCCCATACAGAAGATGCCTTCGTCCAATGACATATGTGGTATGTAATGGAATTGAGTGGTGATCAAGGGCTAGGTCAACTCACCTGCTTGAGTGAGCGTGACAGCTCAACAGATATCGCTGTCCAACTTGCAAACACAAAATGTTCAAGTAGGCACTTACCATTCTTGTCCGAACCATTATGGAAAATCATAAGATCTAACTTATGTTTTGAATAAACTGTTAGCTAAAACAATGTTGACATGAACGTTGATGACCATCACATCAGTGTCAACTTCAACTCACCTCCTTTCACTCCAAATGCAGGCTGTAGTTTCGCGGACACGATTACTGCCACTATGCCGATAATAAACCATTCTTTCCTTATCCTAGCCAACAGGCCCATATTACCAGCCCCTCCACGGCCTCCCCGGCCGAACCTAACTTCTCTGTCCCGTCCGGACAAGACCTGGTACCGATTGAAGCTCTGTCAGGTATAGTTTTGAAGAAGGATAGCGACACACGATTTAATATCCGTACTAGTATTCTGCTAGCAGCACTAACGATGACGTCACTTTCATATTGTAATGAGGAAATCTTCAAAATAAAAGCCCGCATTTCAAAACATTGCAAGGTGGATAACTCATTCGAAAGCTGTTACGCTTTAATCAATGTCGATTTTTATTGCGATTATAAGCAAATACAAGACGGAATTTCTGGATTTTTCAAAAAATAATGTGGTCTTTATTATTTTAAGAGCACTATTGAAAAATACAATGTTCAGACTGGTATGGTGACAATATTGGCCTGTGTTGCTGGCAGTGGTGTAAAGTGTTGCTGGCAGTGGTGTAAAGTACTTAAGTAAAAATACTTGAAAGTACAACTTAAGTCCTATTTTTTTTTATATCTGTACTTTACTTTACTATTTTAGACTACTTTTACTTCACTACATTCCTAATGAAAATTATGTAATATTTACTCCATACATTTTCCCTGACACCCAAAAGTACTCGTTACATTTTGAATGCTTAGCAGGACAGGAAAATGGTCTAATTCACGCACTTATCAAGAGAACATCCCTGGTCATCCCTACTGCCTCAGATCTGGCGGACTCACTAAACACAAATGTTTCAGATCTGGCAGACTCACTAAACACAAATGTTTCAGATCTGGCAGACTCACTAAACACAAATGTTTCAGATCTGGCAGACTCACTAAACACAAATGTTTCAGATCTGGCAGACTCACTAAACACAAATGTTTCAGATCTGGCAGACTCACTAAACACAAATGTTTCGTTTGTAAATGATGTTTGAGTGTTGGAATGTGCCCCTTGCGATCCGTAAAAGAAAATAAAAAGAAAATGGTGCGGTCTGGTTTGCTTTATATAAGGAATTTGAAATGATTTATACTTTTACTTTTGATACTTTAGTATATTTAAAACCGAATACTTTTAGACCTTTACTCAAGTAGTATTTTACTGGGTGACTTTCACTTTTACTTGAGTCATTTTCTATGAAGGTATCTTTACTTTTACTCAAGTATGACAACTGGGTACTATTTCCACCACTGGTTGCTGGAGTTTGAGAGCAAACCTACATCCACATAGACGGGTTAGCTGACAACGCCACGAAAACGATGCACACGCTTCAATGGGGCAGAAGTGTTGTTGTGATTCTGGATGGCCAGATAGCTAGCAACAGTGACAAGAAGCTGCCATGTGGGGAATCGTAGGTGGCTCGTTTCAGCTAGTTTTTGTTTTTGTTTTTATCTTGTTCATGATACCATGTCTTGGTTTGAGGTGTTTTGACTGAAGTCACGTCTATGCTAAAATCCGCTAGCTAGCTAACCAATGAGAGACAAGGGTTCATTGTGCAAATGTATTCATGTTTTTTCACTAAACATTGGAGTATAGTTTACATGTTGTCAACAATCTAAGGCAACCCCGTCTGTTTTGTTGCTAAACAACCAACCTCTCTATAGATTCTACTGACCCTACGTCATTCATATCCAGTGTATTACATTGCAGTGAATGGAGTGGGTGGAGTTAAGGAGTCACTCGGTATTAAACCCGTTGCCCAGCACAAGAGATACATTTAAGCTATTGTACCATTGAGTAATTCCAATGACATATATTTGTATTTTATTAAAAGTGTATTATTTATTTAGATATAGCCTACACAATAACTTTCCACATACCAGTATTGTGGTAAACGTTGTCAAATAAATGTTGGTAAAAATAATACTATTTTTTTGTTGTAACATTTACATTTTTACATTTTTCGTCATTTAGCAGACGCTCTTATCCAGAGCGACTTACACATTGGTGCATTCACCTTATGATAGCCAGTGGGATAACCACTTTACCATTTTTTTTATTTTTTGGGGGGGTGGGGTAAGGGGGGTAGAAGGATTACTTTATCCTATCCCAGGTATTCCTTAAAGAGGTGGGGTTTCAAGTGTCTCCGGAAGGTGGTGAGTGACTCCGCTGTCCTGGCGTCGTGAGGGAGCTTGTGAGTACGGCAAATTATCCATACATTTCTTTAAAGGTAGTTGCCATGCTGTGAAAAACTGTTGTACTCCACTAGAGTGCAACCAAAAAAAAATCGATATTCCCAAAGTTTAGCATGTCTTTGTAGAGGGACTCTTATTTTGAAGAAGAAAGAAATCCGCGCTAGTGCTGACAGCATATTATCCTGCGGCCAGGAGAACGGTAATAGGATAGGTACGTGGTCGTCACTAGTTACCACAGCCACAACGTCATAAACCCCGCCTATTTCTACAATTTATGTTCTTAAAATCTGATTTTAACCCCTAACCTCAACCATAACCTTAACCACACTAACCTTATGCCTAACCCTAATCTTAAATTAAGAACAAAAATCACATTTTTGTTTAATGAATTTTGACGATATAGCCATGGTAACTAGTGGCTGTGGTAGCTAGTGCAAACCCCGTAACTCCCGTTTTACTTCCTGACACATTAGCAAATCGTAGGTGTAAATACCGTAGTAAACGTGTACTAATTTTCATCTGCGTTTAACGGCTGTCCACAACAGTGCAATAAAGACGCAGCTCAAATCTCCTTTTGAAAGTTATTATTTAAATAACAGTAAACTACGATTCCCATTTTATTATGCTTGATTAGCTATTTTAAATTAGAATGGCTTATCTATTATGAGTATTACGCTTTTACAGTCCCAATAGGCAGGGGAATTTTAGTATCTCTATTACAGGTATATCTCAGGTATTATAAGAACTGGACACTGCGTCCAAGATGTCCTCCCTGAGTTTTAAAGGTAATCTACTCACTTTCGCATACTTCGATTCATGCACCGTCTATATCCGGGTTGCATCTGGTTTATACCAAAGATTAGGATATACTGTCAAGACATATCTCCGCCCTAACAATATGAGTATTTGTCCACAAAGCGGTATTGCGGGCTGACTGAAAATGCATAGCCATCTCGAGACAACTCCGATATAAAGTGTTTTTTTCTCTCACAGTTGGCTGGAATCACGTGTCCTACTTAAATCAGTACACTCGTAACAACTCAAAGCATTACAAATCAAATAAACCTCACGTAGCAAATAAGCCATTACATTTTTTTGTTGACCAAATGTTACACTCTCATTGACCTCTTGTACAAAAACTCCTTGCTTGGTGGGCGAAACCATGGGAAAACGCCACCTGGTGGAGGGAGACAGATTTTCCGCTGAGTTGTGCCTCTCTCTCTTCCTTTATTTATTTTATTTTTATTAACAACAACTCAATACAAAAAGTACATGGGGGAACACAAGTATATATAAAGAATATACAAAGGACAATTGAGCTAAGGGGTACAATATCACATTACACAAGGACCTTAAAGGGGCATACACACATTTAAAAAAAATTATAATTCTAACAATTTTTATGTTAGTAGAATATTTAATTGTCTTAAAATATAGTTCCATTTTTACATTTTCAATCATTTGAATTTGAATTTATGTTTTTCCTTAAACTTCTTCATATAGCAGGATAATATTTATGAATAATTTAAAAAATAAATGTCGTTAATTTTGTTAATAAGTAGGTACAGTGACTTGCAATAGTATTCATCCACCTTGGCGTTTCTCCTATTTTGTTGCATTACAACCTGTAATTTTAAATGGATTTTTATTTGGATTTCATGTAATGGACATACACAAAATAGTCAAAATTGGTGAAGTGAAATAACTTTTTTTATTTTTTTTTATTCTAAAAAATAAATAATGGAAAGGTGGTGCGTGCATATGTATCCACCCCCTTTACTATGACGCCCCTAAATAAGATCTGGTGCAACCAATTACCTTCAGAAGTCACATAATTAGTTAAATAAAGTCCACCTGTGTGCAATCTAAGTGTCACATGATCTCAGTATATATATATATACACCTGTTCTGAACGGCCCCAGAGTCGTCCGGGTAGCCATGATTAGCTGTTCAGGAGTCTTATGGCTTGGGGGTAGAAGTTGTTAAGCTCCGGTACCGCTTGCTGTGCGGTGGCAGAGCGAACAGTCTATGACTAGAGTGGCTGGAGTCTCGGCGAAGGAGTTACATGGAATATTGTCACGAGCCCTAGAGCCTGGGAAGGGGGATATGGAGGAGAATTGAAAGAAGGAAGAAGTTTTGTCAGTGTACTATTTTTATTTGGATTAAGTTAGTTTCCCTATCACGTATGGATTTTTTTTAAACCTTGTTTTGGTTTCAACCCGCCCAGTTGGGGGCGGCAATACACCTTTTTGGGTTGTAGTCCGCCATAAAACACACAGAAGAAGAAGAAGAAGAAAGGAACGCATACTGGGAGACGGACTGGGAGACTGGTAAGGATAGAGGGAACAATGAATGGAATTGGAATGAATTTGTAAGTCGCTCTGGATAAGAGCGTCTGCTAAATGACTTAAATGTAATGGAGCCAAATACAGGCAAATCCTTGACGAGAACCTGCTTCAGAGTGCAAACGACCTTAGACTGGGGTGAATATTTACGTTCCAACAGGACAATGACCCCAAGCATACAGCCAAAACAATGCTGGAATGGCTTCAGAACAAGAATGTGAAAGTCCTTGAGTGGCCCAGCCAAAGCCCAGACTTGAATCCCATTGAAAATCTGTGGAAAGACTTGACGATTGCTATTCACCACTGCTCTCCAGCTTGAGAAAATCTGCAAGGAAGAATGGGAGAAAATCCCCAAATCCAGATGTACAAAGCTGATCCAGACAAACCCAAGACGACTCACAGCTGTAATCGCCGCCAAAGGTGCTTCTACAAAGTATTGACTCAGGGGTGTGAATACTTACGTACATTTGAAATTTCTGTATTTCATTTTCAATAAATGTTTTCACTTTGTCATTATTAGGTATTGTGTGTAGATGGGTGAGGGGGGAAAAAACCCCCGATTTTAATCCATTTTTAATTCTGGGGTATGAATACCTTCTGAAGGCACTGTATGTAAATGACCCTCACCAGAACGTCCCAATTTTTAAAAAATTCTTTTATTTTTAAGATGACCGTTTTTCGTCAAGCTCAATCCCCACGCTGAATTATTTTAAAGTTCGCTACAAATCGAGATATTTAATGAAACAGTGATCCATTCTGACTACTACATTTGTCGTCACACAGGACAACGTGCTGACACAGACCAATCACGGGCCGGCAGGCTACGAGGAGGCTCCCGGTTGACTCTCTCCGGCAGGATGAAAACGACTACATCGACCATGATCCTTTGCTAGTTAAGGCCACTTTCACCATGATCCTTAGCGATTTTTTTGTTTTGTTTTGTTTGTTTGTTATGGTGTCACTCAGCCCCATTCAGCAATATGGCTTCAAATTCAAATCCTTCAGGCTTCATGCTCCATCAGTTTTCCATAGGGATAGGTGGATGTCGTCACTAGCTAATGGTTTTCAATGTCTAAGGAAAGGATAAACGCTGAAAATAAGGTCTTAGGAGGCTCTTATTTGGTTTTGTTCTATGAGTTATGTCAGTAAACATGACCTTTACGAATTATGAAGCTTTTTTTTTTATTACATGCTTTATGTTGTTCTATGATGATCTCATAGAACAACACTTATAAGATCTGTGTTTACCACAGACCTTACACTGAGTGTACAAAACATTAGGAAAACCTTCCTAATATTGAGTTGCACTCCCCCTCTGCCCTCAGAACGTTGTTGTTGGCTAATCAGCCTCGAGCTAGCCGCGAGCCAGGCCCTTCTCCCGGCTATCTACCTCTCTGTCCACCGGACGGCACCTCCTAGTGTTGACACGGAGCCCCGCCGATCCATCACGACTGGTCTGCCGACGAAATCGTCTGATGTGATTTACAACAGGTTTCCCGTTACGACGTCGACCACGAAGATCCATCTGCTAGCCCCGGCCCGCTAGCACACGCAAGCCGTGGCCTCTTGCTCGCCAGTGCTGTAGAAGCCCCCAAACTACCTCCGAACTCTCCTATTGCTGTTCACCGGACCTTATGATAACTCAGCTATACAGCTGATGCCTGCTGGACTGTTCCTTTTTACGGTACCGCATCCTGTTTATGTTTAGCCTCAGCCCAAACTGTGTCGTCATTACCAGCTGTTGTCTTAGCTCTCTCGAATAACACCTGTGATTGCTTTATGCCTCTCTCCCATTTCAATATGCCTTGCTTATTGCTGTTTCGGTTATTTGTTATTGTACTATTTCACTGTAGCCCCCAGTATCACTCCTACTCCCCAGGAGCTATCATTTGTTGACTTCTGTAACCGTAAAAGCATTGGTTTCTTGCACGTTAACATCCGAAGCCTCCTCCCTGTTTGAGTTATTCACTGTGTTAGCACACTCCGCCAACCCTGATGTTCTAGCAGTGTCTGAATCCTGGCTTAGGAAGGCCACCAAAAATTCTGACATTTCAATCCCCAACTACAACATTTTCCGTCTAGATAGAACTGCCAAAGGGGGTGGGGTTGCAATCTACTGTAGAGAGAGCCTGCAGAGCTCTATCGTACTATCCAGGTCTGTGCCCAAACAGTTTGAGCTTCTACTTCTAAAAATCCACCTTTCCAGAAATAAGTATCTCACTGTTGCCGCTTGCTACAGACCCCCCTCAGCCCCGAGCTGTGCCCTGGACACCATATGTGAACTGATTGCCCCCCATCTATCCTCAGACTTCGTACTGCTTGGTGACCTAAACTGGGATATGCTTAACACCCCGGCCATCCTACAATCTAAACTAGATGCCCTCAATCTCACACAAATTATCAACGAACCTACCAGGTACAACCCTAAATCTGTAAACATGGGCACCCTCATAGATATCATCCTGACAAATGTACCCTCTAAATACACCTCCGCTGTCTTCAACCAGGATCTCAGCGATCACTGCCTTATTGCCTGCGTCCGTAATGGGTCCGCGGTCAAATGACCATCCCTCATCACTGTCAAACGCTCCCTAAAACACTTTAGCGAGCAGGCCTTTCTAATTGACCTGGCCCGGGTATCCTGGATGGATATTGAACTCATTCCGTCAGTAGAGGATGCCTGGTTGTTCTTTAAAAGTGCTTTCCTCTCAATCTTAAATAAGCATGCCCCATTCAAAAAATTCTGAACTAAGAACAGATATAGCCCCTGGTTCTCCTCAGACTTGACTGCCCTTGACCAGCACAAAAACATCCTGTGGCGTACTGCATTAACATCGAACAGCCCCCGCGATATGCAACTTTTCAGGGAAGTCAGGAACCAATGTACACAATCAGTTAGGAAAGCAAAGGCTAGCTTTTTCAAACAGAAATTTGCATCCTGTAGCACTAACTCCAAAAAGTTTTGGGACACTGTAAAGTCCATGGAGAATAAGAGCACCTCCTCCCAGCTGCCCACTGCACTGAGGCTAAGAAACACTGTCACCACCGATAAATCTACAATATTCGAGAATCCCCAGAGATTGGAAAGCTGCCGCGGTCATCCCCCTCTTCAAAGGGGGTGACACCAGGGGCGGTGTGTTTCATTAGGGCGATATGGGCGACGCACTGCCAAACGGGAAAAGGAAGGGATTTTTTTTTCTAATCAATTATATCACGGCAACAGTAGTTATCAGTGTTCTAATCTAGACGTCTGATCTGCCACTAAATGTCCAATCAGGCTAAAGTCGTGCTTCAAATGGCCCCGCCCCTTTTGGGGCGATTTCAGTCAGGTTGAAAATCGCCCCAGAAGTCTCTCATAGACTCTCATGTAAAAAAATTTTTTTTCAAATATCAGAGCTTTCAATACAATCTCTATGGGTTCCGGGAGGGCTTGCACTTACGCGCTTTCGTCATACGTAACATAACCATGAACGTAACTAGAAAAGAGCGGGTAGCGCGTCAATCAATTCACGTACTACTATCACAGGGCTAGCGTCAGTGCAACTCGATTGTCTCTTGAAAGAAGTTCCATCAAAGACCATTCAAAACGAGCTACTGGAGTGTATGCTAGCGGTCATGAGGGAACATATTGTGGAGGAGGTGAAGTCGGCGAACTTCGTAGCTATCCAAGCTGACGAGACCACGGACGTTTCTACACAGACACATCTGGTGCTTGTGCTGAGGTACATAGATAGCAACCACAAAGTGCAGGAGCGCTTTTTTGAGTTCCTTCCCATCTCGGAATCAACCTCAGTCTCAATCGCCAGTGTGCTTTTGGAGAGACTGAACGGTCTTTTTGCCGACGACGAGAAAGTCAAACTGTGGTGCACTGGCACTGTACCAGGTTCTCATGAGCTACAACCTCCAGGAGACGTTCTCTGAGACTGTGACTCTGTTGAACATCCTCATAACTACTCCCATGACAACAGCTGAAGCTGAGAGATGTTTCTCAACTTTGACACGAGTTAAGACATTCCTGCGAAATTCAATGGGCCAGGAACGTCTGAATGCACTGGCCATGCTTTCCATGGAGAGGGAACTAGTCCTCAGCATGCCTGATTTCAATGAGAAAGTCACTGACCGCTTTGCTGCATTGAAAGAGAGAAGAGAACAGTTTCAGTACAAGTAACGTAGCCTCTCTCTCTCTTTGTCCCTCCCTGTCTGTCTCTTTAACACACACACGCCCAAATCAGTTCACAGTTGATGTTGTTTAAAATAGTTATTTTTCATTTTAAAAAAAGTTTTTAAAAAATAATAATCCGTTCATGTTCATTTTTACAAATCTATACAATTGGCCAGAATATGGTTGTCCATATTTACAAATCTATACAATTGGCCAGAATATGGTTGTTCATTTTTACAAAGCCATACAGATAGCTGTGTTTACCTTTTCTATAAATTATTTTCAAATTCTGTTTTCAGGCAAAATGTCTATCACTGTTCATTTTCACAAATCTATACAAGAGGGCAGAATATGGAAGTCTATAAAAATTTCTTATTACCAATAACTTGCATCAATGTTTTCAGTAGCCTCTATCAAAAGCTCCTGCTTGCTTGTTGTGAATTATGCTCAGGTGCACATATTTCCAATTCAACCATGAGGCAAAAAATGTGGTAAAAGCTCTTGTTGATCCTGCAATCTGAACAAATACCAAGATGCTGTATTTTCAGCTGATATTTCATTTGTTTATGGAAATGCATATTGTTTATGCAGTGTTGAGGAATGTGAAAGAACACCCTTGATTATTTTTACTGTGATAACTTATTTTGCTTTTGTAAGCCAACACTTTTGAGATCAGTCAATAAATGCTTCTGGCACTGACTTATATGCTGCCCCTGTCTTCATGTTGTTGATGGACATATCTTTTTTAAAATGTGTGTAGGTCACCTAAATCATCAGAAAAATTGCCCCCCCTGAGAATTTTTTCAGGAGCCGCCACTGGGTGACACTCTAGATCCAAACTGTTACAGACCTATATCCATCCTGCCCTGCCTTTCGAAAGTATTTGAAAGACAAGTTAACAAACAGATCACCGACCATTTCGAATCCCACCGTACCTTCTCCGCTATGCAATCCGGTTTCCGAGCTGGTCATGGGTGCACCTCAGCCACGCTCAAGGTCCTAAACGATATTATAACCGCGATCGATAAAAGACAGTACTGCGCAGCCGTCTTCATCGACCTGGCCAAGGCTTTCGACTCTGTCAACCACCGCATTCTTATTGGCAGACTAAATAGCCTTGGTTTCTCTAATGACTGCCTCACCTGGTTCACCAACTACTTCTCAGATAGAGTTCAATGTGTCAAATCAGAGGGCCTGTTGTCTGGACCTCTGGCCGTCTCTATGGGGGTGCCACAGGGTTCAATTCTCGGCCCGACTCTATTCTCTGTGTATATCAATGACGTTGCTCTTGCTGCTAGTGACTCTCAGATCCACCTCTACGTAGACGACACCATTTTGTATACATCTGGCCCTTCATTGGACACTGTTAACAAACCTCCAAACGAGCTTCAATGCCATACAACACTCCTTCCGTAGCCTCCAACTGCTCTTAAACACTAGTAAAACTAAATGCATGCTCTTCAACCGAACGCTGCTTGCACCCGCCCACCCGACTAGAATCACCACTCTCGACGGGTCTGACCTAGAGTATGTGGACAACTACAAATACCTAGGTGTCTGGTTAGACTGTAAACTCTCCTTCCAGACTCACATTAAGCATCTCCAATCAAAAGTTAGATCTAGAATCGGCTTCCTATTTCGCAACAAAGCCTCCTTCACTCACGCTGCTAAACATGCCCTCGTAAAACTGACTATCCTACCGATCCTTGACTTCGGCGATGTCATTTACAAAATAGCCTCCAACACTCTACTCAGCAAATTGGATGTAGTCTATCACAGTGCCATCCGTTTTGTCACCAAAGCCCCATACACTACCCACCACTGTGACCTGTACGCTCTTGCTGGCTGGTCCTCACTACATATTCGTCGCCAAACCCACTGGCTCCAGGTCATCTATAAATCACTGCTAGGCAAATCCCCGTCTTACCTTAGCTCACTGGTCACCATAGCAACACCCACCCGTAGTATGCGCTCCAGCAGGTATATCTCACGGGTCATCCCCAAAGCCAACACCTCCTTTGGCAGCCATTCCTTCCAGTTCTCTGCTGCCAAAGACTGGAACGAACTGCAAAAATCTCTGAAGCTGGAGACTCTTATCTCCCTCACTAACTATAAGCATCAGTTGTCAGAGCACCTTACCGATTACTGCACCTGTACACAGCCCATCTGTAATTAGCCCACCCAACTACCTCATCCCCATATTGTTATTTATTTTGCTAATTTGCACCCCAGTATCTCTATTTGCACATCATCTTTTGCACATCTATCATTCCAGTGTTAATACGAAATTGTAACTATTTTGCACTATGGCCTATTTATTGCCTTACCTCCATAACTTGCTACATTTGCATACACTGTATATATATTTTCTGTTGTATTTTTTGACTGTTTTTTTACCCCATATGTAACTCTGTGTTGTTGTTTTTATCGCACTGCTTTGCTTTATCTTGGCCAGGTCGCAGTTTTAAATGAGAACTTGTTCTCAACTGGCTTACCTGGTTAAATAAAGGTGAAAAAAAAAAGAACAGCCTTAATTCGTCGGGGGAATGGACTCTACAAGGTGTCGAAAGCATTCCACAGGGATGCTGGCCCATGTTGACTCCAATGCTTCACACAGTTGTGTCAAGTTGTCTGGATGTCCTTTGGGTGGTGGACCATTCTTGATACACACGGGAAACTGTTGAGTGTGAAAAACCCAGCAGTGTTTCAGTTCTTGACACAAACCGGTGCGCCTGGCACCTACTACCATACCCTGTTCAAAAAGCACTTAAATATTTTGTCTTGCCCATTCACCCTCTGAATGGCACACATACACAATCCATGATTGCTAAAAAGCAACAAATTGGAAGTTTTTGAATGGCCTAGTCAAAGTCCAGACCTAATCCCAATTGAGATGTTGTGGCAGGACTTGAAACGAGCAGTTCATGCTTGAAAACCCACACGTCACTGAGTTAAAGCAGTTCTGCATGGAAGAGTGGGCCAAAATTCCTCCACACCGACGTGAGAGACTGATCAACAACTACAGGAAGCATTTGGTTGGAGTCATTGCAGCTAAAGGTGGCACAACCAGTTATTGAGTGTAAGGGGGCAATTACTTTTTCACACAGGGGAATTGGGTGTTTCATAACTTTGTTTATGAAATAAATATGTAATTGTTGTGTTATTTGTTCACTTATGTTCCCTTTATCTAATATTAGGTTTTGGTTGAAGATCTGATAACATTCAGTATCACAAATATGCAAAGTAGAGAAAATTAGAAAGGGGGCAAATACTTTTTCATAGCACTGTATATACATAACATTATGACCAGATTTCTTTTTTTTGTAGGGGGTAGATCAGCTTTAATATTGCAGATAGATTGTAGCTTCCATCAATACAATTGTCTGCATCATTTCCAATCCCCTATATATATATATTTTGTAACTATATATTATTATAAATATACACTACCATTCAAAAGTTTGGGGTCACTTAGAAATGTTCATTGTTTTCCACGAAAACATACATGAAATTAGTTTAAATAGGAAATATAGCAAAATGAATAGGAAATGTTGTCATTGACAAGGTCAGAAATAATGATTTTTAATTGAAATAATAATTGTGTCCTTCAAACTTTGCTTCCGTCAAAGAATCCTCCATTTGCAGCAATTACAGCCTTGCAGACCTTTGGCATTCTAGTTGTCAATTTGTTGAGGTAATCTGAAGAGATTTCACCCCATGCTTCCTGAAGCACCTCCCACAAGTTGGATTGGCTTGATGGGCACTTCTTACGTACCATACGGTCAAGCTGCTCCCACAACAGCTCAATAGGGTTGAGATCCGGTGACTGTGCTGGCCACTCCATTATAGACAGAATACCAGCTGACTGCTTCTTCCCTAAATAGTTACTGCATAGTTTGGAGCTGTGCTTTGGGTCATTGTCCTGTTGTAGGAGGAAATTGGGTATGGCATGGCGTTTCAAAATGGAGTGATAGCCTTCCTTCTTCAAGATCCCTTTTACCCTGTACAAATCTCCCACTTTACCACCACCAAAGCACCCCCAGACCATCACATTGCCTCCACCATGCTTGACAGATGGCATGAAGCACTCCTCCAGCATCTTTTCATTTGGTCTGCGTCTCACAAATGTTCTTCTTTGTGATCCGAACACCACAAACTTTGATTCGTCTGTCCATAACACTTTTTTCCAATCTTCCTCTGTCCAGTGTCTGTGTTCTTTTGCCCATCTTAATCTTTTCTTTTTATTGGCCAGTCTGAGATATGGCTTTTTCTTTGCAACTCTGCCTAGAAGGTCAGCATCCCGGAGTCGCCTCTTCACTGTTGACGTTGAGACTGGTGTTTTGCGGGTACTATTTAATGAAGCTGCCAGTTGAGGACCTGTGAGGCGTCTGTTTCTCAAACTAGACACTCTAATGTATTTGTCCTCTTGCTCAGTTGTGCACCGGGGCCTCCCACTCCTCTTTCTATTCTGGTTTTGAGCCAGTTTGCGCTGTTCTGTGAAGGGAGTAGTACACAGCGTTGTACGAGATCTTCAGTTTCTTGGCAATTTCTCGTATGGAATAGCCTTCATTTCTCAGAACAAGAATGGACTGACGAGTTTCAGAAGAATGTTCTTTGTTTCTGGCCATTTTGAGCCTGTAATCGAACCCACAATTGCTGATGCTCCAGATACTCAACTAGTCTCAAGAAGGCCAGTTGTATTGCTTCTTTAATCAGCACAACAGTTTTCAGCTGTGCTAACATAATTGCAAAAGGGTTTTCTAATGATCAATTAGCCTTTTTAAAATGATAAACTTGGATTAGCAAACACAACGTGCCATTGGAACACAGGACTGATGGTTGCTGATAATGGGCCTCTGTACGCCTATGTAGATATTCCATTAAAAATCAGCCGTTTCCAGCTACAATAGCCATTTCCAACATTAACAATGTCAACACTGTATTTCTGATCAATTTGATGTTATTTTAATGGACAAAAAAATGGCTTTTCTTTCAAAAACAAGGACATTTCTAAGTGACCCCAAACTTTTGAACGGTAGTGTATATATTTGATTATTTTCCCCTAACCCCACCATCCCTCCCCTAATTGGACTAAACTAATGGACAACAACACTTAGGCTTCTACTTCCATCTTATACATACTATATACATTTGACAGACACAGTATATTTTACATGAGTTATCTTGTTGTTTATTAGTCCCATCCTTCAGCTCCACTCAACACCTCCCACTTATCTCTTAACACCATCCATATTGGATTTCTATTTGCCATATATATTTCAACTGTACTGTGATGTTTTACAAAAGTTCTGAACCTTTTCTATTCTCATAGTTTCTACAGTTTGTAAATGAAAGGTAAACACCTTTTGCTATGACCAGAGTTTGATGTTTTATTATCACCATGGTGATAAGAGCCCTTCTTCTTCTTCTTCTCTGGTCCTCCTCTTCCTCCTCTTCCTCCTCATATCTTTCCCTCTGTTTAAAACAACAGTGGGAACACGTTTTGAAATGGAGAACATGCTACTAGCCTACAATAAACTAGCTCCAATAACAACACTGATTTTAAAAACATTATATTTGGGGAACCTCCACTACATTCCTGAGTCCTAAATGGTACCCTATTCCCTAGAGTCCTAAATGGTACCCTATTCCCTAGAGTCCTAAATGGTACCCTATTCCCTAGAGTCCTAAATGGTACCCTATTCCCTAGAGTCCTAAATGGTACCCTATTCCCTAGAGTCCTAAATGGTACCCTATTCCCTAGAGTCCTAAATGGTACCCTATTCCCTAGAGTCCTAAATGGTACCCTATTCCCTAGAGTCCTAAATGGTACCCTATTCCCTAGAGTCCTAAATGGTACCCTATTCTCTAGAGTCCTAAATGGTACCCTATTCCCTAGACGGACTATAAAAGGGAAAAGGGAGTCATTTGAGACCCGATTTTATCTTCCTGACCAGACTCACCTGCTCCGGCGGGGGCTGTTGCGTCAGTAAAGACGTCCTCCCTGCTCTCACCTGCTCCGGCGGGGGCTGTTGCGTCAGTAAAGACGTCCTCCCTGCTCTCCTTCCAGCCTGTCAGGTGTAGCAGGTCACCGTGTGACGCCGTCTCTACGTAACGACTGTAGTTCCTGATCATGCTGTGGGCCCGGGCACTACCCACAAACACCTGACAATCACAATCAAACATTATTATTTTATAAAATTTACCTTTTTACATCAGCAGTTTTCCCAGCCGAAACCCCCAAAGAGCCAGCATTGCAGAGGCTGGCAGAGGCACAGTGGCTAGTAACAACTCCCTAGAAGGCAGGAAACCTAGGAAGAAACCTAGAGAGGAACCAGGCCCAGACGGGTGACCGGAATCGGCTTTACTCACCAAGTACGTTTCCATGTAACCATGGTGACATGGTGTCGAAAACAATAAACAGAATATACAGACAGAAGAATTTACACATAGGCTGTGTCCCCTATCAGCCCTGGTCACATAGGCTGTGTCCCCTATCAGCCCTGGTCACATAGGCTGTGTCCCCTATCAGCCCTGGTCACATAGGCTGTGTCCCCTATCAGCCCTGGTCACATAGGCTGTGTCCCCTATCAGCCCTGGTCACATAGGCTGTGTCCCCTATCAGCCCTGGTCACATACAGTGAGGGAAGAAAGTATTTGATCCCCTGCTGATTTTGTACGTTTGTCCACTGACAAAGAAATGATCAGTCTATAATTTTAATGGTAGGTTTATTTGAACAGTGAGAGACAGAATAACAACAAAAAAATCCAGAAAAACGCATGTCAAAAATGTTATAAATTGATTTGCATTTTAATGAGGGAAATAAGTATTTGACCCCTCTGCAAAACAAGACTTAGTACTTGGTGGCAAAACCCTTGTTGGCAATCAGAGGTCAGACAGTTCTTGTAGACCTGGCTGAGGGAAGGAGGTTCTCACCCAAGATTTGACGGTACATGGCCCCGTCCATCGTCCCTTTGATGCGGTGAAGTTGTCCTGTCCCCTTAGCAGAAAAACACCCCCAAAGCATAATGTTTCCACCTCCATGTTTGACGGTGGGGATGGTGTTCTTGGGGTCATAGGCAGCATTCCTCCTCCTCCAAACACGGCGAGTTGAGTTGATTCCAAAGAGCTCGATTTTGGTCTCATCTGACCACAACACTTTCACCCAGTTCTCCTCTGAATCATTCAGATGTTCATTGGCAAACTTCAGACGTCCCTGTATATGTGTTTTCTTGAGCAGGGGGACCTTGCGGGCGCTGCAGGTTTTCAGTCCTTCACGGCGTAGTGTGTTACCAATTGTTTTCTTGGTGACTATGGTCCCAGCTGCCTTGAGATCATTGACAAGATCCTCCCGTGTAGTTCTGGGCTGATTCCTCACCGTTCTCATGATCATTGCAACTCCACGAGGTGAGATCTTGCATGGAGCCCCAGGCCGAGGGAGATTGACAGTTCTTTTGTGTTTCTTCCATTTGCGAATAATCGCACCAACTGTTGTCACCTTCTCACCAAGCTGCTTGGCGATGGTCTTGTAGCCCATTCCAGCCTTGTGTAGGTCTACGATCTTGTCCCTGACATCCTTGGAGAGCTCTATGGTCTTGGCCATGGTGGAGAGTTTGGAATCTGATTGATTGCTTCTGTGGACAGGTGTCTTTTATACAGGTAACAAACTGAGATTAGGAGCACTCCCTTTAAGAGTGTGCTCCTAATCTCAGCTCGTTACCTGTATAAAATACACCTGGGAGCCAGAAATCTTTCTGATTGAGAGGGGGTCAAATACTTATTTCCCTCATTAAAATGCAAATCAATTTATAACATTTTTGACATGCGTTTTTCTGGATTTTTGTTGTTGTTATTCTGTCTCTCACTGTTCAAATAAACCTACCATTAAAATTATAGACTGATCATTTCTTTGTCAGTGGGCAAACGTACAAAATCAGCAGGGGATCAAGTACTTTTTTCCCTCACTGTAGGCTGTCTCCCCTATCAGCCCTGGTCACATAGGCTGTCTCCCCCATCAGCCCTGGTCACATAGGCTGTCTCCCCCATCAGCCCTGGTCAAAGTAGGCTGTCTCCCCCATCAGCCCTGGTCAAAGTAGGCTGTGTCCCCCATCAGCCCTGGTCAAAGTAGGCTGTCTCCCCTATCAGCCCTGGTCACATAGGCTGTCTCCCCCATCAGCCCTGGTCACATAGGCTGTGTCCCCCATCAGCCCTGGTCATAGTCTGTGTCCCCCATCAGCCCTGGTCACAGTAGTCCACTATATCAGAAGGACTAGGGTGCCATTTGGGACACATCCATAATGTCCATGGATCTTTCTAGAAACGAGGGAACCAGCGAGGGACAACTTGTTACAGCTGTCGTTGATAAGTCATTGATAATAATATGTCAATTTTTTTCATGTCATTACATTAAGATATTCGAGGGTAACATAGCTACAGTCCCTTCAGAATGTATTCACACCCTTTGACTTATCCACATTTTATTGTGTTACAGCCTGAATTCAAAATGGATTAAATTGAGTTTTTTTCCTCCTCACACCCATCTACACACAAATACCCCATAATGACAAAGTGAAAACATGGTTTTAGAAATGTTTGCAAATGTATTGAAAATGAAATAAAGAAAATATATAATTTACGTAAGTATTCACACCCCTCAGTCAATACATGTTAGAATCACCTGTTATCTTTATACGACCTGAAGAAGGAGCATCCTGTTGTCTGTAAGGTTGCTCTGTTTCAAGTTGCCCTTTTGTAATATAACCAGTCCGTTTTATAACATGTTTCTAAACTGCCCTGCTCTATCTTTCTGTGAAACGATCTTTAATGGTTCCTGTTATCCCAGGATGTGTGGGGGAGTGGACATGTCCCTGGTATGATCCGTCTTTCTCTGGGCCTACTATCTGTGGTGATGGGCAGAAGTACCGGACTCATTCCAAGGGCATGTGAAACAACCCCACCCATCCTGGGTCTGTATAAATGTCTGTGAGAACAAAGAGCGAGTCGAATTCGTTTTCCCCTTGCATGCATGCTTGTAATAAAGCTTTTTGTATATTGAGATCGGACTTCCCGGATCGCTGCAGCAGGACTCGAACCCGTATCGCCCGCTGGGAACCAGACAACTTCTCCTGGCCAATGATACAAAAGCTCAATTTAATCGATTTTAAATTCAGGCTGTAACACAACAAAATGTGGAAAAAGTTTAAGGGGTGTGAATACTTTCTGAAGGCAAGGCACTCAATAAAAATCACGAGTTGATTTAAAACCTACAGTATGTTTAACCCTTTCTCATGGTTGCTGTCTTGACGGATTTGTCCAAAATCGTGTGAAATAAAACATTACTTTTCTGTCCCTGCATGTATGGCATTGTAGGTTGTCATTATATCATATATTAAGCATTAATCAGTTAAATTAGACATTCAACTTGAACCCGGTAAGAATCCTGTAAAATAACACATTTCACTGCACCTATCCAGTGTATGTGTCAATAAGAAATACAAATAAAATGTAGTTCCGTTTTTTTGTAGAGATCTCAGAAATACAGTGTAACTACGTGTAACTGTCGTGTCTCCTTATGTTACGTGGTGAAAAGTTTTCATGGGCACACAAATCCCACCAAAATGTATGCGATTGCAAAATCGAATGCTTCTAACTGAAAGGCACCTTACCTTGATACTTAAAACCTAGATCGATACTGTCACTAACGTGGTTCTTCAATAATTATGCATAATACTCATTGGATGCGCATTTGGTTGTCGAGCTGTTTAATTACGGGTGATATTTTCACAGATCATCATCTGATCCAGGAAGGAATTTTCTGAACGACAGTCAAGTGAGGAACAGCTGTTGTGATAAGGCATGCGATGCAACAACAGCTGTTGTGATAAGGCATGCGATGCAACAACAGCTGTTGTGATAAGGCATGCGATGCAACAACAGCTGTTGTGATAAGGCATGCGATGCAACAACAGCTGTTGTGATAAGGCATGCGATGCAACAACAGCTGTTGCGATAAGGCATGCGATGCAACAACAGCTGTTGTGATAAGGCATGCGATGCAACAACAGCTGTTGTGATAAGGCATGTGAAGGTGTTTGCGAGGAATGTCCAGAATATCTTGCTGTCTCTTTTGTTACGCAGGTGAAGACAGCTGTTCCTGGATCCACGTTGGATCTAATATCCAAAATTGATGTTGATCATCTGTTGTTGTCTGATTTAACAGCATCGAGGTAATGAGTTCATGTTTTTCATTATGTTTTTGTGACCCCGAGTGTACTGGTGCGCAATTGTGTAGGATAGATAATTGCGCAACACCCTGTAGCTCAGTTGGTAGAGCATGGCGTTTGTGTCACGAATTCAGCTGAGGCTGCTCCTCCTCCTTGTTCGGGCAGGCTTCGGCGTTCGTCGTCCCCGGAGTACTAGCTGCTACCGTTTGATGTTCTCTATAATAATAATAATAATAATAATATGCCATTTAGCAGACGCTTTTATCCAAAGCGACTTACAGTCATGTGCGCATACATTTTTTTTGTGTATGGGGTGGTCCCGGGGATCGAACCCACTACCCTGGCGTTACAAGCGCCGTGCTCTACCGGCTGAGCTACAGAGGACCACTATGTTTGTTTGGTTTTGTCTGTTTGGTGCACCTGTGTCTTATCACTTATTGATTATGTCACCTATAAGTTTCCTTTGGTTTTGTTTGTAGTTGTGTGTTGTTGTTCGCCTGTCCGTTGGGGTTTTGGATTTTGCTCTGGTGTATTTAAGTGTATTGACGCACTGTTTGCGCATCGCTTATATTTCGTGTTTTACGCACTGTTTGCGTATCGCTTATATTTCGTGTTTTACGCACTGTTCGCGTATCGCTCGCCTCCGTTGCTTGAGGCCCGTTCTTTTGTATTGTCATATTTCTGACTAGTAAAGCCTGTTGGACTAAGCTTCTGTGTCCTGCGCCTGACTCCAACATCACATCCACTTCAAACACTGACAGTTTGCAACGCCAGGGTTCGATTCCCACGGGGGGGCAGTACGGAAAATGTATGCACTCACTAACTGTAAGTCGCTCTGGATAAGAGCGTCTACTAAAAATGACAACAACAAAAAAAACACCCAACTCTTCCTATGAATCATTCTGGATATAATGGCAACACATGACATAGTTCAGTGGGCTTCTTGACAATATGATCTGGTAATAAAATTAAATTTTAGTCATTTAGCAGACGCTCTTATCCAGAGCGACTTACAGTTAGCGCATACATTATTTTATCGAACCCACAACCCTGGCGTTGCAAACGCCATGCTCTACCAACTGAGCTACATCCCTGCCGGCCATTCCCTCCCCTACCCTGGACGACGCTGGGCCAATTGTGCGCCGCCCCATGGGTCTCCCGGTCACGGCCGGCTACGACAGAGCCTGGATTCGAACCAGGATCTCTAGTGGCACAGCTAGCACTGTGATGCAGCGCCTTAGACCACTGCGCCACTCGGGAGAGCAAACATGACAAATACATTTTGGTTTCCCATGTTACACCTGAAATTGTGTAATAATACAAAGATCTTGAAGTAGCCAATTTTTAATTTGGAGCTCAGAAATTGAAGTACTGGAAACTGCCTTGAAAATCAGACATTTCTGGACCTTGTAATTATTGTAGACAATTTCTAAGTACTCCTGCTCCCTTCTACCTGTCCATGATTTCATTTTTTGATCTGTTTTTTATGAGAGATGTGTCCACTTTCGATTGTTTCCCGCTGCTTCAATTGAAGGGTGTTCTGCTACTCTGTTGAGGTAAAACCACGTGCGGTTATTATGAAGATGACAACGTCTAATGAAGGGTGTTCTGCTACTCTGTTGAGGTAAAACCACGTGCGGTTATTATGAAGATGACAACGTCTAATGAAGGGTGTTCTGCTACTCTGTTGAGGTAAAACCACGTGCGGTTATTATGAAGATGACAACATCTAATGCTGGCTTCAACTTGGCTTTCCATACAAATCCTATCATTTAAAAAAATTAACCTGGTTTTTGGTCACTTTCTCGATTTCTGCATGAGGTCTTAGCATGTCTCTAAAAAATAGATGTTGGCTTGGAAAGACAGAGGGAAAGACAGAGGGAAAGACAGAGGGAGTTGAAAAGACACGTGGGGCGGCAGGTAGCTTAGTGGTTAAGAGCGTTGTGCCAGTAACCGAAACGTCGCTGGTTCTAATCCCCGAGCCGACTAGGTGAAAAATCTGTCGATGTGCCCTTGAGCAAGGCACTTAACCCTAATTGCTCCTGTAAGTCGCTCTGGATAAGAGCGTCTGCTAAATGAATAAAATGTAAAATGTAAGAGAGGCAGAGGATGGGTTTGAATCTGTTGAAGCTAGCAATAACAAGGGAGAGGGTATGTCGAGGAAGATTGGTGTCTAGTTAAAACAGAGTGAGCCCGACGCCACTTCGAGTTGTGGAGGTGAAATGGAAGAAGGTGTTGTGAGGAGCTCGGACAAGTCTTGCATTGATGGACGTGGTTATGATAAAGATATGTTTGGTCCAGTGGGAGTGAGATTTTTGAAGAGGGATGAAACCAGGCCTTTTGGCTGATCCATGGGTGGTTTCAGGTTGGGTGGAAAAGACGGTGGTTGTTGAGTCGGTGAAGGTAACCCGAAGTGGATTATTTTTTGGGGGGGGGGTGTTTCCTTGCGACGCAACTCTGGGAAAGACCTGTATCTTGCTTTGCGCTTAGGTACAGGGCACCATTTGAAGGGAGTGATTTCTGGGGTAGCGTTAAGTGTGGAGGTGGAGCAATTGAAGTTGAAGATTCCTGGTGTTTGTGACGCCTGCCGTTTGGTGGGCGACGCAGATTCAGAGTCTTTACCTGACAAAGGCATGTTAGGATAATATGAGTTATGCTTTTGTGCTGAATCCACTGCGGTGTTATAGGTGTCACGTTTATGGTCACGTCGCAGCAGTGTGTAGGAGGGAGATTCCAAGACGTGGGAAGTGTGCAGGAGGCCATGGGATAGAGGAATGTGTCGTTTCGGTGGGGAAAAAGTTGTGTGTGTCAACTGTAGGGGTGCACATGTTGCTGGGGTTCGGAGGTGTCAGGTGCGAGAGAGACAGGTTGAGGTGGCTAGAGTCGGAGTAGTGCAGAAGGTGTCGTATGCTGAGGCAGTGAAGAGAGTAGAGGAGGATGGGTCAAGGGTGAAGGGTGAAGGGTGAGGGATTCTGAGAAGATCCCTGTGAATAGTAGATCTGTGTCAGAACAGAGGGATCGAACAATGAGGGCTGTGCGTTTCAATAAGGTTGGCTTCTTAGCATTCATAGCAATGGTTATCAACTGTACCGCAGAGATGGAACGTAAATCCCAGAAAATAGAGGTTGTGGTGGCAGCTGCAGAGAAGTACTTGGGGGTACGAGATTTAACTGCAGAAGAGTTACAGGGTGTGTTGAGGGGTGGTGTCCCTTCCTCCCAGGCTGTTGGCCTGGTTCAGGAGCAGATAGGGTTAAAGTAGTGGAATAAGGTGGTGGGTTTTAATGAGCGTAGGGTTCGTTGGTAATAAAACATTTATTAGTCTTTCATGTTTTAGCTTCTTTGCCCTTTTGACATTTTGTATCACAAAGTGGATTTATACAATAGTCCAGTAGGGGGCGGTAATGCAACATATTGGATGCCAACCGCCGTTAAACTCCACCGAAGAAGAAGAAGAAGGTCCCTTTCTCGTTAGAAAAACAGCGATGGTGAGATTCAAATGGGGAGATTTAATGCTACCACTATTCATGGATGTATTATGTGTGCCTGAGATTAATGCTACCACTATTCATGGATGTATTATGTGTGCCTGAGATTAATGCTACCACTATTCATGGATGTATTATGTGTGCCTGAGATTAATGCTACCACTATTCATGGATGTATTATGTGTGCCTGAGATTAATGCTACCACTATTCATGGATGTATTATGTGTGCCTGAGATTAATGCTACCACTATTCATGGATGTATTATGTGTTCCTATGTCGGCTACAGAAAAATGCATCCAATCTATTTAGTCCACATTATTCTCACATATTTTACAATGCATTGGCAAGTCCTAAAAATATATATTATTCTTAAAGTGGTAACTTTTTTGACACTTTTTACACATTATTTTATATTACATTATAAATTATATAATTGTATAACATTGAGGTCCTTGGAAATTACCAATAAGTGCTTGAAAAAGTCCCTGAAAGTCCTTGAATTTGACTTGCCAACGTCTGTATGAACCCAGCTTAAAGGATGTATAGTCCTAGACCTGTTGTTGTAAAGGTGGAGTTATGGCCCAATTTCCTCTTAAGTACACATATGGAACTGCATGAAAATCCTTTTGTATTTTTGTCACAAACCATTTTGAGATGTTGATCCCAATGTCACACATTGGCCCATTATTTATAGAAAGACCCTCCTACCTGAGCCCTCTGGAGCAGGGGGACATCCCCCAGGTCACAGGCGATCTCGTACCCCCGCTCGAAGTACGTACAGCCTTTTTTGTACTGACCCTGGAGAGAGAGAGAGAGAGAGAGAGAGAGAGAAAGAGAGAGAGAGAAAGAGAGAGAGAGAGGATGCTTAATTTGAAAAGTGGAATAAATGCATGTTGTGAAATTGTAAAATGTCAATCCATCTCTCTGCATTTGTATTTAGTCCCCTCCCTCCCCCCCCTCCCTCCCTCCCTCCCTCCCTCCCCCCCTCCCTCCCCTCCCTCCCTCCCTCCCCCCCCCCCCCCTCCCCTCCCTCCCTCCCTCCCTCCCTCCCTCCCCCCCTCCCTCCCCCCCCCCCTCCCTCCCTCCCTCCCTCCCTCCCCCCCCCCTCCCTCCCTCCCTCCCTCCCTCCCTCCCTCCATCTTACTCTAGAGTTGAAGATGACTCCTAGATACATGCATGCTTCCTCTAGGTTGAGGTATTGGTTGTTGCTCTGGGAAACCTCTGCAAACTTCTCCAGATACTGGACCGTCTCACTCAGCTTCCCCTCACTAGGACACGCACGCACACACACACACACACACACACACACACACACACATCACACACACACACACACACACAATTGACATGAACTGTATAGGAACCTTCCAACGACACAAAATGTCAGGTGTGTGTGCCCCCCGTGTCCCTGTGTGTGTCCATCTGTCCTTCAGTGTGTCTGTGTGTCCCTGTGTCCATCTGTCCTTCAGTGTCTGTGTGTCCCTGTGTGTGTCCATCTGTCCTTCAGTGTGTGTGTCCGTCTGTCCTTCAGTGTGTCTGTGTGTCCATGTGTGTGTAAAATAGTGCTGAGCGATTAGTGCTTTTTGAAGTCGGTTCGGTTAGATTATTAATAAATAATCACAGTTTTAGATTTTGGTTTCGAATGTGTGATGCTCCTAATCTCAGCTCGTTACCTGTATAAAAGACACCTGGGAGCCAGAAATCTTTCTGACTGAGAGGGGGTCAAATACTTATTTCCCTCATTAAAATGCAAATCAATTTATAACATTTTTGACATGCGTTTTTCTGGATTTTTTTGTTGTTATTCTGTCTCTCACTGTTCAAATAAACATACCATTAAAATTATAGACTGATCATTTCTTTGTCAGTGGGCAAACGTACAAAATCAGCAGGGGATCAAATACTTTTTTCCCTCACTGTATGTGGTCTGTGTGTATCTAACCTAACGTAGCAGGCGTAAAAGTGTATCCTTCCAGAGATCTGTATATAATGATGAGATGCTCATGTCTCCGCTCTAACAATGGGAGTTGTTGACCCAAAGGTGGGAAGGCAGGCGACAAGCTTAGGTCCAAAATAAACCCATAGAAACGCATTGGGCTTATTTTGGACAGATTTTGGAGAGAGTGAAACCTCTCGCTTCGCCTCTTCCTCTCTGATCCGTCTGAGCCCCAAAAAAACTGACGCAATGGATTATGGTCATTGTAGTTAGTTACCACGTTTCTGCGCTGAACTAGGTTGAATATTTGCTTACTGAAAACTACAACTCCCTTCAGCCCAGCGTCCCACATAGTTCTTGACTTGATTTCTCTCCTGAATGATTTGATTTCCCTCTAGAGAAACGGCGGGTTGGGCTCACAAAAAAATGGAATTCAAAGCAATTGAACCGACAATTGATTAATTAGTTGATTGAATAAACCGAATGGTTAATGGCTCAGCACTAGTCATCTACCTCTCCAGTGACTTGGCTATGGCTTTATAAGCCTTCCCCAGTCCTCCTGCGTCCCCCAGAGCTGTAGAGATCTCCATGTACATGTTCAGGAAGCGCTTGGCTGTCACCTGAAATGATTAGACTTTATTAGGGAAAATAATACACCAGATGTGCATTTGATCCCAGAGGACAGATCCCAGAGGACAGATCCCAGAGGACAGATCCCAGAGGATAGATCCCAGAGGACAGATCCCAGAGGACAGATCCCAGAGGACAGATCCCAGAGGATAGATCCCAGAGGATAGATCCCAGAGGACAGATCCCAGAGGACAGATTCCAGAGGACAGATCCCAGAGGACAGATCCCAGAGGACAGATCCCAAAGGACAGATCCCAGAGGACAGATCCCAGAGGACAGATCCCAGAGGATAGATCCCAAAGGACAGATCCCAAAGGACAGATCCCAGAGGACAGATCCCAGAGGATAGATCCCAGAGGACAGATCCCAGAGGACAGATCCCAGAGGACAGATCCCAGAGGATAGATCCCAGAGGACAGATCCCAGAGGACAGATCCCAGAGGACAGATCCCAGAGGATAGATCCCAGAGGATAGATCCCAGAGGACAGATCCCAGAGGACAGATCCCAGAGGACAGATCCCAGAGGACAGATCCCAGAGGACAGATCCCAGAGGATAGATCCCAAAGGACAGATCCCAAAGGACAGATCCCAGAGGACAGATCCCAGAGGATAGATCCCAGAGGACAGATCCCAGAGGACAGATCCCAGAGGATAGATCCCAGAGGACAGATCCCAGAGGATAGATCCCAGAGGACAGATCCCAGAGGATAGATCCCAGAGGACAGATCCCAGAGGACAGATCCCAGAGGATAGCACTTCTAATTAAAACACTTGTTTCCAAAGTGGTCCTCCTGGTAATAGTAAAAACAAACATCTAATGATCTAATGATTAAAAGATAAAGTAACAAAACAAAAACATTACATTCATTTAGAGCAGTGGTTCCCAACTCCAGTCCTCCAGTATCCCCAACAGCACAACTCCAGTCCTCCAGTAACCCCAACAGCACAACTCCAGTCCTCTAGTATCCCCAACCACACCACTCCAGTCCCAGTAACCCAACAGCACACTCCAGTACTCTAGTATCCCCAACAGGCCCACTCCCGCCTCCAGTACTGGAGGACCAGAGTTGTGTTGGGGTACTGGAGGACCAAGTTGGTGTGTTGGGGATACTGGAGGACTTGAGTTGTGCTGTGGGGTACTGGAGGACTGGATTGGGCTGTTGGGGATACTGGGAGGACTGGAGTTGGCTGTTGGGGGTACTGTAGGACTGGAAGTTGGCTGTTGGGGAATACTGGGGGGATACTGGAGGACTGGAGTTGGGCTGTTGGGGTAACTGGAGGACTGGAGTTGGGGTGTTGGGGGATACTGGAGGACTGGAGTTGGGGTGTTGGGGTACTGAGGACTGGAGTTGGGGTGTTGGGGATACTGGAGACTGGAGTTGGGGCTTTGGGGATACTGGAGGACTGGAGTTGGGCTGTTGGGGATACTGGAGGACTGGAGTTGGGCTGTTGGGGATACTAAGGACTGGAGTTGGGCTGTTGGGGATACTGGAGGACTGGAGTTGGGAACCACTGATTTAGAGGTACCTGGTCTCCTACAAATTGATAGGCCAGACCCACACGGTAGGCCGCCTGCCCCTCGATCCTATGGTCTCCAGCTAGAGCAGACACAGACAGACGACAGACACACATGACCAGAGACACAGAGAACACAGAGAGACAGACAGAGAAAGGAGACCAGAGAGACAGACAGACAACAGCAGACAGACGACAGACAGACAGAAAACCCAGACAGAAGAGACACAAGAGACAAACGACAACAACAGAGCCAGAGAACAGACAACGAAGACAGACAGACGACAGCCCAAAGAAAACAGTTAAAAGTAAGCAGTTGATATTGTTTGAAGAGACAGTTTGGGTTTTTATTTGTAAAGCCACACAGGGTCTCCCCCACCTCCTTTGCCATCGGGAACCTTTCCAGTGGGGGAAACCTTTTGTAGTTTTAGCCTGTAGGGGTGTTCTGCCCTGGTGACACCCTCCATAACCCTCCCCCGCCGGCGGGGGAAAGAACTCCCCCCTCCTGCTCCAGCCCGCCCTGCTTCACGGTAAAAAAACCCTCATACTGTCCCTGGCACGCCCAACTACCTAGAAAGAAAAAGGGGGGGGAAGAGGGAGGGGGGGGGGGAGAGGGGGGGAGGGGGGGGGGGGGGGGAGGGGGGGGGGGGGGGGGAGGGGGGGGGGAGGGGGGGGGTTTTTTTTTTTTTTTTGGGGGGGGGGTTTTTTTTTTTTTTTTTTTTTTTTTTTTTGGGGTTTTTTTTTTTTTTCCCCCCCCCCTTTCCCTTGGGGGGTTTTGCTTTTTGGGGAAAGAGGTAAAAAGGGGTTACCTTCCCCATGGGGCCCTTTTCCCCTGATCGTATTCCCCCTTCTCCTGTAGCCTTTCCCATGTTAGCAAAAGCCTCCCTCCTTCCTCCCTCCACTTCTTGACCCTGGGGGGGCCGAGGTCAGCTGGTCTGGAAAGTGACAGGACACCCCCGTTCCCTGGGGCCTTGAAGTATTTGGGGCCCCACCCGCTTTCCCCAACCCACTCCCTTGGAGGAAAACAAATTTGTCAATATCCCTTAATCTCAGGGAGGTGCCTAGAGGGTTTAAAACTGGGAAAACCCAAAAGGGGGCGGGGTTTTAACCCCCCCCTTAGGAAAAACTTCGATTTCCCCAAAAAAATTTCCCCATTTTTTTTATTTAAATTTTTTAAAGTCCCCGTGTTTTTTTTAAATTGTGCC
The DNA here is from genome assembly GCA_902810595.1 of Coregonus sp. 'balchen'. NCBI lineage: Eukaryota > Metazoa > Chordata > Actinopteri > Salmoniformes > Salmonidae > Coregonus > Coregonus sp. 'balchen'. The sequence goes on from LR778291.1 coordinate 32,167,366, forward strand.
GGGTTTTTGTTTTGGCTTGGGCTCCCCCCGGGGTTTGTTGTAGGGGCCCCGGGGCCCCGCCCCCGGGAGGGGGTTTGTAGTGTGTCCGTCTGAGAGCTGCCTCAGCCCCGGTCAGGTATGTGTAGTGGTCTTTTCCGCCCCGGGGGTCGGGATGGTTTTTCCCCCTTTTTCCGGTGTGGGGTGTGGGGGGGATGGCCGAGAGTGCCCCCCCTTTTTAGGTGGGGGGTTTTAAAGGGGGGAAAATGAGTGGGAAGGGGCTGTGGTCGTTGAGGCGTAAGTGGTAGGGGGTTGGATCGGGGGGGGCCCCCCGGGCGGGTTTTTGGGAGTTTGTCGGAGCTGGGTCGCCCCTTTTGGTAGGTTGAGGGTACCTGTCGAGGTCCCCGCCCGGCGGGGGTTTTAGGGACCGCCCAGAGGAGGGGTGGATTTTTAGGGGGAGCCGTCTGCCCCCCGGGAGGGGTTTTTAGGGTTTTACCGTTGAGAGCCCCTAGGGATTAAAAGGGGAAATGGGTACCGTTGAGGCCTTGCCCCGGTTGGGGTTTGGGGTACCCTTGGGGGGGCCCCCCGGGGGGGGTTTGTGTTTTTTCCCGGGGGGCCCCCGGGGGGGGGGTGGTTTGGTGTGGGGGGGTTTGGGGGTTGTTTTTAGGCCCTGGGGGGTTAAGCTAACCCTTTTTAAAACCCCGGGGGAAAGGCCCTGAAGTTAAAGGGGAGGGGGGGGGAAAAAAGAACAAGGGAAAGAGAGGAAAGGGGAGAAAAGGGGGGGGGAAAAAGGAAGGGAAAAAAGGGGAAGAGGAGGAGATAGGGGGGGGAAGGGTTTGGGAAAGGGGGAGGGAAAGAGGAAAAAGGGGGTGGGGAAAGAGAAGAGGGGGGAGAAGGGGGGAAAAAAAAAAGGGGGGAAAGGGAAGTTTTTGGGCCCCAAAGGGGGGAAGGGGGGGAGGGGTTGGGGGGGAAAAATTTTTCTTTGGGGGTTGGTTTCCCTTGGGGTTCCGGGGGGGCCCCCCCCCCCCGGGGGGGGCCCCCCCCTTTTCCCCCCCCCCCATTCCCCTCCCAAGGGAAAAAGGGAGGGGGAAAGGGGGAAGGGGGTTTAGTTGGTAAAGGGTTTTAGGTTTTTTTTATTTTTAAGTGTGTCTGTTGAATTAATTTGGGGGTATCTGTGTTTAATTTTTGAAGCTGTCTGGTTTTTATTTTTTTAAATGTCGGGTGTTTTGTTTTTTGGGGGATGTTGTTTTTGTTAAAGGGGGACTTTGGTTTTAAAAAAGTGTTTTTTAAAAAATGGCGGGGGGGGTTTTTGGAAAATGTGTACGTGGGGGGTTTTTTTCTGGCGGGTGTTATTTTAAATTTGGGGGGTTTTGGTTTTAAAAATTTTTGGGGGTACTTTGAAAGTTTTAATGTGTATTTGTTTTATTTTGGGGTATTTGTTTTTTCGTTGTTTGTAAATTATTTAAGGGGACTGTTGAATTTTTAGGGGGGTTTTGTTTGTTGGGTTTTTGGGAGGTTTTTGGGGGGTGTGTTTAATTAATTTTAATGTTTTCGGTTTTTTAGTTTGAAATTTTTGGGGTTGTTTAAAATTTATGTGGCAGGAACGGATCTGTTTTAATTTTTAACTGTTCCCTTTTTTTGCCTTTGGGAACCCCCCGCAGACTTAAAAACCCCCGGGAGGTACGAAACCGGAAAAGAAAGAGGGGGAAAAAAAAAAGGCTCCTTCAACTTCCTTTTGTCGGTACCCTTTTTAAAAAGCTTTTAAACCCGCCTCCCTTCCCTACTTTCTCTGGCTTTCTGTTCCCCCCCCAAAATTTTGCTTCCCTTCGGGCGGTTTTCAAAATTTTTTTTTCCTCTTTTTTGTTTTATTGGGAAAAAATTTCTCACCTTTTTCCCTTTTTTTTTGTTTTTCCTTTGGACCAAAAATTCCCAAAATTTGTTTTTTAAAAAAGTTTATTGGGGGAAAAAAGAAGGGTTTGGGAAGTTAAAGGTTTTGGTATTTTCCCGTGGTGTAATTAGTTATGAAGTGTGTACGTGTGTGTAATTAGTTATGAAGCGTGTGCGTGTGTGTAATTAGTTATGAAGTGTGTACATGTGTGTAATTAGTTATGAAGCGTGTACGTGTGTGTAATTAGTTATGAAGTGTGTATGTGTGTAATTAGTTATGAAGCGTGTATACGTGTGTGTAATTAGTTATGAAGCGTGTACGTGTGTGTAATTAGTTATGAAGCGTGTACGTGTGTGTAATTAGTTATGAAGCGTGTGCGTGTGTGTAATTAGTTATGAAGCGTGTATGTGTGTAATTAGTTATGAAGCGTGTATACATGTGTTTAATTAGTTATGAAGTGTGTACATGTGTGTAATTAGTTATGAAGCGTGTATACATGTGTGTAATTAGTTATGAAGTGTGTATGTGTGTGTAATTAGTTATGAAGCGTGTATACATGTGTTTAATTAGTTATGAAGCGTGTGTACGTGTGTTTCTGACCTGTGGAATCCTCCACGCAGCATCTCTACACAGGCGTTCTGTCTCACGCTGTTACGAAACCTGGAAACAGACAGAGAGAGAGGATGGAAAACCTAAACTAAGAGTCTAAAACCATTAAGAACAACTTCCTAATATTGAGTCGGACTCTACAAGGTGTAGAAGAAGCTGCTTTCAAACACCGACCTCCACTGGATACCGTACTTATACATCTAGGACTTTCTACAGGTAAATACACCTGACAGGTAGATTAGCAGGTAGAGTGGGCAACTTTGGAACATTCAGGGACGTGTGGTCGAATCTCGTTGAAGGTACACTCTTATGAAAATAGTTTTATGTGAAACCAGACTTTCTGCACCGTTGTTCAAATAATTAGTTTTATTTAGTAAAGTATAAGCTTCTGTCTTGAGAATCCTAAATAATGCCATAGATTCAGTTTTAGAACAATAGTCAAAGTTGAAGGCAAAGAAACGAAGCATGATGTGAACCTGGTTGGTATTCCAACTGATTATAGGCTACTAACCTGGTAATCCAACTGATTATAGGCTACTAACCTGGCAATCCAACTGATTATAGGCTACTAACCTGGCAATCCAACTGATTATAGGCTACTAACCTGGCAATCCAACTGATTATAGGCTACTAACCTGGCAATCCAACTGATTATAGGCTACTAACCTGGGCATCCAACTGGACTATAGGCTACTAACCTGGCAAGCCAACCTGATTATAGGCTACTAACCTGGCCAATCCAAACTGATTATAGGCTACTAACCTGGCAATCCAACTGATTATAGGCTACTAACCTGGCATCCAACTGATTATAGGCTACTAACCTGTCAATCCAACTGATTATAGGCTACTAACCTGGCAATCCAACTGATTATAGGCTACTAACCTGGCAATCCAACTGATTATAGGCTACTAACCTGGCCAATCCAACTGATTATAGGCTACTAACCTGGCAATCCAACTGATTATAGGCTACTAACCTTGGCAATCCAACTGATTATAGGCCTACTAACCTGGCAATCCAACTGATAGTAGGCTATAACCTGGCAATCCCACTGAAATTTAGGCTACTAACCTGGCAATCCAACTGATTATAGGCTACTAACCTGGCAATCCAACTGATTATAGGCTACTAACCTGGCAATCCCAACTGATTATAGGCTACTAACCTGGCAACCCAACTGATTATAGGCTACTAACCTGGCAACCCAACTGATTATAGGCTACTAACCTGGCAATCCAACTGATTATAGGGCTACTAACCTGGCAATCCAACTGATTATAGGCTACTAACCTGGCAATCCAACTGATTATAGGCTACTAACCTGGCAATCCAACTGATTATAGGCTACTAACCTGGCAATCCAACTGATTATAGGCTACTAACCTGGCAATCCAACTGATTATAGGCTACTAACCTGGCAATCCAACTGATTATAGGCTACTAACCTGGCAATCCCAACTGATTATAGGCTACTAACCTGGCAATCCAACTGATTATAGGCTACTAACCTGGCAATCCAACTGATTATAGGCTACTAACCTGGCAATCCAACTGATTATAGGCTACTAACCTGGCAATCCAAACTGACTATAGGCTACTAACCTGGCAAGCCAACTGATTATAGGCTACTAACCTGGCAATCCAACTGATTATAGGCTACTAACCTGGCAATCCAACTGATTATAGGCTACTAACCTGGCAATCCAACTGATTATAGGCTACTAACCTGGCAATCCAACTGATTATAGGCTACTAACTGGCAATCCAACTGATTATAGGCTACTAACCTGGCAATCCAACTGATTATAGGCTACTAACCTGGCAATCCAACTGATTATAGGCTACTAACCTGGCAATCCAACTGATTATAGGCTACTAACCTGGCCATCCAACTGATTATGATGGCTACTAACCTGGCAATCCAACTGATTATAGGCTACTAACCTGGCAATCCAACTGATTATAGGCTACTAACCCTGGCAATCCAACTGATTATAGGCTACTAACCTGGCAATCCAACTGATTATAGGCTACTAACCTGGCAATCCAACTGATTATAGGCTACTAACCTGGCAATCCAACTGAGTATAGGCTACTAACCTGGCAATCCAACTGATTATAGGCTACTAAACTGGCAATCCAACTGATTATAGGCTACTAACCTGGCAATCCAACTGATTATAGGCTACTAACCTGGCATCCAACTGATTATAGGCTACTAACCTGGCAATCCAACTGATTATAGGCTACTAACCTGGCAATCCAACTGATTATAGGCTACTAACCTGGCAATCCAACTGATTATAGGCTACTAACCTGGCAATCCAACTGATTATAGGCTACTAACCTGGCAATCCAACTGATTATAGGCTACTAACCTGGCAACCCAACTGATTATAGGCTACTAACCTGGCAATCCAACTGATTATAGGCTACTAACCCTGGCAATCCAACTGATTATAGGCTACTAACCTGGCAATCCAACTGGACTATAGGCTACTAACCTGGCAATCCAACTGATTATAGGCTACTAACCTGGCAATCCAACTGATTATAGGCTACTAACCTGGCAACCCAACTGATTCTAGGCTACTAACCTGGCAATCCAACTGATTATTGGCTACTAACCTGGCAATCCAACTGATTATAGGCTACTAACCTGGCAATCCAACTGAGTATAGGCTACTAACCTGGCAACCCAACTGATTATAGGCTACTAACCTGGCAATCCAACTGATTATAGGCTACTAACCTGGCAATCCAACTGATTATAGGCTACTAACCTGGCAATCCAACTGATTATAGGCTACTAACCTGGCAATCCAACTGATTATAGGCTACTAACCTGGCAATCCAACTGATTATAGGCTACTAACCTGGCAATCCAACTGATTATAGGCTACTAACCTGGCAATCCAACTGATTATAGGCTACTAACCTGGCAATCCAACTGATTATAGGCTACTAACCTGGCAATCCAACTGATTAAGTACTAACCTGGCAACCCAACTGATTATAGGCTACTAACCTGGCAACCCAACTGATTATAGGCTACTAACCTGGCAATCCAACTGATTATAGGCTACTAACCTGGCAATCCAACTGATTATAGGCTACTAACCTGGCAATCCAACTGATTATAGGCTACTAACCTGGCAATCCAACTGATTATAGGCTACTAACCTGGCAACCCAACTGATTATAGGCTACTAACCTGGCAATCCAACTGATTATAGGCTACTAACCTGGCAACCCAACTGATTATAGGCTACTAACCTGGCAATCCAACTGATTATAGGCTACTAACCTGGCAATCCCAACTGATTATAGGCTACTAACCTGGCAATCCAACTGATTATAGGCTACTAACCTGGCAACCCAACTGATTATAGGCTACTAACCTGGCAATCCAACTGATTATAGGCTACTAACCTGGCAATCCACTGATTATAGGCTACTAACCTGGCAATCCAACTGATTATAGGCTACTAACCTGGTAATCCAACTGATTATAGGCTACTAACCTGGCAACCCAACTGATTATAGGCTACTAACCTGGCAATCCAACTGATTATAGGCTACTAACCTGGCAATCCAACTGATTATAGGCTATTAAAACCAACGGTTTACCGCTGCGCCATGGAGTTTTCATAAAATCAGTAGAGGACAAAAAACTATCTGCTAATCGCACGTTGCTATTTATCGCTGACCAGCAGATGTCACTAATGTGCACTGTAACCGGATAATGAAGCTCAGAGAAATTAACCTAGTTTTGACACAATTGGCTGAAAAGACTCAATGCTTCAGGAAGCTTTGTTTTCCCATCACTACCTTTAGCTGGGGGCATTCATGGACAGACAGAGCAACAGGGCGTTGAAGAGAAGCAGCCAGTCACCCAGCATTGGTTTGTGGTGACCTCTACTGGTGAACATGTAAACTGCACTGAATTGAGCTGAGCAGCAAAGTGCATTAATTGACCTGCACACATAATAAACAAATGAATTGACTTACAGGGCGATTTCATCCTTGGAAACGGTCGGGGTCTGGCTTCTTGCAGGTTGAGTTGGTTCAGTTTCCTTACCCCTTTTCTGCATCCTAAAAACATGTGTAGGCCTTGATTGGTCAAGATAGTTCTCTGAGTGTAATAATATCAACTAACTACTTTATTATAGATGGGTAATGTCTGTAATATCAACTAACTACTTTAAAACCAACATGTGCACAACCATGGGGCAAAACAGACTATATTTAGTCTACAATGTTTATTAAAAACATAAATTAATTTGCACACATAAGCACTTGTTGTCTCTCAAATACATCATTATAGTTTTTTGGCTAGCTAGGTAGCTAGCGAATTTGAGCCATGTTAGCATAGACGCGACATCAGTCAAAACCCCTCAAAACAAGACATAGTATCAAAAAGCTATGGGGCTCATCTCTAAACTACATCAGCAGTAACAGATCCATAAGCTATGGAGCCACTCAAAAAACCTACTAAACTAACGAGCAGTTACAGATCATACAGCTATGGGCTCCATCCTACTAAACTACACTGTAGCAGTTACAGATCCATACAGCTATGGTGCCTCCATCCTACTAAACTACACTGTAGCAGTTACAGATCCATACAGCTATGGTGCTCCATCCTACTAAACTACACTGTAGCAGTTACAGATCCATACAGCTATGGGCCTCATCCTACTAAACTACACTGTAGCAGTTACAGATCCATACAGCTATGGTGCCTCCATCTACTAAATACCGTAGCGTTACTGCAATTTCGAAAAATTTGACGGGGGTTTTCCCAAATTTTCAAAACCATTTGGGGGAAAAGACCAACCAGAAGGGGACACCAGCGGGGGATTTTTGGAAGAAAAACCAGGGGGTTAAAGAAAAAGCCGTACCCAGCATTTTTGACCCTTGGGTGAAAAAAAATGAATTGACTAAACCCGGCATTTACCCCAACTTAAAAAATTTAAAAAGATTGGGGATTTCTTGGGGGGGGGGTGGCCTTATTTGGTTTTTGGCTTTTTCCCCTTTTCTGATTAAAAAAATTTACCTTTTGGGTATTCCTGGTTAATAAACAAAAACATTTTTAAAAGGGGAAGCGAAAAAAATTTTAAAAAAAAAGGGGAACCCGGGGCCCAAAAAAATTTTTTTTTTTTAAAAAATAAAAATTTCCCCCTAAAATTTTCCCAATTCAAAAATTTTTTAAAAATAGTACAAAAATTTTTTCCAAAACCCCTCAAAACCCCCCTCAAAACAAACTATTAAAAACTTTCCTCCTCCCAAAAACACATCAGCAAAGATCCCCATAACTAAACCCCCCTTACAAATCCTTTTCAGTTGTCCCTCACAAACCCCCCACCAAAATACACTTAGCTTCTCCAACCTTTTTGGTCCTCCCTCCACTAAATCCGGGTTTAAAAAAAAACTTTGAGCCCCCCTTCAAAAAAGGGGGGTTAAAGAAAACCCTTGGGGCCTCCATCCATACCCACTGGGAAAAAGGGTCCCCAAAAATTTGATCCCTTCAAATACACGGTTTTTCCTACAAAATTGGGGCCCCACTAAAAAACTACACTGTCATTTTGCCTCAGAGGGCCCCTCCCCTAACCAAAATTTTGGGCCTAAGCTAGGGGCCCCCTTACAATACAGTCATACAGCCATGCGGGGCCTCCACCCTTTAAATACACTGTACAGTTCAACCAAATTGGGCCCCCTCCTAAATTTAAAAAACAGGAGAGAAAATAAACTAGGGCCCCCCAAAAAATTTCATTTTCAGTCCTAATGGGCCAATAAACCCTGTAGCTTTTCTAAATAGGGTCCATTTTCTAAAAAATTTTTTGAAACCATAACAAAGGGGCCTCCATCCCCTAAAAACTACACTTGATCAAAAAAACCCTCCACAAAAAAACCAAGTAGTTAAACCAAAGTATGGGGCCTACCAAAACTACACTTTAAAAAAAACCCCATTCAACCCCACGAGAGAAATCCAAAAAGGCCCCTCCCCTAAAACCCAACCCGAAACCAACCCCCCCACCCCCCCAAAAAAAAAATCAAAGAAAAACAAAAGGGGGGAAATTTAAAACTCAACAATATTTTGGGGGGGTCCACCAAAATAAAAGTAATTTTCAACAAACACAACTAAGGGGGCCTCCATCCTACTACACTACACTGTAGCAGTTACAGATCCATACACTATGGTGCCTCCACCTACTAACCTACACTGTAGCAGTTACAGATCCATACATCTATGGTGGGCCTCCTCCTACTAAACTAAAACTACACGTAGCAGTTTCAGATCCATACAGCTATGTGCCTCCATCCTACTAAACTACACTGTAGCAGTTACAGATCCATACAGCGATGGGGCCCTCCTCCGACTAACTACACTGTACAGTTCAGATCCTACAGCTTGGTCCTCCATCTACTAACTACACTGTAGCAGTTACAGATCCATCCCGCGATGGGGCCTCCACCCTACTAACTACACTGTAGCGTTACGATCCTACAGCTAGGTGCCTCCACCTACTTAAACTACACTGTGCAGTTAAGATCCCTACAGCTATGGAGCCCGCCATCCTACTAACTACACTGTAAGCATTACAGAATCCATACAGCTATGGGGCCACCATCCTACTAAACTACACTGTAGCATTTACAGATCCATACAGCGATGGGGCCTCCATCCTAACTAAACTACCTTAGCAGTTACAGATTCCATACAGCTATGGGGCCTCCATCCTACTAAACTACACACTGTAGCAGTCAGATCCATACAGCTATGGGCCTCCATCCTACTAACTACACCTGTATGCAGTTACATATCTACAGCTATGGTGGCCTCCATCCTACTAACTACACCTGAGCAGTTTTACAGATCCATACAGCTAGGGGGGGGGCCTCCATCCTCCTAAACTACACTGTAGGCAGTTTCAGATCCATAACAGCTGGTGCCTCCAATCACTACGAACTCACTGTAGCAGTTACAGATCCATACAGCTATGGGGCCCTCCATCCTACTCACTACACTGTAGCAGTTACAGATTCCATACAGCTATTGAAGGCCTCCATCCTACTAAATACCTGCAGTTACAGATCCCTTACAGCTGGGGGGCCTCCATCTAACTAAACTCACTGCAGTTACAGATCCATACAAGCATGTGTCAGCCATCCATCCTACAACTCACTGTCGCAGTTACAGATCCATAACAGCTCGGGGGCCCTCCCATCCTACTAACCTACAACTGTAGCAGTTACAGATCCATTACGCTATGTAGCCTCCATCCTCTCAACTACACTGTAGCAGTTACGATCCAATACAGCTTGGGTGCCCTCCATCCTACTTAAACTAACCTGTAGCAGTTTCCCGATCCATACGCTTATGGGTCTCCCATCCTACTAAACTACACTGTAGCCGTTACAGATCCATACAGCTATGGTGCCTCCTCCTACTACCGACACTGTAAGCAGTACCGATCCATACAGCTATGGGGCCTCCATCCGACTACTACACTTTAGCAGTTACGATCCATACAGCTATGGGCCCTCCATCCCTAACTGAAACTACACTGTAGCAGTTACAGATCCATACAGCTATGGGGCCTCCATCCTACTAACTACACTGTAGCAGTTACCCTCCATACAGGCTAGGGGGCCTCCATCCTACTAACTACAACTGTACGCAGTTTACAGATCCATACAGCTATGGTGCCTCCATCCTACTAAACTACACTGTAGCAGTTTACAATGATCCATACAGCTCTGGTGCCTCCATCCTACTAAACTACACTGTAGCAGTTTACAGATCCAACAGCTATGAGGCCGCCATCCGACTAACTACAACACTGTATCAGTTACAGATCCATACATCTATGGCCTCCATCCTACTACACTACACTGTAGCAGTTACAGATCCATACAGCTATGGGGGCCTCCCTTCCTACTACTACACTGTACATTAAAGATCCATCAGCTGTGGTGCCTCCATCCTACTAACTAAACTACAACTGTAGCAGTTACAGATCCATACAGCTATGGAGCCTCCATCTACTCAACTACACTGCAAGTTTTAACAGATCCATACAGCTATGGTGCCTCCATCCTACTAACTACCTGTAGCAGGTACAGTCCCTACAGCTATGGTGCCTCCATCCTACTAAACTACACTGTAGCAGTTACAGATCCATACAGCTATGGGCCCATTCCTACTAACTCATGTAGCAGTTACAGATCCATACAGCTATGGTGCCCTCCAACCTACTAAACCTACACTGTAATCAGTTACAGATCCATACAGCTATGGGGCCCTCCATCCCTACTAAAACTACACTGGAGCAGTACAGATCCATACACTATGGGGCCTCCATCCTACTAAACTACAACTGTAGCAGTTAAGATCCCTACAGCTATGGGGCTCTCCAGTCCTACTAAACACTAACTATACAACTGTAGCAGTTACAGATCCTACACTATTGATCCTCCATCCTTCTAAACTACAACTGTAGGTCATTAGATCCATACAGCTATGGGGCCTCCTCCTACAAACTACACTGTAGCAGTTACAGATCCATACAGCTATGGGCCCTCCAATCCTACTAAACTACCTGTAGCGTTACAGATCCATACGCTATGGGGGCCTCCATCCTTCTAAAATAACAAACCACGTAGCTTTACAGATCCTACAGCTATGGGGCCTCCATCCTACTAACTACACTGTAGCCGTTTTTACGATCCTACAGCTATGGGGCCTCCATCCTACTCAACTACACTGTAGCGTTACAGATCCATACACCTATGGAGCCTCCATCCCTACAAACTACACTGGCATTTACAGATCCATACATCTTATGGGCCCATCCTACTAAACTACACTGTAGCTTTCAGATCCATACAGCTATGGTGCCTTCCATCCTACTAAACTCACACTGTATCAGTTCAGATCCATCAGCTAGGGGGCCCTCCATCCACTAATACTAACACTGTAGCAGTTACGATCCCTACAGATATGGAGCCTCCATCCTCTAAACTCACTGCAGTTTACAGAATCCTACACTATGGGCCCTCCATCCTACTAAAAAAACCCTACACTGCAGTTACAGATCCATCAGCTATGGGGCCCTCCTCCTACTAAACTACACTGTAGCAGTTACCAGATCCATAAGCTAGGGGTCCTCCTCCTACTAAACTACCTGTGCAGTTTACAGACCATACAGCTCTGGGGGCCTCCTCCTAATAAACTACAACTGCAGTTACAGATCCTACAGCTATGGTGCCTCCTCCTACTAACTACAAAACTACACTGTACAGTTACAGATCCATACAGCTATGGTGCCGCCATGCTACTAAACTACACTGTAGCCATTACAGTACATACACTATGGGGCCCTCCATCCTACTAAAACTACACCTGTAGCAGTTACAGATCCCTACCAGCTATGGTGCCTCCATCCTACTAACCTACACTGTAGTCGTTACAGATCCATCAGGCTATGGGGTCCTCACATCCTACTAAACCGACAACTGTAGCAGGTTTACAGATCCATACAGCTATGGATCCTCCATCTCTACTAAAAACTACACTGAAGCAATTACAGATCCATACAGCTATGGGGCCTCCATCCTACTAAACTCAACTGTAGCAGTTACAGATCTCATACAGCGTATGGTGACCTGGCATCTCTACTAAACTACACTGTAGCATTTTACAGATCCATACAGCTATGGGGCCTCCATCCCTACTATAACTACACTGTACGAGTTAAACGATCCATACAGCTCATGTGGCCTCCATCCTACCTAAACTTACAACTGTAGCAGTTTTACAGATTCCATACACAGCTATGGAGCCTCCATCCTACTAAACTAACTGTAGCAGTTACAGATCCATACAGCATGGGGCCTCCATCCTACTAAACTACACTGTAGCAGTTACAGATCCATACAGCTATGGTGCCTCCATCCTACTAAACTACACTGTAGCAGTTACAGATCCATACAGCTATGGTGCCTCCATCCTACTAAACTACACTGTAGCAGTTACAGATCCATACAGCTATGGGGCCTCCATCCTACTAAACTACACTGTAGCAGTTACAGATCCATACAGCTATGGGGCCTCCCCTCAATTCCCCTACTAAAACTCCAACACTGTAGCAGTTACAGACCATACAGCTATGGGGCCTCCATCCTACTAAACTACACTGTAGCAGTTACAGATCCATACAGCTATGGGGCCTCCATCCTACTAAACTACACTGTAGCAGTTACAGATCCATACAGCTATGGGGCCTCCATCCTACTAAACTCCACTGTAGCAGTTACAGATCCATACAGCTATGGAGCCTCCATCCTACTAAACTAAATAATAATAATAATACTGGCCCCCCATGGGAATCGAACCCACAACCCTGGCGTTGTAAACGCCATGCTCTACCAACTGAGCTACGTCCTTGCCGGCCATTCCCTCCCCTACCCTGGACCAATTGTGCGCCGCCCCATGGTTCTCCCGGTCGCGGCCGGCTACGACAGAGCCTGGAATCGAACCAGGATCTCTAGTGGCACAGCTAGCACTGCGATGCAGTGCCTTAGACCACTGCGCCACTCGGGAGGCACTAAAGCAGTTAGCATCTATGAATGGAGTAGCTGTAGCCATGTTAGACCCCCCATGTTGCCCCCCCCCCCCCCCCGTGTAGCTAAGTTGGTAGAGCATGGCGTTTGCGACACCAGGGTTGTGGGTTCGATTCCCACGGGGGGGGGCCAGTATGAAAAATGTATGCACTCACTAAAAACTGTAAGTCGCTCCGGATAAGAGCGTCTGTTAAATGACTAAAATGTAAATGTAAAGGTGTGTGCGTACCTTCTAGTGGTCACGAGTGCAATGAAGCACTGAGGAGGTGTGGTATATGGTCAATATACTGTACCACGGCGAAGGGCTGTTCTGAAGCGGAGTGCCTGGGCACAGCCCTTAGCCGTGGTATGTTGGCCATATTTCACAAACCCTGGAGGTGCTTTACATTGTAGTCATTTTAGCAGACGCTCTTATCCAAAGCGACTTACAGTTAGTGAGTGCATACATTATTTTATTTTTCATACTGGCCCCCCGTGGGAATTGAACCACAACCCTGGCGTTGCAAACGCCATGCTCTACCAACTGAGCTACATCCCTGCCTGCCATTCCCTCCCCTACCCTGGACGATGCTGGGCCAATTATGCGCCGCCCCATGGGTCTCCCGGAGCCTATAAACTGGTTACCAACGAAATTAGAGCAGTAAAAATATTTTTTGGGGTCATACCCGTGGTATTTGGTCTGATATACCACGACTGTCAGCCAATCAGCATTCAGGGCTCGAACCACCTAGTTTATGGCAGCTGACCGCTCTGCCAATAGTGGCCGCTAGATCTGCTCTGACGGCCACCGAGGCTATATCGATTACAGCAAGCATCAAACTTTAGCTGCGACTCTTTATTGTTTTATTATAGTTAGGCCTACTTGTGTATTTGAGGGTACAAACACGAGACAAATAAATAAATAAAAGGTTTCATTCTTATATCGACCCACCTGGACCATGGACTGGTCAGCTCTTGGGCAGGTGAGCGTTTCTCCAGTTTGTTGATGTCTGGTAGGAAGGTCACTTTTTGCCGCGGTGGGAATGCTGCACTCATCCTCTCAAGTTAATTTGCCAAAGTATGAAAACGTGATTTATCCAATCAATTATCTATTTGAAATTAGACCGTTTTTGCATTATAAGTCGGCCTTGAAACCTAAGCTGTCAACGATGTTGTAAAGTAGTTTGGGACACTTTTCAAAAGTTATGATCAAGCCTGTGTTTCTCTGTGTGTTTGTCAAGCGACCAGCCGAGGCAGTCGCTATAGCAACACTTCCGGGCACGCAAGGACAGTTCTACACTTTCGGCCTCGTTCCTGCTTCTTCTTCTTCTTCTTCTTCTTCTTCAATGAGGTTTAATGGCGGTTGGCATCCAATTTGTTGCATTACCGCCACCTACTAGACTGGAGTACAACTCCCTTATCTTTTCTTGAAAATTAAAATAAAACAAAGCAAAAAAATATCCTACCATCTACACTCACAACTTCAAACCTACTACTAATAATTAACCCCACCCTTCTCCACTATTTAAATATACTCACTCCTACCTCATACCCTCAACCTGAAATGATGGGGCATCACCACTTAACACTCCCTGTAACATTTACATTTTAGTCATTTAGCAGACGCTCTTATCCAGAGCGACTTACAGTTAGTGAGTGCATACATTTTTCATACTGGCCCCCCGTGGGAATCGAACCCACAACCCTGGCGTTGCAAGCGCCATGCTCTACCAACTGCTGTCAGGTCTCGCACACCCAAATATCTCTCTGCAGCTGCCACCACAACCTCAATTTTCTTCGATTTGCTTTTCATCCCTGCAGTACAATTAATAACCGTAGCTATAAACGCTAAAAAAAAACAATCTTACTGAAACATATATCACTTGCTTGCCTATCCCACTGTACTGGTACATACAGTGGGGGAAAAAAGTATTTAGTCAGCCACCAATTGTGCAAGTTCTCCCACTTAAAAAGATGAGAGAGGCCTGTAATTTTCATCATAGGTACACGTCAACTATGACAGACAAATTGAGATTTTTTTTCTCCAGAAAATCACATTGTAGGATTTTTAATGAATTTATTTGCAAATTATGGTGGAAAATAAGTATTTGGTCACCTACAAACAAGCAAGATTTCTGGCTCTCACAGACCTGTAACTTCTTCTTTAAGAGGCTCCTCTGTCCTCCACTCGTTACCTGTATTAATGGCACCTGTTTGAACTTGTTATCAGTATAAAAGACACCTGTCCACAACCTCAAACAGTCACACTCCAAACTCCACTATGGCCAAGACCAAAGAGCTGTCAAAGGACACCAGAAACAAAATTGTAGACCTGCACCAGGCTGGGAAGACTGAATCTGCAATAGGTAAGCAGCTTGGTTTGAAGAAATCAACTGTGGGAACAATTATTAGGAAATGGAAGACATACAAGACCACTGATAATCTCCCTCGATCTGGGGCTCCACGCAAGATCTCACCCCGTGGGGTCAAAATGATCACAAGAACGGTGAGCAAAAATCCCAGAACCACACGGGGGGACCTAGTGAATGACCTGCAGAGAGCTGGGACCAAAGTAACAAAGCGTACCATCAGTAACACACTACGCCACCAGGGACTCAAATCCTGCAGTGCCAGACGTGTCCCCCTGCTTAAGCCAGTACATGTCCAGGCCCGTCTGAAGTTTGCTAGTGTGCATTTGGATGATCCAGAAGAGGATTGGGAGAATGTCATATGGTCAGATGAAACCAAAATATAACTTTTTGGTAAAAACTCAACTCGTCGTGTTTGGAGGACAAAGAATGCTGAGTTGCATCCAAAGAACACCATACCTACTGTGAAGCATGGGGGTGGAAACATCATGCTTTGGGGCTGTTTTTCTGCAAAGGGACCAGGACGACTGATCCGTGTAAAGGAAAGAATTAATGGGTCCATGTATCGTGAGATTTTGAGTGAAAACCTCCTTCCATCAGCAAGGGCATTGAAGATGAAACGTGGCTGGGTCTTTCAGCATGACAATGATCCCAAACACACCGCCCGGGCAACGAAGGAGTGACTTCGTAAGAAGCATTTCAAGGTCCTGGAGTGGCCTAGCCAGTCTCCAGATCTCAACCCCATAGAAAATCTTTGGAGGGAGTTGAAAGTCCGTGTTGCCCAGCGACAGCCCCAAAACACCACTGCTCTAGAGGAGATCTGCATGGAGGAATGGGCCAAAATACCAGCAACAGTGTTTGAAAACCTTGTGAAGAATTACAGAAAACGTTTGACCTGTGTCATTGCCAACAAAGGGTATATAACAAAGTATTGAGAAACTTTTGTTATTGACCAAATCCACCATAATTTGCAAATAAATTCATTAAAAATCCTACAATGTGATTTTCTGAGAAAAAAAATTCTCATTTTGTCTGTCATAGTTGACGTGTACCTATGATGAACATTACAGGCCTCTCTCATCTTTTTAAGTGGGAGAACTTGCACAATTGGTGGCTGACTAAATACTTTTTTCCCCCACTGTATCTCCTACTCTCATCACTCCCCTCCTTGACTCCTCTTCCTTTAATTTCTTCACTGCCTCAGCATATGACAACTTCTGCACTACTCTAACCCTGGAAACCTCAACCTGCTTCTCTCGCACTGGACATGTCTGATCCCCAGCCCCATGGCCACCCCTACAATTAACACATACCACCACTTTCCCCAACTGCTTCACACTCCTTAGTCTCATGCCCTTCTGCACACTTCTCACACCTTGGAATCTCCCTCCTACACACTGCTGCCACATGCCCATAAGTTTGAGACCTGTAACATCGCAACGTACTCGGCACATAAGCTCATACAGGATAACTTATATATCCTAACTTCACTTTATCAGGCAAAGACTCAACTTCAAAACTCAAAAGAACAGACAATGACTCTTCCTGTTTCCCCACTATCGCCACCCTGTTTACGTCGCACCAAATGACGAGCATCACACACCGGGAATCTTCTCCTTCAGTTGATCCACTTTTACATTTACTGCTACCCCAGTAATCACTCCTCTCAATGGCGCCCTTTTCTTGAGAGCGAAACAATTCACAATTCTTTCCCCCATTTGTTTAACTCTAGAGATCCTGGTTCGAATCCAGGCTCTGTCGTAGCCGGCAGTGACCGGGAGACCCATGGGGCAGGGCGCACAATTGGCCCAGCGTCGTCCAGGGTAGGGGAGGGAATGGCCGGCAGGGATGTAGCTCAGTTGGTAGAGCATGGCGTTTGCAACGCCAGGGTTGTGGGTTTGATTCCCACGGGGGGCCAGTATGTAAAAATAATGTATGCACTCACTAACTGTAAGTCGCTCTGGATAAGAGCGTCTGCTAAATGACTAAAATGTAAATGTAAGCGCTTTGTCCCTCTGCCCAACAGAAACACAAACAATTATCACTAGACCACTTCTGGTTACCCTCACCGATTCCACAGCACCCAACTCTGTTTTCACCCACCCTGAAACCACAAATGGATCAGCCAAAAGGCAAGGGTCCACTTTTTCCACAAACTTCACTCCTACTGTCACAGACTCATTTTCATCCTGACCCTCTGTGCAAGCCTCTGGCTCCGAGTACTTCACCACACCTACCACCTCCGATACTTCACCACACCTTCCCACCCCGATACTTCACCCACACCTACCCCTCCGATACGTCCACCACAAACCTTTCCAACCCCCGATACTTTCACCCCACCTACCACCACCGATAACTTACCCACCACATACCACATCGATAACTCACCACACCTACACCCCCGATATCACCACCACCACCACCTCCGAGCCCAACTTCCCCCAAACACATAGCCACCACCCCCCGGATCACTTCACCACACCTACCCCCTCCGATACTTTTACCCCCCCTAAACCCCCCCGATACTTCACCCCCAACCAACCACCTCCGATACTTCACCAACCTAACCCCCTTTCCCTACTTCACCCCACCTACCAAACCCCCGATCCCTTTACCACACCTACCACCTCCGATACTTCCCCCCAAACCCCCACCCCCGATACTTACCAAAAACCTACCCCCTCCGATATTTAAAACCCCCCCCCTTCCAACCCCCGATACTTTACCCCCCCCTACCACCCCCCGATTTTCTTCACCACACCTTTCCAACCCCCCCGGGAAATTTCACCAACCCACCACCTCCAAAAACTTCACCCCAATACCACCTCTTAACTTCCAAAACCCTTCCCCCCTCCTTTTTCCCCAACCTACCCCCCCCCCCTCCCTTCCCCCAAAACCCCACCACCTTTTAACTTCCCCCCACATCCCCCCCCCCACCTCCGATTTCACCACACCCCCACCCCCGATACTTCAAAACCCCAAACCTTTTCCCCCCTCCGTACCCCACCAAAACCTAAACCCCTCCTTTCTTTACCAACCTTTCCCCTTCCCATACTTCACCAACCTACCACCTCCGATCCTTTACCAAAACAAAAAACCTCCGATACTTCACAACACCTACCACCCAACCCAATTCACAACACCCCTTCCCCCCCCCCCAACCCCCCCCCCTACCACCCCCCCCCATACTTCACCACCATACCACCTACCCATTTTTTCACCACACCTACCCCCCCCCTTAAATTCACCCCCCACCCCCTCCGGGGCACTTCACCACACCTACCACCTCCGATACTTCAAAACCCCACCTTTCCACCTCCGATACTTCACCCCAAATCCACCCCCCATTTCTTTTACCCAACCACCTCCAAAATCCGAAATTCACCCAACCTACCCCTCCGATACCCTTTACCCCACCCCACCACCTTCCCATCCCCCACCAAAAACCCCCCACCTTTCCCATACTTCACCACACCCCCTTCCCAACCTCCGAACTTTACCAAACCTAAACCCCCTCCATACTTCACCCCCAAAATACCACCCCCCATTCCCCACCAAAACCACCCACCCCTCCATCCTTTCCCCCCCCCAAACCCCAAGGGGCCATACTTCACCAAACCCCCCTCCCAAACCCCCAAAAACCCCCCACCCACCACCTCCCATACTTCACCCACCTACCACCTCCGTACTTCACCCCCACCTACCACCCCCGATACTTCACCAACCTATCCCCCCCCCGATACTTAAAAACCCCACCTACCAATTCCCATTTTTCACACCACCCCACCACCCCCCCCTGAAAAAATTTTAAACCCCCCCCCCCTTTCCCCCTTTCCTACCCCCAAAACCTACCACCCTTTTCCCATACTTAACCACACCTTCCAACCCCGATAATTCACAACCCCCACAACCACCAAAATGGGCCACCCCAACCCCCACCCCCTACTTCCCCCACACCTACCCCCTCCCTACTTCAACCCCCAACCACCACCCCCGATACTTCACCACAACCCACCACCCCCGAACTTCCCCCCCACACCTTTCCACCCCCGATTTCTTCCCAAAACCCCCACCCCCTCCGATCTTCCCCCACACCCCCCAAACCCCCCCCGATACTTTTACCACACTCCACCCCCGATACTTACCCCAAACCCACCAACCCCCTTTCTTCCAAAAACACCTTTCCCCCTCCAATACTTACCAAAACCTACCACCCCCGATACTTCCCCCCACACCTAAACCCCCTCCCATCCTTTTAAACCCCACCTACCAAACCTCCCATCTTCACCACACAAAACCTCCGAAACTTTTTCCCCCCCTAACCAAAAAAAACCCATACTTTTACCACACACCCCCCCCCAAACTTAACCCCCGCCCCCCCCACCTTTTGAAACTTCACCACACCTACCACCCCCGTAATTCAAACCAAACCTACCACCTCCCATACTTTACCACCCCCCTTTCCCACCTCCCTACTTTACCAAACCCTTCCCCCCGAACTTCACCCCACCTACCCCCCTCCAAAACTTTACCAACCCTACCACCCCCGATACTTCACCACAACCCACCACCTCCGATACTTCAAACCCCACCACACCTCCGAACTTTACCACACCCACCCTCCGATACTTTAAACCCACCTACCCCCCCGATAATTTCACCCCAACCCCACCACCTCATACTTCCCCCCCCACCCCCTCCACCTCCAAAAAATTCACCCCCCTACCACCTCCGTAACCCCCCACAACCCACCACCTCCGTACTTCAAACCAAAACCCAACCCCCGATAATTCCCAAACCTTCCACCTCCCTAAGTCAAACCAAAACTTTTCCAAACCCCCGATACTTCAACCCCAACCCACCACCCCCTTTTACTTAACCCCAACCAACCCCCCCAAACTTCACCACATTACCTACCACCCCCCGATACTTTCCCCCCAACCTAACCCCCCGAATAAAAACAACCGACCACCTCCCATTTCTTCACCACACCCACCACCCCCGGTACTACCACACCTACCACTCCGAAATTCATCCACAACCTACCCCCTTCCGATCCTTACCACACCTTTTCCCCCCCCAAAACTTTCCCCCCCCCTACCCCCCCCCCCGATACTTCCCCCCCCTCCAAACCCCCAATCTTACCCAAAACCCCACCCGGGAATTCCCCCTCCCCCCTTTCCCCCCCCCACCCGGGGGGTACCACCCCACCATCCTTCCCTTTCCCCACCTCCACCCCCGAAATTAAACCCTTTCCCCCCCCCACCAAACCCCGGGGTATTTTTTCCCCAAAACCACCCCCCGGGGAAAAATTTTCTTCCCACCCAACCTACCCTCCGAATAATTTCAACCCCACCTTAAACCCCCCCCCTACTTAAACCCAAAACCCAAAAACCTCCGAATTTCTTCACCCCAAAAATACCCCCTCCGCCCTTTCTCCCCCACACCTAAACCCCCCCTCCGAACTTCCCCCCTAACCCCCCCCCAACCCCGGGGCCTCCCCATACTTTCCCCCCCCAACCCCCAAAACCTATACTTTTCCCCCCACCTACCACCTTCCGGGCTTTACCCCCACCTTCCACCCCCCGAAATTCACCCCCACCTTTCCACCCCGATACTTCCCCACAAAACCCCCCTCCTACTTCAAACCCCAACCCCCACCAAACCTCCGATACTTCACCCACCTTCCCTCCGATTTAAATTCCCCCCAACCCCCCCCCACCACCACCCCCGATTTCTTTTACCACACCTACCACCTCCCGTACTTCCCCCACACCCACCCCCTCCGATACTTTTACCAAATTCCCCCCCGATTTCTTTACCCCACCTACCCCCCCCCTTTTCCCTTTACCAACCCCCACCAAACCTTCCCATACTTCCCCCCCCCAATTTTCTTCCCCTTTTTCCCCTTCCCCCCCCCCCTAAGGGCCCCCTTTCCCCCCCCCCCAACCCCCTTCTTTAACCCCCCCAAAACCCGCTCCCCTTTCACCCCCTTTTGGTTTGTCTTCGTTCCCCTTTCCTTTTTTCCCCCTTTTTAGACCCTTCTTTTCCCCTTTCCCCCCTTCAATTCCCCCTTTCCCCTCCCCGATTTTTTTAAGAAATAACCCAAATTTCTTTCCCCCCTTTTTCCTCCCCCCTCGGCCCCCTTTTCCCCCCCCTCCTTTCCCTTCCGGCGTCTATTCTAATATAATATAATAATAATAATAATATGCCGTTTAGCAGACGCTTTTATCCAAAGCGACTTACAGTCATGTGTGCATACATTTTTACGTATGGGTGGTCCCGGTGTCACGATCGTCGGGAACAGAGGAGGACCAAGGCGCAGCGTGGAATGCGAACATATTTATTTAATTTGAATGATCACACGAACAAAACAACAAAACGAAAACGTGACGTCCCTGGTTAATTCACAACCAACACGGAACAAGAAACCACACCAAATGAATGCCTAACGGCTACTTAAGTATGGCTCCCAATCAGAGACAACGAGCTACAGCCGTCTCTGATTGGGAGCCACCCTGGCCAACATAGAAATACAACAACTAGAACAAACACAAATGAAAACTCACACCCTGGCTCAACATACTAGAGTCCCCAGAGCCAGGGCGTGACACCCGGGGATCGAACCCACTACCCTGGCGTTACAAGCGCCATGCTCTACCAGCTGAGCTACAGAGGACCACATTCTATCCTCGACCTCACAGTCCACAATTACCTCTTCATTGCTCCCTTCCGGCGTCTATTCTATCCTCTGTGTCGACATCTCGGCTTCGTTCCAATACTGCTGAACACTGTTGAACTGCCTCCTACTCGCTTCATGATTTTTTATTTTTTTTCCAATCACATAGAAAGGCTCCAAAATGAAAACGTTGACCCATGGGACCTGGGAGGAGGGTGGGAGAGGGTAGTGTGTTTATGACAGACTACTCTATTTTGGGGGAACTCTGTCTGCCTCTGTCTGTCTGCCTCTCTCTCACACTCTCTTTCTTTCTCTTTTGCTCTCTCTCACTCATTGTATGTGTGTGTGTATGTGTGTGTGTGTGTGTGTGTCACGATCGTCGAACACAGAGGACCAAGGCGCAGCGTGGAATGCGAACATACTTTTATTTTTTAATGATCACACGAACAAAACAACAAAACGATACGTGACGTCCTTGGCAATAGACACTAACCAAACACGGAACAAGATCCCACAACACACTGTGGAAAACAGGCTGCCTAAGTATGGTTCCCAATCAGAGACAACAAGCAACAGCTGATAAACGTTGCCTCTGATTGAGAACCACACCGGCCAACATAGAAACAAATAAACTAGATAATCACCCTAGCACACAAAACACATAGAAACCACACACCCTGGCTCAACATAACAGAGTCCCAGAGCCAGGGCGTGACAGTACCCCCCCCCAAAGGCGCGGACTGCGACCGCGCCAAACATAAACCGAACAGGGGAGGGCCGGGTGGGCATTCCTCCTCGGAGGCGGTTCCGGCTCCGGGCTTGACCCCCACCCTCCAACAAACCCCCCGTTGCGCCCCTGGTCCGGTCTGGCCCTGCTGGCCGGAGCTGGACTGAACACTGGTGGAGAGGATTGCTCTTGCTCCGGAATGGAGCAGCTGACCGGTGCCGGACCAGGCACCGGTGGAACAGGCATGGGCTGTGCCGGACTGACGACGCGCACCACAGGCTTGGTGCGGGGAGCAGGGACGGGCCGAACCGGGCTGACGACGCGCACCACAGGCTTGGTGCGAGGGGCAGGAACATGCTGGACCGGGCTGGCGACGCGCACCACAGCCTCGGTGCGAGGGACAGGAACAAGCCGGACCGTACTGGGGACACACACCACTGGCCCTACGCGGGGATCAGGAACGGGCCGGACCGGACTGGCAACACACCCCAGTACCTCTCGCCGTGCCTCTACATTCTCCTTCCCCCTGGTGACCAGTGACTCCCGTAACCTGGCGGCCTCCTTTGCCAACCCGCTGAACCACTCTATCCCGGCCTCCTGCTGCCCCGTCGTCCACGGCGTGAGCCCCCCCCCCTAAAAAATTTCTGGGCGTCTCTCCTCCCCGTGGGCCAGGCCTCCATGGCTCTCGCCAGACTCTCGCTCCTCTGCTCCCAAGTCCAGCCTCTCTCCTCCTCCCGCGGCTTGACCCAGTCGAGGTTGATATCCTTTAGAGCCCTCTCTGGCGTTGGCTCCTGGACACGCTGCTTGACCCAGTCGAAGTGGACATCCATCAGAGTCACCTCTGGCGTTGGCTCCTGGACACGCTGCTTGGTCCAGTTATGGTGGGATCTTCTGTCACGATCGTCGAACACAGAGGACCAAGGCGCAGCGTGGAATGCGAACATACTTTTATTTTTTAATGATCACACGAACAAAACAACAAAACAACAAAACGATACGTGACGTCCTTGGCAATAGACACTAACCAAACACGGAACAAGATCCCACAACACACTGTGGAAAACAGGCTGCCTAAGTATGGTTCCCAATCAGAGACAACGAGCAACAGCTGATAAACGTTGCCTCTGATTGAGAACCACACCGGCCAACATAGAAACAAATTAACTAGATAATCACCCTAGCACACAAAACACATAGAAACCACACACCCTGGCTCAACATAACAGAGTCCCAGAGCCAGGGCGTGACAGTGTGTGTGTGTTCAAATTCAATTTATATTTATTAATTTAGCTGCACATTCTGTAAATATTTCACAATTTCTTCAAATAGAAGTTAAAATAGACATAAATGTGCTTTCAAATAAAATAACAAGATGTCAATAAAACAAATTAATTTAAACAACAAACGCAGGATTTAATTGGAAACCAATTTAATCAACTCGTGTTTTTATATAGCGTTTTCCAGTGTTTGTACCACATGGAGTAAACTGTTTACTACCTTTGACCAGGATCCATTAGGTCCAAACGGAATAGGGCGCCATTTGGGATGCCGTTAGACTCTTAGAACATCACCATTTTACATTTGACATTTTAGTCATTTAGCGGACGCTCTTATCCAGAGGGACTTACAGAGACCTTTCGGTTGCTGGCACAACGCTCTTAACCACTAAGCTACCTGCCGCCCCCATCATACTAACCCCTACAGAAAAATCACGAGGCGCCAGTCTAAGACACAGTAGTTTATGATATTAACCAACACTAGATGAAGAGAAACATTTTTAATTCACAACTCAATTCTATACAGATGAAGTGGTTTGTTTTATAACTGTGGGACTGGGAGCTGCTACCAGAAAGAAGGTTTCCGCTGGTGGTTTGGGGGGTGTTGAGGTCTGGTCTGCTGTGCTATGGGAAACATGCTGCTTATGATTAGACAGACCAAGTCTGGTAAAACTAATAACGACAACACACACATACACACACACACACACAACACACACACACACACAACACACACACACACACACACACACACACACACACACACAACACACACACACACACACACACACACATACACACACACACACACACACACACACACACACACGCCAACACACACACACACACATACACCACACACACACACACACCAACACATACACACGCCCACACACACACACACACACACACAACACACGCCCACACACACACACACACACACACACACACACACACACCTAAAAGAAACAGCTGAACAGATGCTGTTCCTCTAATGAAACCTATAGAGTGGATCAGCTGCTAGCTCAAAGACATGAGATCTCCATTGAAGTGGTGTGATATGTTAGCCTGTTAGCTTTTCATTAGCAGTGAAATCAGACTGCTTTGGTTACTTAACTAAAATAAATCTAATTTGTTGCTGTTCAAGGAAGCCAATGGGAGTTATATCAAAAAGGAAGTTGGGTGGTTGATATAAAATGCTAATTTGATTAAGACATTTTCCTCATCAGTACCATGACTTCAGAACAGAACAGAGCAGAGCAGAACAGAACAGAACAGAGGCGGCAGAAGCCTAGCGGTTAATAGCATTGGGCCAGTAACCAAAATAACCAAAATATTTCTGGTTCGAATCCCTGACCTGACTAGGTACAAAATAAACATTAAATAGATAGAACTACGACTTTAGGGTTGATATACTAAAGAAACAACAACACCAATATATAATATAAAGAAAACAAATAAAAGTTTCTGCTGCAGGTTATTTTCTAAGTCAACTGAGCCTCTCCTCTAAGGGCAATGTTCATGTTCCCATCATTAACTGATCTGAGGAATTAAAAGCAGAGATTGTAATGTTTTCCTTGCTCTTTAAGAGGTCAGGGTCTTCAGTCTCTCTCTCTTTTTTTCTTTCTTTATTTTCAGGAAGTGATACTTTGATCACATGATCTCTCTGTGGCGTAGTCTTTATTTTTTCTCTCTCCGTTCACCATCCTCCTCTCTCCTCCTCCTCACTCCTCCTCTTCTTCTCTCCTCCTCCTCACTCCTCCTCCTCCTCCTCATTCCTCCTCCTCCTCCTCCTCACTCCTCCTCCTCCTCTTCTCTCCTCCTCCTCTTCTCCTCTCCTCCTTCTCTCCTCCTCCTCCTCCTCCTCTCCTTCTCTCCTTCTCTCCTCCTCTCCTCCTCCACTCCTTCTCCTCTCCTCCTCTCCTCCTCCTCTCCTCTCCTCTCCTTCTCCCCTCCTCCTCTCCTTCTCCTCGCCTCCTCTACTTGTCTCCTCCTCTCCTCCTCTCCCCCTCCTCTCCTTCTCCTCCTCCTCTCCTCCACCTCTCTGTTCCCACCATCTTCCTCTCCTTCTCCTCTCCTCTTCTCTCTCAGGGCACAACAGACCAGAGTGTTTCCCTCTTTCCCTCTGTTATTGTAGCTTTTAGTCAGAATAAACTGGGAATTTCCTGGAAAAAGCAGGACTTTGATGTTTCTGGGGGATGGAATGAGAGAAAGCGTGAGGGAGAGAGAGGAAGGGGAGGGTTATTAGTTGTTATCCAACAATAAAGATAGCAGTCTGCCAGCTACCAGTAGAGATGGGGGCGGCAGGTAGCTTAGTGGTTAAGAGCGTTGTGCCAGTAACCGAAAGGTCGCTGGTTCTAATCCCGGAGCCGACTAGGTGAAAAATCTGTCTATGTGCCCTTGAGCAAGGCACTTAACCCTAATTGCTCCTGTAAGTTGCTCTGGATAAGAGCGTCTGCTAAATGACAACAAAAAAAAAAAAAAAAAAAAAAAGATGGACTCTCCCAGGTCTGTAGCCCCCCCAACCACCAACCCAGCTCTAGGTGTCTTCCCTCTCAGACACTGATCCTTTCAAACCAGCTAGGCCATATCTGCCCTTATAAACTCTGAGGAGTGTGTGTGTGTTGTACAGTACATGTTTAACTCCTCACTGTACTGTTTTACAGAACGTCTCATCTCTGTAACTCTTGATGCAGTACAGACGTCGGTACACATTTAAACTAGTTTCCTTTAAAATACTAAAATGCACTTGATTTAGTGTCCCTGGCATGATGTACCTTACTGTGGTGGTTGGGTATGAGTCAGATGTACAGGAAAAACATGACAGAGCGCACGTTTCCCTCAGTCACTGATAAGGTCACAACCAGGGTTACCTAGGAGACGGGACAGATGTTAGACGTGTTGGCGTGACAACCTGATCTGGACTAACACGAACAGAGAGAGCGGGGGAGAAGATGGGGGGGAGAAGAGAGAAACCAAGGGGTAGTGAGGGAGACTGATTAAAGAGGGAGAGAGAAACCAAGGGGTAGTGAGGGAGACTGATTAAAGAGGGAGAGAGAAACCAAGGGGTAGTGAGGGAGACTGATAAAAGAGGGAGAGAGAAACCAAGGGTAGTGAGGGAGACTGATTAAGAGGGAGAGAGAAACCAAGGGGGTGTGAGGGAGACTGATTAAATAGGGAGAGAGAAACCAAGGGGTAGTGAGGGAGACTGATTAAATAGGGAGAGAAAACCAAGGGGTAGTGAGGGAGACTGATTAAAGAGGGAGAGAGAAACCAAGGGGTAGTGAGGGAGACTGATTAAAGAGGGAAGAGAAACCAAGGGGTAGTGAGGGAGACTGATAAAAGAGGGAGAGAGAACCAAGGGGTAGTGAGGGAGACTGATTAAAGAGGGAGAGAGAAACCAGGGGGTATGGAGGGAGACTGATTAAAGAGGGAGAGAGAAACCAAGGGGTAGTGAGGGAGACTGATTAAAGAGGGAGAGAGAACCAGGGGTAGTGAGGGAGATGATTAAAGACGGAGAGAGAAACCAAGGGGTAGTGAGGGAGACTGATTAAAGACGGAGAGAGAAACCAAGGGGAGTGATTCGGGAGACTGATTAAGAGGGAGAGAACCAAGGGGTAGTGAGGGAGACTGATTAAAGAGGGAGAGAGAAACCAAGGGTAGTGAGGGAGACTGATAAAAAGAGGGAGAGAGAAACCAAGGGGTAGTGAGGGAGACTGATTAAAGAGGGAGAGAGAAACCAAGGGGTAGTGAGGGAGACTGATAAAAAGAGGGAGAGAGAAACCAAGGGGTAGTGAGGGAGACTGATTAAAGAGGGAGAGAGAAACCAAGGGGTAGTGAGGGAGACTGATTAAAGAGGGAGAGAGAAACCAAGGGGTAGTGAGGGAGACTGATTAAAGACGGAGAGAGAAACCAAGGGGTAGTGAGGGAGACTGATTAAAGACGGAGAGAGAAACCAAGGGGTAGTTGAGGGAGACTGATTAAAGAGGGAGAGAGAAACCAAGGGGTAGTGAGGGAGACTGATAAAAAGAGGGAGAGAGAAACCAAGGGGTAGTGAGGGAGACTGATTAAAGAGGGAGAGAGAAACCAAGGGGTAGTGAGGGAGACTGATAAAAGACGGAGAGAGAAACCAAGGGGTAGTGAGGGAGACCCTATTCCCTATGTAGTGCACTACTTTTGATCAGTGCCATAGGGAATAGGGTGCCATTTGAGACAGCCTCTGTATCTGTCTGATTGACTCTTCATTCCAAAAAACATTATTTAATAAAACCACTGCATTCCTCTCTCTGTCTGCTATAACTACAGTACTGTCCAGTCCTCTCTCTGTCTGCTATAACTACAGTACTGTCCAGTCCTCTCTCTGTCTGCTATAACTACAGTACTGTCCAGTCCTCTCTCTGTCTGCTATAACTACAGTACTGTCCAGTCCTCTCTCTGTCTGCTATAACTACAGTACTGTCCAGTCCTCTCTCTGTCTGCTATAACTACAGTACTGTCCAGTCCTCTCTCTGTCTGCTATAACTACAGTAATGTCCAGTCCTCTCTCTGCTATAACTACAGTAATGTCCAGTCCTCTCTCTGTCTGCTATAACTACAGTAATGTCCAGTCCTCTCTCTGTCTGCTATAACTACAGTACTGTCCAGTCCTCTCTCTGTCTGCTATAACTACAGTACTGTCCAGTCCTCTCTCTGTCTGCTATAACTACAGTAATGTCCAGTCCGCTCTCTGCTATAACTACAGTAATGTCCAGTCCTCTCTCTGCTAGAACTACAGTAATGTCCAGTCCTCTCTCTGCTATAACTACAGTAATGTCCAGTCCTCTCTCTGTCTGCTATAACTACAGTAATGTCCAGTCCTCTCTCTGTCTGCTATAACTACAGAAATGTCCAGTCCTCTCTCTGCTAGAACTACAGTAATGTCCAGTCCTCTCTCTGCTATAACTTCAGTAATGTCCAGTCCTGTCTCTGCTATAACTTCAGTAATGTCCAGTCCTCTCTCTGCTATAACTACAGTAATGTCCAGTCCTCTCTCTGCTATAACTACAGTAATGTCCAGTCCTCTCTCTCTCTGCTATAACTACAGTACTGTCCAGTCCTCTCTCTGTCTGCTATAACTACAGTACTGTCCAGTCCTCTCTCTGTCTGCTATAACTACAGTAATGTCCAGTCCTCTCTCTCTCTGCTATAACTACAGTAATGTCCAGTCCTCTCTCTGCCTGCTATAACTACAGTAATGTCCAGTCCTCTCTCTTGTATAACTACAGTAATGTCCAGTCCTCTCTCTCTGCTATAACTACAGTAATGTCCAGTCCTCTCTCTGCTATAACTACAGTAATGTCCAGTCCTCTCTCTGCTATAACTACAGTAATGTCCAGTCCTCTCTCTGTCTGATATAACTACAGTACTGTCCAGTCCTCTCTCTGCTATAACTACAGTAATGTCCAGTCCTCTCTCTGTCTGATATAACTACAGTAATGTCCAGTCCTCTCTCTCTGCTATAACTACAGTAATGTCCAGTCCTCTCTCTCTCTGCTATAACTACAGTAATGTCCAGTCCTCTCTCTGCAGGCAGGTAGGCAGGCAGGCAGGCAGGCAGGCAGGCAGGCAGGCAGGCAGGCAGGCAGGCAGGCAGGCAGACAGTCAGTCAGTAGCAGCTCTCCTTTAATACTCATGAAAGTGAAAACTATTCCTGACCAGAGTAGAGGACAGAGGGGATGTCTTAGATGGGACCCTGGTAAACCCCCCTCCTCTAGAATGGCATGGTCTGGTTGGGTGTTTTGGAGTTGGCCCTTTGACGTCCAGGGATCAGGAGCTGGTCCTTTGACGTCCAGGGATCAGGAGCTGGTCCTTTGACGTCCAGGGATCAGGAGCTGGTCCTTTGACGTCCAGGGATCTGGAGCTGGCCCTTTGACGTCCAGGGATCAGGAGCTGGTCCTTTGACGTCCAGGGATCAGGAGCTGGCCCTTTGACGTCCAGGGATCAGGAGCTGGTCCTTTGACGTCCAGGGATCAGGAGCATCACATATTGTATATAATCCATATGAAGCCTGGTGCCACCACATGTATTTTATACTGTGTCCCAAATGGCACCCTTCATGTATACTGTATACTTTATACTGCGTTCCAAATGGCCCCCTTCATATATACTGTATACTTTATACTGCGTTCCAAATGGCCCCCTTCATATATACTGTATACTTTATACTGCGTTCCAAATGGCCCCCTTCATATATACTGTATACTTTATACTGCGTCCCAAATGGCCCCCTTCATATATACTGTATACTTTATACTGCGTCCCAAATGGCCCCCTTCATATATACTGTATACTTTATACTACGTTCCAAATGGCCCCCTTCATATATACTGTATACTTTATACTACGTTCCAAATGGCCCCTTCATATATACTGTATACTTTATACTACGGCCCCAATGGCACCCTTCATATATACTGTATACTTTATACTGCGTCCCAAATGGCACCCTTCATATATACTGTATACTTTATACTACGTCCCCAATGGCACCCCTCATTACTTATACTGTTATACTTTATTTACTACGTTTCCAAATGGCACCCTTCATATATCTGTTACTTTATACTGCGTCCCAAATGGCCCCTTCATATATACTGTATACTTTATATATGCGTCCCAAATGGCCCCCTTCATATATACTGTTATTTATACTGCTCCTCCCAAATGCACCAACTTCATATATACTGTTTTTTACCCTTTCTTACGATTGTTCAAAATGGCCCCTTATATCTTTAAATTTATACTGT
>LR778291.1:32198390-32252211 GCA_902810595.1 Coregonus sp. 'balchen'
ATAGAAATGGAGAAGCATGAGGTCATCACCCTCGGGGATCAGTCCCCGTGGGGAAGATCGAGGAAGGTGAGGGATCAGCAGGACCTGGTCAATGACCTGAAGAGAGCTGGGACCACAGTCTCAAAGAATTAGTAACACACTACGCCGTCATGGATTAAAATCCTGCAGCGCACGCAAGGTCTCCCTGCTCAAGCCAGCACATGTCCAGGCCCGTCTGAAGTTTGCCAATGACCATCTGGATGATCCAGAAGAGGAATGGGAGAAGGTCATGTGGTCTGATGAGACAAAAATAGAGCTTTTTGGTCTAAACTCCACTCGCCGTGTTTGGAGGAAGAAGAAGGATGAGTACAACCCCAAGAACACCATCCCAACCGTGAAGCATGGAGGTGGAAACATCATTCTTTGGGGATGCTTTTCTGCAAAGGGGACAGGACGACTGCACCGTATTGAGGGGAGGATGGATGGGGCCATGTATCGCGAGATCTTGGCCAACAACCTCCTTCCCTCAGTAAGAGCATTGAAGATGGGTCGTGGCTGGGTCTTCCAGCATGACAATGACCCGAAACACACAGCCAGGGCAACTAAGGAGTGGCTCCGTAAGAAGCATTTCAAGGTCCTGGAGTGGCCTAGCCAGTCTCCAGACCTGAACCCAATAGAACATCTTTGGAGGGAGCTGAAAGTCCGTATTGCCCAGCGACAGCCCCGAAACCTGAAGGATCTGGAGAAGGTCTGTATGGAGGAGTGGGCCAAAATCCCTGCTGCAGTGTGTGCAAACCTGGTCAAGACCTACAGGAAACGTATGATCTCTATAATTGCAAACAAAGGTTTCTGTACCAAATATTAAGTTCTGCTTTTCTGATGTATCAAATACTTATGTCATGCAATAAAATGCAAATAGTTTACTTAAAAATCATAAAATATGATTTTCTGGATTTTTGTTTTAGATTCCGTCTCTCACAGTTGAAGTGTACCTATGATAAAAATTACAGATCTCTACATGCTTTGTAAGTAGGAAAACCTGCAAAATCGGCAGTGTATCAAATACTTGTTCTCCCCACTGTATATATATACATATATATATACATACATACATACATACATATACACATACATTTAAATACATATACATACATATATATACACATATCCTTTTTAAAAAATATATTTCCCTTTATTACTTTCCAACCCCACCACCCCTTCCCTAATTGGAGTAAACTAGTGAACAACAATGCTTAGGCCTCTACTTCCAGCTTATACATACTATATACATTTTATGGACACAGTCAATTTTACAATAATTATATTTTGTTTGTTTTTACTCCTGAACTTCCTCTACCCTCAACTTCTCCGATCATTTTCATGATGTCCATCCGGTTTGCTTCTATATGCCATATCTTTCTAACTGTGCTCTTTCACAAAAGCTCTCAACCTATAACCTATATACTTATTATGCACACAGTATGCTTTACATTATTAGTTATCTTGTTATTAGTTGTTGTTAGTTGTTATTAGTCCCATCCTTCAGCTCCATTCAACACCTCCCATCTATCTCTTAACACCATCCATATAGGATTTCTATTTGCCATATATCTTTCAACTGTACTGTGATGTTTAACAAAAGTTCTGAACCCTTCTATTCTCATTGTTTCTACAGATTGTAGACACTTTATGTTGGTGTTTCCTTTATTTTATGGATGGATGGATGGATGGATGGCTGGCTGGATGGCTGGATGGATGGATGGCTGGCTGGATGGCTGGATGGCTGGATGGATGGATGGCTGGCTGGATGGCTGGATGGCTGGATGGAGGATGGATGGATGGATGGATGGATGGATGGATGGATGGATGGATGGATGGAGGATGGATGGAGGATGGATGGAGGATGGATGGAGGCTGGATGGAGGATGGATGGAGGATGGATGGAGGATGGATGGAGGCTGGATGGATGGATGGCTGGATGGCTGGGTGGCTGGCTGACCAACTGACTGACTGTACCCCCACTACAATATAGGGGTGAAAATGTAACCCCACTACAACATCAGGGGTTGAAATGGTTAACCCCAATACAACTAGGGGTGGAAATGTTACCCCAACTACAACATAGGGGTGTATCTGAAATGTAGGAACCACTTACCAACCACTTATCCACCCCATCATAGTTCAGGCATCCACCACAACTTATCACCCCCATAGTTCAGCACATCCACCACTTATCACCCCCATAGTTCAGCATCACCACCACTTATCACCCCCCATAGTTCAGCATCACCACCAACTATCCACCCCCCATAGTCAGCATCACCACCACTTATCACCCCCCATAGTTCCGCATCACCACACCTATCATCCCCCCCATAGTTCAGCTCACCACCGCTTATCACCCCCCATAGTTCGCATCACCACACTTATCACCCACCCATAGTTCAGCATCACCAACCACTTATCACCCCCCTAGTTCAGCATCACCACCACTTATCACCCCCATAGTTCAGCATCACCACCACTTAATCACCCCCCATAGTCAGCATCACCACCACTTATCACCCCCCATAGTTCAGCATCACCACCACTTATCACCCCCATAGTTCAGCATCACCACCACTTATCACCCCATAGTTCAGCATCACCACACTATCACCCCCATAGTTCAGCATCACCACCACTTATCACCCCCCATAGTTCAGCATCACCACACACTTATCACCCCCCATAGTTCAGCCTCACCACCACTTATCACCCCCATAGTTCAGCATCACCACCACTTATCACCCTCATAGTTCAGCATCACCACCACTTATCACCCCCCATAGTTCAGCATCACCACCACTTATCACCCCCCATAGTTCAGCATCACCACCACTTATCACCCCCCATAGTTCAGCATCACCACCACTTATCACCCTCCATAGTTCAGCATCACCAACCACTTATCACCCCCCATAGTTCAGCATCACCACCAACTTATCACCCCCCATAGTTCAGCATCACCACCACTTATCACCCCCCATAGTTCAGCATCACCACCACTTATCACCCCCCATAGTTCAGCATCACCACCACTTATCACCCCCCATAGTTCAGCATCACCACCACTTATCACCCTCATAGTTCAGCATCACCACCGGCACCTCCACTAGCTAGTAGGCCGACTAGCGAGAATCAGACTCAGCGGGAGAGGGAGACGGGGAAGGGGGGTAGTGCATCCACCAACCAATCAGAAAAAAAGGTTTTTGAACAGGCCTGAACCAAGGCGCATTTGGTGGCAGCAAGCTTTGTCTAAAGAGGACACCCAGGTTAAAACTCACAATGAAAAATAAATAAATAGCCACTACAGCCAGAGGCTTCAGAACAGCCTTAGAAGGAGGCTAAACGTCACAGCCACAGGCCCGCTCATGGCTTGGAGCAAGAAGTTGACTCTCAGGAGTTAAATGGACTTGACCATGGGGAGAGTCATTGTGGGAGGTTTTGAAAACTTAAGGTAGGACATTTTTCTGCCTTTACCTTCACAGCACAGAACAACGTTTGTAATCTGAATATGTGCTTCACATCATCCCATAGGCAGGAGGCCTATATATTCTCATATGTGTGTTCTGCTGTAGCCTACATTGATTTATTTTATTATAAGTTATATTCCGATATTGTGATATTTGTTCTACTGCTACATTGATGTCTTGAAAATTATATGAAATTGGGGTCTTGTAAGCCCCACAGCTGAGTATGTGTGCATATGGCGGGTGCTCTGCAGTGACGTGTAAAAATGTTGCTGTAAATTGATTCTGACTTGTGTAAGACCCCCGCAGCTGTACTCAAGTATGTGGGCGTCCTGCAGTGACGTCTAAAATGCTTTGAATTCATTAGCACCTTGGAGAGCGCTGTGCGTTCCACCCCCATAGATAGATGGGATACCTGGCTGCTACGTTGGGTTTGATACTTTTTTCCCTCAATGTGTTTCTGGTAACTCAGAGCCCCCCCCCCCACCCCCCACCCCACCAGCGCTCACTATGTGTTCCGGGACCTCCCGATTTACAAACTAAGCACTGGGTGTATCTGAAATGTAGCCCGACTACAACAAATGTATTAGAAATATAAACCGGAAATTTCAGATTTACGTAAGTATCCAGACCCTTTACTCAGTACTTTGTTGAAGCACCTTTGGCAGCGATTACAGCCTCGAGTCATCTTGGGTATGATGCTACAAGCTTGCCACACCTGCATTTGGGGAGTTTCTCCCATTCTTCTCTGCAGATCCTCTCAAGCTCTGTCAGGTTGGATGGGGAGCGTTGCTGCACAGCTATTTTCAGGTCTCTCCAGAGATGTTCGATCGGGTTCAAGTCCGGGCTCTGGCTGGGCTACTCAAGGACATTCAGAGACTTGTCCTGAAGCCACTCCTGCATTGTCTTGGCTGTGTACTTAGGGTCGTTGTCCTGTTAGAAAGGGAACCTTCGCCCCAGTCTGAGGTCCTGAGCGCTCTGGAGCAGGTTTTCATCAAGGATCTCTCTGCACTTTGCTACGTTCATCTTTCTCTTGATCATTCCTTCAATTCTGACCAGTTTCCCAGTCCCTGCTGCTGAAATACAACCCCACAGCATGATGCTGCCACCACCATGCTTCACCGTAGGGATGGTATTGGCCAGGTGATGAGCGGTGCCTGGTTTCCTCCAGACATGACACTTGGCATTCAGGCCAAAGAGTTCAATTTTGGTTTCAGCCGACAAGAGAATCTTGTTTCTCATGGTCTGAAAGTCATTTAGGTGCCTTTTGGCAAACTCCAAGCGGGCTGTCATGTGCCTTTTTACTGAGGAGTGGCTTCCGTCTGGCCACTCTACCATAAAGGCCTGATTGGTGGAGTGCTGCAGAGATGGTTGTCCTTCTGGAAGGTTCTCCCATCTCTACAGAGGAACTCTGGAGCTCTGTCAGAGTGACCATAGGGTTCTTGGTCACCTCCCTGACCAAGGTACCTTCTCAGTTTGGCCGGGCGGCCAGCTCTAGGAAGAGTCTTGGTGGTTCCAATCTTCTTCCATTTAAGAACGATGGAGGCCACTGTGTTCTTGGGGACCTTCAATGATGCAGACATTTGTTGGTACCCTTCCCCAGATCTGTGCCTCAACACAATTTTGTCTCAGAGCTCTACAGACAATTCCTTTGACCTCAAGGCTTGGTTTTTGCTCTGACATGCACTGTCAACTGTGGGACCTTATATAGACGTGTGCGTTTCCAAATCATGTCCAATAGGTTGAATTTACCACAGGTGGACTCCAATCAAGTTGTAGAAACATCTCCAGGATGATCAATGGAAACAGGATGCACCTGAGCTCAAGTTCGAGTCTCATAGCAAAGGGTCTGAACACTTATGTAAATAAGGTATTTCTGTTTTTTATTTTAAATACATTTGCAAACATTTCTAAAAACCTGTTTTCGCTTTGTCATTATCGGCTATTGTGTGTAGATTGATGAGGGAAAAAAATTATGTAATCCATTTTAGAATAAGGCTGTAACGTAACAAAACGTGGAAAGGGTGAAGGGGTCTGAATACTTTCCCGATGCACTGTACATACTCTTGCAGAGTCCATCGTTTGCTTGAAGCTGATGCCCTCCCTGATGCCCTCCCTGATGTCCTCCCTGATGCCCTCCATGATGCCCTCCCTCGTGCCCTCCCTGGTGCCCTCCCTCGTGCCCTCCCTGATGCCCTCCCTGGTGCCCTCCCTGGTGCCCTCCCTGATGCCCTCCCTGATGCCCTCCCTGATGTCCTCCCTGATGCCCTCCATGATGCCCTCCCTCGTGCCCTCCCTGGTGCCCTCCCTGATGCCCTCCCTGGTGCCCTCCCTGGTGCCCTCCCTGGTGCCCTCCCTGATGCCCTCCCTGATGCCCTCCCTGATGCCCTCCCTGATGCCCTCCCTGGTGCCCTCCCTGATGCCCTCCCTGGTGCCCTCCCTGGTGCCCTCCCTGATGCCCTCCCTGGTGCCCTCCCTGGTGCCCTCCCTCGTGCCCTCCCTGGTGCCCTCCCTGATGCCCTCCCTGATGTCCTCCCTGATGCCCTCCCTGATGCCCTCCCTCGTGCCCTCCCTGGTGCCCTCCCTGATGTCCTCCCTGATGCCCTCCCTGGTGCCCTCCCTGGTGCCCTCCCTGGTGCCCTCCCTCCAGGCATGCCTCCCAAAGCCTTTCAAATTCAGCATCACATCGCAGTTTTTCAACGCACCCATACATACTGCGGACAAGTTAGACACCGGTGTGCAGATCAGTAGCTTCAGACTGCAGTAACTTGTTTGGAGGGTGAAGAGTCATGTTAGCAATACATGTAAAGCGCGGCTCTGTCACTGCTTTCAATAAGCCTGTGGCCTCAAGCCATAGGGGTGCTGAGGGTGTTGCAGCAATCCCTGATAGATCACAATATATTTTTTTTATCCACAGCACACCACCCCCATCCCAAAACATCTTCTCGCGACCTCAAGTCTCTCATCTGTAACATATGCGCGAGTAGATTCGATTTCACCAATCATCTCTGTGATGCTGTCTCTTGATTTCAAAATGACTGACACCGCGCTGAGGTGGCCAGTCCATCTCTGATCCAGAAGTCTTTTCACTGTGCAATCTACTATCCCCCATAGTAGAAAAGTTGACCTATTTTATTGGTCAGCTTGTCGAGAAAGAAATAGCCTGTTCCAATCAGACTCTGGGACAGTTATGGGACGATGGATCCTAAATTAATACAACCAGTTGGACTCGGATACATGAGAGAAAAACTGCTCGGTGGTCAGGCCAGCAGGCTGCTCGGTGAGCTCGGCATCGGTCTCCACATGGTGGTCCTCAGTTTGCTCTTGCCAGTGCCCAGTCATTTTTGGATATCCATGCTGATCAAAGCTTAGCCAACTAGCTATAATTATTCAGTGCACCAGCAACTTAACAAAGCTGTCTGCGAACGTGAACAACCTTTATCCATCTCTGCCAATCTGACCCCGCCCAAAGATACATTTTTATACATTGCAGTAGCATAGGACCAATATCGTGTGTAGCCTACTGAAAGAAGTAGACTAACGTTCTGTTATCATTCACCTGTTATCATTCACCTGTTATCATTCACCTGTTATCATTCATTTGTTATCACTCACCTGTTATCATTCACCTGTTATCATTCATTTGTTATCATTCATTTGTTATCATTCACCTGTTATCATTAATTTGTTATCATTCACCTGTTATCATTCACCTGTTATCATTCATTTGTTATCATTCACCTGTTATCATTAATTTGTTATCATTCACCTGTTATCAATCACCTGTTATCATTCACCTGTTATCATTAATTTGTTATCATTAATGTGTTATCATTCACCTGTTATCATTCACCTGTTATCATTCACCTGTTATCATTCACCTGTTATCATTAATTTGTTATCATTCACCTGTTATCATTCATTTGTTATCATTCACCTGTTATCATTCACCTGTTATCATTCACCTGTTATCATTAATTTGTTATCATTCACCTATTATCATTCACCTGTTATCATTCATTTGTTATCATTCATTTGTTATCATTCATTTGTTATCATTCACCTGTTATCATTCACCTGTTATCATTCACCTGTTATCATTAATTTGTTATCATTCACCTATTATCATTCACCTGTTATCATTCATTTGTTATCATTCGCCTGTTATCATTCACCTGTTATCATTCACCTGTTATCATTCACCTGTTATCATTCATTTGCATTACAGTCGTTGTGTGATAGGCTACTGTAAAAGTGACGTCAATACTATGAAACCTTTTCCCTCCCTGCTCTCTTGCTATAGAGTGTTGCTCTAAGAATGGGCATTTACTCTTATTCGAGGCAGATTCAAATCGGCTCCTCTGTCCCGTGTAGCTCAGTTGGTAGAGCATGGCGCTTGCAACGGCAGGGTTGTGGGTTCGATCCCCATGGGGGCCCAGTATGGGAAGAAAATAAAAAAAGTTGCATGTAAAATGTACTGTCATGTAGGACATGTAACATCAGCTATGAATATAGAATATGCACTTAGTTTGATTTAGTTCGCTTTTCTGAAACCCTCCCACACAGAAAATATTGTGCACCTGGAGAAGCGGTGGCTTGGCTTACTGTAGGTTACGCTCATTGCGTAGTGTCACAAATTCGACAGAAACGTAGCCTATAGTTGTAATTATTGAAGTTTAAAGCTATGAAGCCTGTAAGAATATCTGATGAGCTAGTGGTGCTCATCCTGTCAAGCTGATCTGTGTGTGTTGAAAGGCACAAATTATGTTTAGGTCTATGGCAGCTAAAATCACTGGGGAAGCCAAGCCCCCCCCCCCCCCCCCCCCCCCCAACAAAAATAAGTCATATTACAACCTATGTGTTGTGATGATTGCGTTGTTTGCTCTATAACCTGTTAGTTCATATGCCTTCACACCGTGATATATAGACCTAAGGCCGAGACAATAGGAAGACACAGTGGCAGAATAAATTCAACTACACCTTTGTTTTATCACAAAACCGGAGAGCATCCTCTGTCCGGTGGAGTCCACAAAGCATATCCCATGTAACAGACAGTTACATGACCTACAGCAGGGGTCAAGCAAGCTAATGTTTCCGACATTTTCGGACCACTAAACAACTATTGATTCAGAACCACAGAGAGTTACCGCAAGTCGCAAAGAAAAAACAGGAGCTGCCTCCACTATTCCAGCACCATTTCAACATCATCAAATCACCTCTGCTTAGTCTAATACAGTGACAATTAAAAGATACCAAAAACTATTTAGTCCAGTCAACGTAAGCTAAATATGATGTAGCTGTCCATGGTTCTGATTTATGTGTGTTCGTGCAAGTAGAAAAACATGTCCTCACTCTACTTGTAGAAAAACGCCAATGACATCCTCTTTCATATTGCCTAAAAGGTTTTTTCGCCTGGTCACATACAGCTGATGTGTTGTGCACCGAAGTCCACAAGCGAAGGGAAAAGGTGAGAGGAGGAGAGCGTATAGATGTGAGAAGGAATACAACGTGGCTGCTATGAAAGCGAACTGTGTTTACTCGTGATCAGGGGTGTATTCATTCCGCCGATTCTGTTGAAAAAAATGTTTCTTAAACGGAAGCAAACGGAACAAAACAGGGATAAAACATACCTCTACAGAAACTCTTGTTTGCAACTGTTGGACTAATGATTACACCCTATATCAGCTAGATGCAGGCAAGAGTGTGCAAGGCGGTATTGAATGTCCCTGTCTGTCCATGTGTCACTGTCTGTCTCCTCAAATTTGTCTCTCGACCTGTGTGCACCTACGTTGTAAACTTTCATTCATAGGCTAGGTTGTAGCAACCTCATGATGGGTACAGGGAACATTAGAGTATCATGTAGTAGCCTAAACCTATTGATGTTACATTGAACTGGGTGAATGGAATATGAATTAGAGTCATCCAATATGCTGTAATAGAAATAAGGCCATGCTCATGAAAACAAATCGTCCTCATCTTAAACGGAACTGATATTGAACTTCCATCTTCTCAGGCCAGGGGCACAACAATGTATGAATTAATGGTTGGATCAGAATCGCCGTTATTGGCCAGTACGGAGAATTAAGTAAAACCACAAGTCCAAATCCCTGTCTCCATCCATGGCTAATTTAGGAAAGGGACAATTTTAGCTAGCCCGGAGGACAACAACACAATTCAAGTTTTTCTGTCAATGACGTATGCTCTCAATGGGATTTGATAGGAGTGAAGCCAAATCCAAGCTGGCTTCCTTTGACACTTTTTTTTGGTGTGCCAGGACCATTCACAGTTGAGCTCGCTCAGTTTAGCTCAACGCTGATTTGCAAATTTGTTATACTTTTTTTTGTCAAGGGAGGCCAGATGCTCGCTGGCTTCCCTTGCCTTCAATGCTACTGGCCGCAACAATGTCATACTGGTTTGGACCAGACAGCATCAGATAGATGTACAGAGACAGAGGGGCGCTGTTTCACTCGCTCTGATGCTTTCTCCTGTGAGATACATTCAGCCTCTTGCGAATTGAAGGGAAATTATGAAACGCAGAGAGACGAAAGATATATATATATATATATATATATATATATATATATATATATAAACTCAGCAAAAAAAGAAACGTCCCTTTTTCAGGACCCTGTCTTTCAAAGATAATTTGTAAAAAATCAAAATAACTTCACAGATCTTAATTGTAAAGGGTTTAAACACTGTTTCCCATGCTTGTTCAATGAACCATAAACAATTAATGAACATGCACCTGTGGAACGGTCGTTAAGACACTAACAGCTTACAGACGGTAGGCAATTAAGGTCACAGTTATGAAAACTTAGGACACTAAAGAGGCCTTTCTACTGGCTCTGAAAAACACCGAAATAAAGATGCGTGAACGTGCCTTGAGCGTGCTGCAAGGAGGCATGAGGACTGCAGATGTGGCCAGGGCAATAAATTGCAATGTCCATACTGTGAGACGCCTAAGACAGCGCTACAGGGAGACAGGACGGACAGCTGATCGTCCTCGCAGTGGCAGACCACGTGTAACAACACCTGCACAGGATCGGTACATCCGAACATCACACCTGCGGGACAGGTACAGGATGGCAACAACAGCTGCCCGAGTTACACCAGGAACGCACAATCCCTCCATCAGTGCTCAGACTGTCCGCAATAGGCTGAGAGAGGCTGGACTGAGGGCTTGTAGGCCTGTTGTAATGCAGGTCCTCACCAGACATCACCGTCAACAATGTCGCCTATGGGCACAAACCCACCGTCGCTGGGCCAGACAGGACTGGCAAAAAGTGCTCTTCACTGACGAGTCGTGGTTTTGTCTCACCAGGGGTGATGGTCGGATTCGCGTTTATCGTCGAAGGAATGAGCGTTACACCGAGGCTTGTACTCTGGAGCGGGATCGATTTGGAGGTGGAGGGTCCGTCATGGTCTGGGGCGGTGTGTCACAGCATCATCGGACTGAGTTTGTTGTCATTGCAGGCAATCTCAACGCTGAGCGTTACAGGGAAGACATCCTCCTCCCTCATGTGGTACCCTTCCTGCAGGCTCATCCTGACATGACCTTCCAGCATGACAATGCCACCAGCCATACTGCTCGTTCTGTGCGTGATTTCCTGCAAGAAAGGAATGTCAGTGTTCTGCCATGGCCAGCGAAGAGCCCGGATCTCAATCCCATTGAGCACGTCTGGGACCTGTTGGATCGGAGGGTGATGGCTAGGGCCATTCCCCCCAGAAATATCTGGGAACTTGCAGGTGCCTTGGTGGAAGAGTGGGGTAACATCTCACAGCAAGAACTGGCAAATCTGGTGCAGTCCATGAGTCCAGGAGATGCACTGCAGTACTTAATGCAGCTGGTGGCCACACCAGATACTGACTGATACTTTTGATTTTGACCCCCCCCCCCTTTGTTCAGGGACACATTATTCAATTTCTGTTAGTCACATGTCTGTGGAACTTGTTCAGTTTATGTCTCAGTTGTTGAATCTTGTTATGGTCATACAAATATTTACACATGTTAAGTTTGCTGAAAATAAACGCAGTTGACAGTGAGAGGACGTTTCTTTTTTTGCTGAGTTTATATATATATATATATATATCACTTTTTTGGGGAAGCCTGGCTTCCCTTGGCTGCCATGAATACACGCCACTGGCTACATTTCAGATACACCCCTATGTTGTAGTGGGGTACATTTCACCCCTATGTTGTAGTGGGGTACATTTCACCCCTATGTTGTAGTGGGGTACATTTCACCCCTATGTTGTAGTGGGGTACATTTCACCCCTATGTTGTAGTAGGGTACATTTCACCCCTATGTTGTAGTGGGGTACATTTCACCCCTATGTTGTAGTGGGGTACATTTCACCCCTATGTTGTAGTGGGGTACATTTCACCCCTATGTTGTAGTAGGGTACATTTCACCCCTATGTTGTAGTGGGGTACATTTCACCCCTATGTTGTAGTGGGGGTACATTTCACCCCTATGTTGTAGTGGGGGTACATTTCACCCCTATGTTGTAGTGGGGTACATTTCACCCCTATGTTGTAGTGGGGTACATTTCACCCCTATGTTGTAGTGGGTACATTTCACCCCTATGTTGTAGTGGGGTACATTTCACCCCTATGTTGTAGTGGGGTACATTTCACCCCTATGTTGTAGTGGGGTACATTTCACCCCTATGTTTGTAGTGGGGTACATTTCACCCCTATGTTGTAGTGGGGTACATTTCACCCCTATGTTGTAGTGGGGTACATTTCACCCCTATGTTGTAGTGGGGTACATTTCACCCCTATGTTGTAGTGGGGTACATTTCACCCCTATGTTGTAGTGGGGTACATTTCACCCCTATGTTGTAGTAGGGTACATTTCACCCCTATGTTGTAGTGGGGTACATTTCACCCCTATGTTGTAGTGGGGTACATTTCACCCCTATGTTGTAGTGGGGTACATTTCACCCCTATGTTGTAGTGGGGTACATTTCACCCCTATGTTGTAGTGGGGTACATTTCACCCCTATGTTGTAGTTGGGTACATTTCACCCCTATGTTGTAGTAGGGTACATTTCACCCCTATGTTGTAGTGGGGTACATTTCACCCCTATGTTGTAGTGGGGTACATTTCACCCCTATGTTGTAGTGGGGTACATTTCACCCCTATGTTGTAGTGGGGTACATTTCACCCCTATGCTGTAGTGGGGTACATTTCACCCCTATGTTGTAGTGGGGTACATTTCACCCCTATGTTGTAGTGGGGTACATTTCACCCCTATGTTGTAGTGGGGTACATTTCACCCCTATGTTGTAGTGGGGTACATTTCACCCCTATGCTGTAGTGGGGTACATTTCACCCCTATGTTGTAGTGGGGTACATTTCACCCCTATGTTGTAGTGGGGTACATTTCACCCCTATGTTGTAGTGGGCGTATCTCTTTCTTGTGCTATTATATAAAGGAGATGGTTGTTGACGTGTACGGCTACATTTCAGATACATTTCATGTACATTTGAACAGCAGTAGCACCTTGTGTTATTAAGGCCCTAAAGCAATACTAGTTGTACCCCCCCCCCCCCCCCCCCCCCATGGATTTAAAATGCCCCCTCAGGCATGTCATCCTGGAGCCGGCCCTGGCCTACTATACAGATGGCTACAATATAACTTAATAAATAACAATAAAATGTGTGTGCGGTTAGTGTGTGCGTGTGTGTGTGTGTGTCCGCTCTGTCTGACCGATCCGTAATAACGCTGTCACGGACTGACCGAGGGACACTCGTGCTCTGACCTCGCTATTCATCTGAATACGCGCTAGAAGCATAGACGTATAGACGTATAATAGAATAATAATAATAACGGTTAGGAGCATACTGTATGCTCTCCTACACAAATGGCCACGGTATAACTTGTCTTTCACAGTAACAATGAGATGAGGTCCTGTCAATAATCCAAAAACATGTTATATTGTCTACAGTTCGTGACACCATTACTGGCCCAGACAGACATCTTATCTAGACCGGACACACGGTAGCCTACAGTAACCTGCCGTAACCCCATTAGACAAAGTAGCCTACAATGTGTGAGGTTACGGTGTGTGTGTGTGTGTCAGGATAGATGTCTGTCTGTCTGACCGGGTCGGTAATGGTGTCACGAGCCAAACTCAACCTTTAGAACCGACTGACCCCGTTATTGATCCACCGGCCCCGCGGTCAAGGCTTGCGGTCATGGCTTGCGCACCCGCTCCAGCTCTCTCGGTTCACAACATGGCTGCCGCCCGCGAGCTACCGGGGTGCAGTAGACCCAGACCTCCCGAGCGGTGGAATACCGTAGCCTATCTCCCTCTCGTGCTACCGTATCCCTTCCCCGTTTCACCTCTCCGCCCCTGGTTACCGCTCCACTGAACGG
The DNA here is from genome assembly GCA_902810595.1 of Coregonus sp. 'balchen'. Taxonomy (NCBI): domain Eukaryota; kingdom Metazoa; phylum Chordata; class Actinopteri; order Salmoniformes; family Salmonidae; genus Coregonus; species Coregonus sp. 'balchen'. Next base: position 32,212,271 of record LR778291.1, read on the forward strand.
AGCAGAAAGCTGTATCACCGAATACACTTACGTGATTGTAGCCCTAAGCGCTGCGGTTGGTCTTGCTTTTTCCGAGGCATTTTCCTTTTCTTTTACATTATTCTTCTCAGGTCTGTGGGGTGAAACATGTATCCCTCTCTTCGTTGGAACGATATGATACTCCGGGACTCCAGTGTAGCGTGTCCTCGTTGGTTGGTAGGGTAGATCCGGGGACTGTCGCGAGTACTGACCGGGGCAGTGGCTGTGCCTGCTGCTTTCGCGGCTCTGCTCTCTCTCTCTCTCTCTCTCTCTCTCTCTCTCTCTCTGTGCAGAAGTGTGTGTGTGTGTGTGTGTGTGTGTGTGTGTGTGTGTGTAGGACCAATAATGCGGAGGGGTCAAAGGGCAAATGAGCAGCAGGGGAAAGACGAGAGAGAATAGTAATAATGGATTTTTATAGCGCCTTTCTACCAACTGCAGTAGATTCAAAGGGTTTTATATAGTAAGGGGGAAACTCACCTCATCCACCATCAATGTGTGGCACCCACCTGGGTGATGCATGGCGACCATTTTGTGGCAGAACGCTCACCCAACATCTGCTATAGCATGGTGGAGAGGTGAGGAGGAATATATGCCAATTAGGAATGAGAGAGAGAGAGAGAGCGAGAGAGAGAGAGAGAGAGAGACAGACAGAGAGAGAGAGAGGAAGAGAGAAGAGAGAGAGAGAGAGAGAGAGAAGAGAGAGAGAGAGAGAGAGATAGAGAGGTAGAAAGAAAGAGAGAAGAGATAGAGATAGAGAGAGCGACAGAGAAGAGAGAGATAGATAGCGACTCAGATAGAGAGATTGAGAGAACCAAGAGAGGTCTGCACGCGATTCTCGCCTCTCGCTCTCTACTTCTATGCCCGCCTCTCGATTCTCCTCGCCTCGTCTCCTTCTTCCTAATTAGGCTTGTGCAGGTTACTGGGAACAGTGGATAGTCCTATAACCAATTAATTAGATGGTAAATATATGGTCAATGAATAGACAATTTTGCCTGTGTTTGTGTATTGTATTAGTATTTTATCTATCATATATCATAGTCCATTAGGCTACATTGTATTTCACTCAGGGTGACGTTGTATTGCTCATCATTTCAGCAGCTGGAGCCTATATAGTCTCTGTATACATTTACAAGATAATGTAGTGGTTGATTTATGAAATGTTACCAACAGTAGTTATCATTTCCGAGATAATGTAGTGGTTTATTTATGAAATGTTACCAACAGTAGTTATAATTTCCAAGATAATGTAGTGGTTTATTTATGAAATGTTACCAACAGTAGTTGTAATTTCCAAGATAATGTACTGGTTTATTTATGAAATGTTACCAACAGTAGTTATCAGTGTTAAAATGATGAAAATAAAATTAAAATAACCTGGAGGAAGGAAGCGATTCCCAAACCTTCCATAACAAAGCCATCACCTACAGAGAGATGAACCTGGAGAAGAGTCCCCTAAGCAAGCTGGTCCTGGGGCTCTGTTCACAAACACAAACAGACCCCACAGAGCCCCAGGACAACAACAACAACAACACAATTAGACCCAACCAAATCATGAGAAAACAAAAAGAGAATTACTTGACACATTGGAAAGAATTTACCAAAAAACAGAACAAATGCTATTTGGCCCTAAACAGAGAGTACACAGTGGCAGAATGCCTGACCACTGTGACTGACCCAAACTTAAGGAAAGCTTTGACTATGTACAGACTCAGTGAGCATAGCCTTGTTATTGATAGAGGCCACCGTAGGCAGACCTGGCTCTCAAGAGAAGACAGGCTATGTGCACACTGCCCACAAAATGAGGTGGAAACTGAGCTGCACTTCCTAACCTCCTGCCAAATGTATGCCCATATTAGAGACATATTTCCCTCAGATTACACAGACCCACAAAGAATTCGAAAACAAACCCCATTTTGATTAACTCCCATATACAGTGAATTCGGAAAGTATTCAGACCCCTTGACTTTTTCCAAAATGGATACAATCTTTTTTTCCATCATCAATCTACACACAATACCCCATAACGATAAAGCGAAAACAGGTTTTTAGAAATGTTTACACATGTATAAAAACTAAAAAACAGAAATACCTTATTTACATACAGTACCAGTCAAAAGTTTGGACACATACTCATTCAAGGGTTTTTCTTTATTTTTTACTATTTTCTACATTGTAGAATAATAGTGAAGACATCAAAACTATGAAATAACTCATATGGAATCATGTAGTAACCAAAAAAGTGTTAAACAAATCAAAATATATTTTATATTTGAGATTCTTCAAAGTAGCCACCCTTTGCCTTGATGACAGCTTTGCACACTGTTGGCATTCTCTCAACCAGCTTCGAGGTAGTCACCTGGAATGCATTTCAATGAACAGGTGTGCCTTGTTAAAAGTTAATTTGTGGAGTTTCTTTCCTTCTTAATGCGTTTGAGACAATCAGTTGTGTTGTGACAAGGTAGGGTTGGTACACAGTGGCTTGCGAAGGTATTCAGCCCCCTTTGAATTTTTCCTATTTTGTTGCCTTACAACCTGGAATTAAAATAGATTGTTTGGGTGTTTGTATAATTTGATTTACACAACATGCCTACCACTTTGAAGATGCTAAATATTTTTTATTATGAAACAAATAAGAAATAAGACAAAAAAACAGAAAACTTGAGCGTGCATAACTATTCACCAAATGTGATTGCTTATTTTTTTCTTTAAGCAATGGCTTTTTTCTGGCCACTCTTCCGTAAAGCCCAGCTCTGTGGAGTGTACGGCCTAAAGTGGTCCTATGGACAGATACTCCACTCTCTGCTGTGGAGCTTTGCAGCTCCTTCAGGGTTATCCTTGGTCTCTTTGTTGCCTCTCTGATTAATGCCGTCATTGCCTGGTCCGTGAGTTTTGGCAGGTTTGTTGTGGTGCCATATTCTTTCCATTTTTTAATAATGGATTTAATGGTGCTCCGTGGGATGTTCAAAGTTTCGAATATTTTTTTATAACCCAACCCTGATCTGTACTTCTCCACAACTTTGTCCCTGACCTGTTTGGAGAGCTCCTTGGCCTTCATGGTGCCGCTTGCTTGGTGGTGCCCCTTGCTTAGTGGTGTTGCAGACTCTGGGGCCTTTCAGAACAGGTGTATATATACTGAGATCATGTGACACTTAAATAAAGTCCACCTGTGTGCAATCTAACTAATTATGTGACTTCTGAAGGTAATTGGTTGCACCAGATCTTTTTTAGGGGCTTCATAGCAAAGGGGGTGAATACATATGCACGCACCACTTTTCCGTTATTTATTTGTAATTTTTTTTTTAAACAAGTCATTTTTTTTCATTTTCACTTCACCAATTTGGACTATTTTGTGTATGTCCATTACATGAAATCCAAATAAAAATCCATTTAAATGACAGGTTGTAATGTAACAAAATAGGAAAAACGCCAAGGGGGATGAATACTTTTGCAAGGGACTGTACAGAAGATAGCCCTATTTGGTAAAAGACTCAGTCCATATTATGGCAAGAACTGCTCAAATAAGCAAAGAGAAATTACAGTCCATCATTACTTTAAGACAAGAAGGTCAATCCGGAAAATGTAAAGAACTTTGAAAGTTTCTTCAAGTGCAGTTGCAAAAACCATCAAGCGCTATGATGAAACTGGCTCTCATTAGGACCGCCACATGAAAGGAAGACCCAGAGTTACCTCTGCTGCAGAGTATTGCAGCTCAAATAAATGCTTCACAGAGTTCAAGTCACAGACACATCTCAACATCAACTGATCAGATGAGACTGCATGAAATCAGGCCTTCATGGTCAAATTGCTGCAAAAGAACCACTACTAAAGGACACCAATAAGAAGAAGAGACTTGCTTGGGCCAAGAAACACTAGCAATGGAAATTAGACCGGTGGAAATCTGTCCTTTGGTCTGATGAGGTGTGATGGTGTGGGGGTGCTTTGCTGGTGACACTGTGATTTATTTAGAGTTCAAGGCACACTTAACCAGCATGGCTACCACAGCATTCTGCAGCGATATGGCATCCCATCTGGTTTGCGCTTAGTGGGACTATTATTTGTTTTTAAACAGGACAATGACCCAAAACACACCTCAAGGTTGTGTAAGGGCTATTTGACCAAGGAGAGTGATGGAGTGCTGCATCAGATGACCTGGCCTCCACAATCACCCGACCTCAACCCAATTGAGATGGTTTGGGATGAGTTGGAACGCAGAGTGAAGGAAAAGGAGCCAACAAGTGCTCAGCATATGTGGGAACTCCTTCCAGACTTTTGGAAAAACATTTCCTCATGAAGCTGGTTAAGAGAATGCCAAGAGTGTGCAAAGCTGTCATCAAGGCAAAGGGTGGCTACTTTGAATAATGTAAAATATAATTTGATTTGTTTAACACTTTTTTGGTTACCACATGATTCCATATGTGTTATTTCATAGTTTTGATGTCTTCACTATTATTCTACAATGTAGAAAATAGTAAAAATAAAGAAAAAACCTTGAATGAGTAGGTGTGCCCAAACTTTAGACTGGTACTGTAAGTATTCAGACCCTTTTGATATGAGACTCAAAAATGAGCTCATGTGCATCTTGTTTCCATTGATCATCCTTGAGATGTTTCTACAACCTAAAGTCTACCTGTGGTAAATTCAATTGATTGGACATGATTTAGAAAGGCACACACCTGTCTATATAAGCTCCCACAGTTGACAGTGCATGTCAGAGCTAAAACTAAGCCATGAGGTCGAAGCAATTGTCCGTAGAGCTCCGAGACAGGATTGTGTTGAGGCACAGATCTGGGGAAGGGTACCCAAAAAAAATCTGCAGCACTGAAGGTCCCCAAGAACACAGTGGCCTCCATCATTCTTAAACCACCAAGTTTGGAACCACTGTTGTGGAAATTCTACACAGGGACTGTCAGGGGTGGAGTGTAGTGGGATGTGGAATCACACGCAGGACACAGAGATATAAATCCAAAGCTCTTTAGTGAAGTCCGTAGTGCACGCCAAAACCGGCAACAGGCCACAGGCGAAAACAAACGCACACTAGACAGTCCAAAGTAAGTATGCACAACGTGCAGGACTCTCTATTACAACCCGAAAATTAGAGAGAACAAAATCCAGAGGACAACCAACCACACGACAGTAGAACAATTACACACAACACCTGACCTAACACAAGGGAACTAAATAGGGTGCCTAATGAGACTAAACACTAAACAGGTGTGACAAACAGACAAAACCAATCAAACATGAAACATCGAACGGTGGCAGCTAGTACTCCGGAGACGACGACCGCCGAAGCCTGCCCGAACAAGGAGAAGGGGCCGCCTCGGCCGAAACCGTGACAGGGACACTCGAAGTCAATCTTAAATCTCAATCTCAACATCAACTGTTCAGATGAGACTCGAAGTCAATCTTAAATTAATCATTCTTATTAACAGCATGCTGGAGAGGTTCCAACAAACTTAATGCACCACGTCTGTCAGGAGCTCTTCCGGGGCAGTCCCGTTAGTTCTCTTATATACTGCAGACAAGTTATATTTGTATGATTTATATATTTGTGGTCCTCTGTAGCTCAATTGGTAGAGCATGGTGCTTGTAACGCCAGGGTAGTGGGTTCGATCTCCGGGACCACCCATACGTAAAAATGTATGCACGCATGACTGTATGTCGCTTTGGATAAAAGCGTCTGCTAAATGGCATATTATTTAACTTATTCATCATTCATAATTAATTCATCATTAACGTTTGCTTCATTCATGTGACCGACCAATACTGGTTCATGTATATGATGGTTCATACCTCACGAGGCTTCTTCTCTCTAAGCTGAGACCTTGAAACTGAGATATATTTCGTTCTCAAAACAAGGGTCTGGGCGTACTGCCAAATTGCAGATACTGAGAGCAAGGATTCGTTCAATCAGTCACTTGCATGAACACAGAAATTGGTTATTAGAAATGCACAAACAAAGAACACAGAAAGTGGTTATTAGAAAAGCAGAAACGTCCGGCCAAACTGAGCAATCGGGGGAGAAGGGCCTTGGTCAGAGTGGTGACCATGAATCCGATGGTCACTGACAGAGCTCCAGAGTTCCACTGTGGAGATGGGGGAATATTCCAGAAGGACAACAATCTCTGCAGCACTCCACCAATCAGGCCTTTATGGTAGAGTGGCCAGACGGAAGCCACTCCTCAGTAAAAGGCACATGACAGCCCGCTTGGAGTTTGCCAAAAGGCACCTAAAGACTCAGACCATGAAAAACAAGATTCTCTGGTTTGATTAAACCAAGATTTAACTCTTTGGCCTGAATGCCAAGCGTCACATCTGCACATCTTTCCCCCTTCTCCTCTCCACCCTGTCCGAGTTGGGCATCTCCGGCGCTGCTCACTCTTGGATTGCGTCCTCCCTGACAGGTCGCTCTTACCAGGTGGCGTGGCGAGAATCGGTCTCCGCACCACGTGCTCTCACCACTGGTGTCCCCCAGGACTCAGTTCTAGGCCCTCTCCTATTCTCTCTATACACCAAGTCACTTGGCTCTGTCATATCCTCACATGGTCTCTCCTATCATTGCTACGCAGACGACACACAATTAATTTTCTCCTTTCCCCCTTCTGATAACCAGGTGGCGAATCACATCTCTGCATGTCTGGCAGACATATCATTGTGGATGTCGGATCACCACCTCAAACTGAACCTCGGCAAGACGGAGCTGCTCTTCCTCCCGGGGAAGGACTGCCTACTCCATGATCTCGCCATCACGGTTGACAACTCCGTTGTGTCCTCCTCCCAGAGTGCGAAGAGCCTTGGCGTGACCCTGGACAACACCCTGTCGTTCTCCGCTAACATCAAGGCGGTGACCCGATCCTGTAGGTTCATGCTCTACAACATTCGGAGAGTACGACCCTGCCTTACACAGGAAGCGGCACAGGTCCTAATCCAGGCACTTGTCATCTCCCGTCTGGATTATTGCAACTCGCTGTTGGCTGTGCTCCCTGCCTGTGCCATTAAACCCCTACAACTCATCCAGAATGCTGCAGGCCGTCTGGTGTTCAACCTTCCCAAGTTCTCTCACGTCACCCCGCTCCTCCGCACACTCCACTGGCTTCCAGTTGAAGCTTGCATCTGCTACAATACCATGGTGCTTGCCTACGGAGCTGTGAGGGGAATGGCACCTCCGTACCTTCAGGCTCTGATCAGACCCTACACACAAACGAGGGCATTGCGTTCATCCACCTCTGGCCTACTAGCCCCCCTACCTCTGCGGAAGCACAGTTCCCGCTCAGCCCAGTCAAAGCTATTCGCTGCTCTGGCACCCCAATGGTGGAACAAGCTTCCCCACGACGCCAGGACAGCAGAGTCACTGACCACCTTCCGGAGACACTTGAAACCCCACCTCTTTAAGGAATACCTGGGATAGTATAAATGTAATCCTTCTATCCCCCCTTTTAAAAATAATAACAATAACAATAAAATAAAATAAAAAAACGATTAGGTAAACTCAAAAAATTAAGAAGTAAAAAATTTGAAAATATAAAAAAAAAAAATTGTAAAGTGGTTGTCACACTGGCTATCATAAAGGTGAATGCACCAATTTGTAAGTCGTCTGCTAAATGACGTAAATGCAATGTAAAATGTAAATGGAGGAAACCTGGCACCATCCCTACGGTGAAGCATTGTGGTGGCAGCATCATGCTGTGGGGATGTTTTTCAGCGGCAGGGACTGGGAGACTAGTCAGGATCGAGGCAAAGATGAACAGAGCAAAGTGCAGAGAGATCCTTGATGAAAACCTGCTCCAGAGCGCTCAGGACCTCAGACTGGGGCGAAGGTTCACCTTCCAACAGCCAAGACAACGCAGGAGTGGCTTCGGGACAAGTCTCTGAATGTCCTTGAGTGGCCCAGCCAGAGCCCGGACTTGAACCCGATCGAACATCTCTGGAGAGAACTGAAAATAGCTGTGCAGCGACGCTCCCCATCCAACCTGACAGAGCTTGAGAGGATCTGCAAAGAATGGGAGAAACTCCCCAAATACAGGTGTGCTAAGCTTGTAGCGTCATATCCAAGAAGACTCGAGGCTGTGATCACTGCCAAAGGTGCTTCAACAAAGTACTGAGTAAAGGGTCTGAATACTTATGTAAATGTGATTTTTCAGTTTTTATTTTATACATTTGCACACAAAAAAAACTGTTTTTGCTTAGTCATTATGGGGTATTGTGGGTAGATTGATGAGGGAAAAAAACAATTTAATACATTTTAGAATAAGGCTGTAACTTAACAAAATGTGGAAAAAGTCAAGGAGTCTGAATACTTTCCGAATGCACTTTTTATTAGGTGAAATACCAGTGTGTCATCACAGCAGCAAGATTTGTGACCTGTTGCCACAAGAAAAGGGCAACCAGTGAAGAACAAACACCATTGTCCCCTGTAGCTCAGTTGGTAGAGCATGGTGCTTGCAACGCCAGGGTTGTGGGTTCGTTTCCCACGGGTGGCCAGTATGAAAATGTATGCACTCACTAACTGTAAGTCGCTCTGGATAAGAGCGTCTGCTAAATGACTAAAATGTAAATATAACCCATGTTTATTTATTTTCACCTTTGTACTTTATCTGTTTTACATCATTACAACACTGTATATATACATAATATGACATTTGAAATGTCTTTATTCCTGCAGCTGCAGACAGCTAGCTAACTAAAGTTGTGTCAGTTGTTGTAGCCTTCTCCTCTTCAGCTACAGACAGCTAGCTAACTAAAGTTGTGTCAGTTGTTGTATCCCTCTTCAGCTACAGACAGCTAGCTAACTAAAGTTGTGTCAGTTGTTGTATCCCTCTCCTCTTCAACTACAGACAGCTAGGTAGGTAGCTTAGTGGTTAAGAGCGTTGTGCCAGTAACCGAAAGGTCGCTGGTTCTAATCCCCGAGCCGACTAGGTGAAAAATCTGTCGATGTGCCCTTGAGCAAGGCACTTAACCCTAATTGCTCCTGTAAGTCGCTCTGGATAAGAGCGTCTGCTAAATGACTAAAATGTAAATGTAAGCTAGCTAACTAAAGTTGTCAGTTGTTGTATCCCGCTACAGTGGGGGAAAAAAGTATTTAGTCAGCCACCTATTGTGCAAGTTCTCCCACTTAAAAAGATGAGAGAGGCCTGTAATTTTCATCATAGGTACACGTCAACTATGACAGACAAATTGAGCATTTTTTTCTCCAGAAAATCACATTGTAGGATTTTTAATGAATTTATTTGCAAATTATGGTGGAAAATAAGTATTTGGTCACCTACAAACAAGCAAGATTTCTGGCTCTCACAGACCTGTAACTTCTTCTTTAAGAGGCTCCTCTGTCCTCCACTCGTTACCTGTATTAATGGCACCTGTTTGAACTTGTTATCAGTATAAAAGACACCTGTCCACAACCTCAAACAGTCACACTCCAAACTCCACTATGGCCAAGACCAAAGAGCTGTCAAAGGACACCAGAAACAAAATTGTAGACCTGCACCAGGCTGGGAAGACTGAATCTGTAATAGGTAAGCAGCTTGGTTCGAAGAAATCAACTGTGGGAGCAATTATTAGGAAATGAAAGACATACAAGACCACTGATAATCTCCCTCGACCTGGGGCTCCACGCAAGATCTCACCCCGTGGGGTCAAAATGATCACAAGAACGGTGAGCAAAAATCCCAGAACCACACGGGGGGACCTAGTGAATGACCTGCAGAGAGCTGGGACCAAAGTAAACTGTATATCACTGTATATTACCATCTAAACTGTATATCACTGTATATTACCATCTAAACTGTATATCACTGTATATTACCATCTAAACTGTATATCACTGTATATTATCATCTAAACTGTATATCACTGTATATTATCACTAAACTGTATATCACTGTATATTACCAGCTAAACTGTATATTACCATCTAAACTGTATATCACTGTATATTACCATCTAAACTGTATATTACCATCTAAACTGTATATCACTGTATATTACCATCTAAACTGTATATCACTGTATATTACCATCTAAACTGTATATCACTGTATATTATCAACTAAACTGTATATCACTGTATATTACCATCTAAACTGTATATCACTGTATATTATCAACTAAACTGTATATCACTGTATTTCCATCCAAACGGGATATCCTGTTTTTCCATCTAAAAGTTTTCACTGTAATTCCACTAAACTGATATCACTTTAATTTTTAACAAAATGTATTCACTGTATTTACCTCTAACGTAATCCGTTATTCCATCTAAAAAATTATATCACTGTATATTCCATCTAAAATTATACACTGTATATTACCATCTAAACTGATATACTGTAATTTCCATCTAAACGTAATCACTTATATTCCATCTAAACTTTATCACTGTGTATACCCTCTAAACTTATTCCTGTTATTCCATCTAAAATGTATTTACCATCAAACTGTTATCACTTTTTATTACCATCTAAAAGTATATCTGTATATTCCAGCTAAAATGTTTTCACTGTAATTACCTCTAAAAATGGGATACACTGTATTTACCTCTAAAATGTATATCACGTTATTATCATCAAAAATGTATATTACCATCTAAAATGATATCCTGTTATTACCATCTAAAAATTATATCACTGTATATTCCATCAAAAATGTAATCACTGTATATTACCAGCTAAAATGTATATTACCCCTAATTAAATCACTTATATTACCATCTAAAAAATGTATACCTGTTTTTCCCTCTAACGTATTTACCACAAACTGTAATTTAAATGTATATTACCATCTAAACTGTATATCCCGGGATATTACCATCAAACTGTAAAATCCTGTATATTTTCCATCTAAAAATGTATATTACCATCTAAAAATGATTCACTGTTATTACCACTAAACTGTATATCACTGTATTTACCATCTAAAAATTTTTTCCTGTTATTACCCCCTCTAAAAATGTATTACCATCTAAAAGTATATCACTGTTATTACCATCTAAAAGTATATCAAAGTTTATCACAAACTGTATATCACTGTATTTACCATCTAAACTGTATTCACTGTATATTTCAAATAACTGTATTCACGATATTTACCATCTAAACTGTTTTCCTTTTATTACCCTCTAAAACTGTATACACTTATATTTCCATTAAAAACCGTTTTTATCCAAAAATGTAATATTTATTTACCTTAAAAAAATTTTAAACACTGTAATTACCTCCCAAACTGTAATCACTGTATATTCCACTAAAATGTTATCACTGTATATCCATCTAAAGTATAAACTGTATATTACCATCTAAAATGTTTTCACTGTATAAATTAAAAAAAATCCTAATTTCCATCAAACGTATATCACGTATATTCCCTCTAAAAAATGTATTCAGTTAAATTTCCCTCTAACTGTTACACGTATATTACCTCTAAACTGTTTTATCCTGTTATTACCATCTAAACTGTATATCACGTTATTACCATCTAAACTTTTGTTTTTTAAAACACTGTAATTACCATCTAAACTGTATATCCTTTATTACCATCTAAACTGTAAAACACTGGTTTTCCATCTCACCCTGTATTTCCACAACTGTATATCACTGTATATTACCATCTAAAAATTATATCACTTTTATTACCATCTAAACTGTATTATGTATTACCCGTTTTCCACTAAAAATGAATCCTGTATATTACCCTCTAACGATACCTGTAAATTAAACCCTCTAAACTGAATCCTTATATACGCTAAACTGTTTCCTTTTTTCCATCTAAATGTATATCACTGTATATTCCATCTAAAATGTAATTTAAAACCTGTATTTTTTAAAATTCCATCTAAAAAGTATTCACTGTATTTTACCATTTAAAATGTATTCCTGTATATTACCACTAAAAAGTTTTTTAAACCAAACTGTATATTACCATCTAAAATTATAACCTCTAAACGTATATCACTGTTATTACCCCTAAACTGTATATCACTGTTATTACCATCTAAAATGTAATTTACTGTATATTACCTTAAAAGTATATTTCCATCTAAAAATGTATACCTGTATATTCAACAAACGTATATTACCTCTAAACGTATATACTGTTATTACCATCAAATGTTTTTTATCACTGTAAATTTTTTTACCCTCTTTAAAACTGTTTTTAAACAAAATGTTTTACCATCAAACTGTAATTTATTTACCATCTAAAAATGTATATCAAACTGTATATTACCATCTAAAAAATGTATATTACCATCTAAACTGTATCCCCCTTATTTCCCCTCGAAACTGTAATTACCATCTAACTGTATATTTCCCCAAAATGTATAATTAAATTACACTAAAAATTATATCACTGATTACCATCTCTGTAATATTAAACCCCCCTAAAAAATGTATATCATGTATATTACCATCTAAATTTAATTTCCCGTATTTCCATCTAAAATGTAAATTTTTCCCTCTAAACTGTATAACTGTTTTACCATCTAAAATGTATTCACTTATATTACCCTAAACGTATATTACATCTAAAAATGTTTAAATTTCTTTTACTGTATATTACCATCTAAAAGTATATACGTATTTACTCTAACTTATATCAAAGTTATTTCCATCTAACGTATATCCCTGTATATTAACCAAAAAAGTATATCAGTTATTAACCCTCAAAATTAAATTATTTAAAAAACTTTTAAACTTAAAATTTCCTTTAAAAAATTTATTAAATTAAATTTAAAAAAATTAAAATTTTTTGTATATTACCATCTAAACCCGTATATTACCATCAAAATGATTCATGTATATTACCATCTAAAAGTATATTACCAAAACTGTATTCCTTTATTTTTCCACTAAACTGTAAATTTTTATATTACCAAAAAAAATTCCACTAAAATGATATCACTGTATATTACCATCTAAACTGTAATACCCTTTAATTTAACGTAATTTTCCCTCTAAACTGTATATCACTTTAATTATCAACTAAACTGTTATTTCTCAAAATTTATTTACCTCTAAAATGTATATTACCCAAAAAAAAACGTATATTACACTAAAAATTAAAATCTAAAAAGGGATATAAACCCTCAAAGTAAACACTGTATATTTCCCTCTTAACTGTATAACCTTAAAATTTAAACCCCAAAAAATTTTAAAAAATTTTTTTAAAAAAAAACTTAATTTAACAAACTTATTTCATCTAAACTGTTAAAAACTAAAATTTACACTGTATATTACCATCCAAACTGTTATCCTGTATATTACCCCTAAATTTTAATTTTTTAAAACAAAAACTTATTTATTAAAATTTAAATTATTAACTTAAAATTTTTCACTGTATTTACCATTAAAATGTTATTACCCCTAAAAATGTAACCCCTTTTTACCATCTAAACTGTATATTACCCCCAATTTTTAAATACCTCTAAACTGTATATCACTGTATATTTCCATTAAAGTATATTCCCCCTAAAAGATACACTAATTTTAAACAAAAAGTAAAATTTAAATTTTTTTAACCTTATTTAAAACAAACTGTATTCACTGTATTACCTTAACCCCGTATATCACTGATATTACCACTAAACTGTATTCACTTATTTTTAAACTAAATTTTTTTTTAACTAAAAAATTTAAAAACCACAAAATGTATTCCCATATTACCCCTAAACTTTAAAAATCTTTTACAATGATTCCTGTATTTAATCTAAAAAGAATTCCCTTTTAAACACTAAAAGAAAACGAATTTCCCTTTAAAAGTATACAGAAACAAAAAACGTAAACCTGTAATTAAACAAACATCCACGTTAAAAAAATTTTTAAAAAAAAAACACAAACATATCCCTGTAAAATTCCAAAAACGATCCCAAAATATACAGAAACCTAAACTTAATTACCATAAATGTAACATGAACCACAAATTTTCCTTAAACAACCTTTTTCAAAGTAAAATTACCAAAACTTTTTCCCGTAAACCATTTAATTTTGACCCTCAAACCACGTAATTTTTAATTTTAAAAAGTAATTTCCCCCTAAAAAATTTTACAAAGATAAAACCCTAAACGAATTCCACAAAGTATAAGAAACCTAAAATTTTAATTTTCATTAAACAATTCCACTCACGTAACAGTTTTTAATTTAAAAGATTCACCAAAAAACCTTAAAAAATGAAAACCATTTCCCCCCAACCCGTATATACGAATTTCCCCAAAAAGTAATTACACTAAAAAAAACCACCCTCCCGTATATACGAAAAACCCTAAAAGAAAAATATTTTTAAAAACCCAAAACTTAATTTTTAATTTTAAAAAAACATCAAAAGTAATATTTTTTAAAAACCCCAAACACGTAATTTAAATTTAAAAGTTCACGTAATTACCATTAAAGTTTCCCGAAATTTCACTAAATTTAAAAATCCACTAAAAGAACATTAAATTTTCCACAAACAAATCCTTTTATACAAAATTTTTAAAACATTAAAAAGAAAAAAAAGGCCCCAAAAAACCCTCCCCTTTTTATAAAAAACTGAACCTTATTTAAACCCTTAAAGAATAGGTTTTTCACTTGTATAAAAAAACGTATCAAACCACTGATGTAAAATCCACTTGCAACTGTTCCTGTGCATGTTAGGTCATTACCATGAATGGCTAGTAGTAGAACACAGACTATAGAGAACAGACCCACTCCACAGTAAACTAGTACTATAGAGAACAGACCCACTCCACAGTAAACTAGTACTATAGAGAACAGACCCACTCCACAGTAAACTAGTACTATAGAGAACAGACCCACTCCACAGTAAACTAGTACTATAGAGAACAGACCCACTCCACAGTAAACTAGTACTATAGAGAACAGACCCACTCCACAGTAAACTAGTACTATAGAGAACAGACCCACTCCACAGTAAACTAGTCCTATAGAGAACAGACCCACTCCACAGTAAACTAGTACTATAGAGAACAGACCCACTCCACAGTAAACTAGTACTATAGAGAACAGACCCACTCCACAGTAAACTAGTACTATAGAGAACAGACCCACTCCACAGTAAACTAGTACTATAGAGAACAGACCCACTCCACAGTAAACTAGTACTATAGAGAACAGACCCACTCCACAGTAAACTAGTACTATAGAGAACACACCCACTCCACAGTAAACTAGTCCTATAGAGAACAGACCCACTCCACAGTAAACTAGTACTATAGAGAACAGACCCACTCCACAGTAAACTAGTACTATAGAGAACAGACCCACTCCACAGTAAACTAGCACTATAGAGAACACAGACCCACTCCACAGTAAACTAGTACTATAGAGAACAGACCCACTCCACAGTAAACTAGTACTATAGAGAACAGACCCACTCCACAGTAAACTAGTCCTATAGAGAACAGACCCACTCCACAGTAAACTAGTACTATAGAGAACAGACCCACTCCACAGTAAACTAGTACTATAGAGAACAGACCCACTCCACAGTAAACTAGTACTATAGAGAACAGACCCACTCCACAGTAAACTAGTACTATAGAGAACAGACCCACTCCACAGTAAACTAGTACTATACAGAACACAGACCCAGTCCAGTGTTTATCACAGCTTTTTATTCATACAAGAGAAGAGAACACCCCCCCCGGCACCTGTCCTAAAACACCCTTTCAGTTTGGGCCTATCTTTTCAGTAATGAGAGAGGCTGCACCCTACGCCATATAGGGAATAGGTCACGTGCCATGTGGGACACGTTGCCGTTGGTCCTCATTGTCATGCAGTGTTTGTTTGGTAATCAGAAAACGATCAAATAATAATCAATCTGTTAGTATGTACTACTGACGTTAGGGCCAAGGCACCGACCGCGTCCCAAATGTCACCCTAATTCCCTGTGTCGAGCTCTATGGGCTCTGGTCAAAAGTAGTGACCTATGTAGGGAACAGGGTGCCATTTGAGACGCATTCCTGTCGAGTTTACGATGTTCACTGTTCAGATAGAAATATAGAATGTAGAACAGAAGTGCCTCTGACCTGTACAATAAGGAATCACGGCAGCTATATTTATGATATTTCTATCTGCTGAACGCAGACCAACTGGTCCATGATCAGAGACGTGTAGATTTTTCGTCTGTGTCTGAAATTGCACCATATTCTCTACGCAGTGCACTACTTTTGACCAGAGCGCTATGGCCGGGCCCTGGTCAAAAGTAGTGCACTACAGAGTAAATAGGGTGCCAAATCGGAGACACTTCACGTTTTCATCCCCCAGAATACAGACAGGGAGACGTCACCAGATCTCTGTCCTTTAACTACGGTAATAACGTTTTTTAAAAATCCCCCCCCCCCAAAAGCCTAAACAAGCGTAAGAAACAGTCAGTAAACTAGTGTTGTCCAACACCATATAAACACCGATTGTCAGAAAGAGTCTTATAATTGACGTAACATCCCCAGAAAAAGAGTTAGAAAGAGGACAAAGTCCCAGCCAGTCTGTCCGCCCATGGCAGGTGGTGCCGTCTCAGAATCCACTTCCTGTGATGATCAGTAGTACTTCTTGTCTCACAGGAAGTTGACAACATCTTCATGGGGATACAAAAAATAGTGACTTCTATGTTCGTATAAAAGTAAACCATGGAATCATCATACAAGTTGTGTCATAGTAACCATCACAACAGTTAGGCGCAGGACTACTTGTTGCGAGTCTTGCCCGAGGTCTCAGGTGGTTGTGATAAGGCACTTTTGATTCTGTATGTATCCCTCCGCCAGAGAGATACGTAGGAGGAAGAAAGTAGTCCCTTCTGTCACAGTATAAATGATACTCCCCATGAGGGGGAGTGAATGAGTGCACACTTTGGGGAGAAGTGTAGGGAATTGGACACCGAGTCCACTTCAGATGGGCTGCAGGTCGGTCAGCTTCACTCCCTGTGGACACACAGATGCGCACACACAATATTTGATTTAACAGGTGTTGACTGACGTTGATGCTACATTTAGCAAAAAAGTAACAATTATAAAAAATGACCCAGCCGCCATCATCACAGTTCAACCCTCCCTTGCCAAAACCCTCCCCTGCCAAAACAACAGTGATTTAAATTGGTAATAACTTTATATTTCACAAGCGAGTTAGATTTGCCCACTCCAAACCGACATTAAAGCATTCTATCAGAATTAATGAGGAATTAAGACCAATTAATTAAATCGCCAATTAGCACCATTTGTGACCAATTAAGTCCAGGTGAGTAGCTCTGTGTTAATGGGCTAGACACAGACAGGTTAGGTGATGTTGCTCTACTCACACAGACCGGACAGGTAGAGTACTGGAGGTATCAATGCAATAAAAGACTAGGCTGTACCAGGGAGAAGAGAACGGAGGGACCCAGTTAGATAAGGCTGGTGTGATAGATAGATAGATATCTCTGTGTGTTGTGTACCTTCTGATATCTCTGTGTGTTGTGTTGTGTACCTTCTGATATCTCTGTGTGTTGTGTTGTGTACCTTCTGATATCTCTGTGTGTTGTGTACCTTCTGATATCTCTGTGTGTTGTGTACCTTCTGATATCTCTGTGTTGTGTACCTTCTGATATCTCTGTGTGTTGTGTTGTGTACCTTCTGATATCTCTGTGTGTTGTGTACCTTCTGATATCTCTGTGTGTTGTGTACCTTCTGATATCTCTGTGTGTTGTGTACCTTCTGATATCTCTGTGTGTTGTTACCTTCTGATATCTCTGTGTGTTGTGTACCTTCTGATATCTCTGTGTGTGGTTGTGTCCTTCTGATATCTCTGTGTGTGTGTTGTGTGCCTTCTGATATCTCTGTGTGTTGTGTTGTGTGCCTTCTGATATCCTGTGTGTTGTGTTGTGTAGCCTTCTGATATCCTGTGTGTTGTGTTGTGTGCCTGTCCTGATATCTCTGTGTGTTGTGTTGTGTGCCTTCTGATATCTCTGTGTGTTGTTTGTGTGCCTTCTGATATCTCTGTGTGTTATGTGTGTGCCTTCTGAGATCTCTGTGTGTTATGTTGTGTACCTTCTGAATATCTCTGTGTGTTGTGTACCTTCTGATATCTCTGTGTGTTGTGTTGTGTGCCTTCTGATATCTATGTGTGTTGTGTTGTGTGCCTTCTGATATCTCTGTGTGTTGTGTACCTTCTGATATCTCTGTGTGTTGTGTTGTGTGCCTTCTGATATCTCTGTGTGTTGTGTTGTGTGCCTTCTGATATCTCTGTGTGTTGTGTTGTGTACCTTCTGTGATAGAAACTCTGTGTGTTTGTACCTTTGATTCTCTTGTGTTGTGTGCCTTCTGATATCTCTGTGTGTTGTGTTGTGCCTTCTGATATCTCTGGTGTTGGTTGTGTGTGCCTTCTGATATCTCTGTGTGTTGTGTTGTGATATCTCTGTGTGTGTGTACCTTCTGATTCTCTGTGTGTTGTGTTGTGTGCCTTCTGATATCTCTGTGTGTTGTGTTGTGTGCCTTCTGATATCTCTGTGTGTTGTGTTGTGTGCCTTCTGATATCTCTGTGTGTTGTGTACCTTCTGATATCTCTGTGTGTGTTGTCCTTCTGATATCTCTGGTGTTGTGTTGTGTGCCTTCTGATATCTCTGTGTGTTGTGTACCTTCTGATATCTCTGTGTGGTTGTGTGGTTGTGCCTTCTGATATCTCTGTGTGTTTGTTGTGTGCCTTCTGATATCTCTGTGTGTGTTGTGTACCTTCTGATATCTCTGTGTGTGGATTGTGTACCTTCTGATATCTCTGTGTGTTGTGTCCTTCTGATAGTGTTGGGTTTTTGCCTTCTGATATCTCTGTGTGTTGTGTCTTCTGATATCTCTGTGTGTTGTGTACTTACTTGATATCTCTGTGTGTTGTGTACCTTCTGATATCTCTGTGTGTTGTGTGCCTTCTGATATCTCTGTGTGTTGTGTACCTTCTGATATCTCTGTGTGTTGTGTTGTGTGCCTTCTGATATCTTGTGTTGTTGTGTACCTTCTGATATCTCTGTGTGTTGTATCTCTGTGTTTGTGTCCTTCTGATATCTCTGTGTGTTCGTTGTTGTGTGCCTTCTGATATCTCTGTGTGTTGTGTGTGTGCCTTCTGATATCTCTGTGTGTTGTGTACCTTCTGATATCTCTGTGTGTTGTGTGGTACCTTCTGATATCTCTGTGTTGTTGTGTGCCTTCTGATATCTTGTGTGTTGTGTACCTTCTGATATCTCTGTGTGTTGTGTGTGTGACCTTCTGATATCTCGTGTGTTGTGTGCTCTGATATCTTGTGTGTTGTGTCTCTGATATCTCTGTGTGTGTGTTGTGTACCTTCTGATATCTCTGTGTGTGTGTACCTTCTGATATCTCTGTGTGTTGTGTTGTGTACCTTCTGATATCTCTGTGTGTTGGTGTACCTTCTGATATCTCGTGTGTTGTTGTTGTGTACCTTCTGATATCTCTGTGTGTTTGTTCTGATATCTTGTGTTTGTGTACCTTCTGATATCTCTGTTGTGGTTGATATTGTGTGGTTGTGTACCTTCTGATATCTCTGTGTGTTGTGTACCTTCTGATATCTCTGTGTGTTGTGTTGTGTACCTTCTGATATCTCTGTGTGTTGTGTACCTTCTGATATCTCTGTGTGTTGTGTTGTGTACCTTCTGATATCTCTGTGTGTTGTGTACCTTCTGATATCTCTGTGTGTTGTGTTGTGTACCTTCTGATATCTCTGTGTGTTGTGTACCTTCTGTCTGCCGTTCATCCAGCCCCTGATGGTTGGGACCAGTATTGAACCCAGTAGGATCTGAGCTGGGTGATAGATGAGGAGGGGGACGGAGATCAGAGAGAGATGCTCATACCCCTCAAACACTATCTTTAACATTGGGATACCTGGACAGAGGGAGGGGTAAAGAAAGAGAAAATACATATTATTACCATTTGGGAAACAAGCTCAGCTTGATCCATATCTGTATCATTTTCATGGTATTATTGGAATGGAACCGTATTATTGGAATGGAATTATTGGAATGGAACCGTATTATTGGAATGGAATTATTGGAATGGAACCGTATTATTGGAATGGAACAGTATTATTGGAATGGAATTGGATGGAAACCGTATTATTGGAATGGAACCGTATTATTGGAATGGAACAGTATTATTGGAATGGAATTATTGGAATGGAACCGTATTATTGGAATGGAATTATTGGAATGGAACCGTATTATTGGAATGGAATTATTGGAATGGAACCGTATTATTGGAATGGAATTATTGGAATGGAACAGTATTATTGGAATGGAATTATTGGAATGGAATTATTGGAATGGAATTGATCTAATTCATGGTATTTGTTATTCACACAGTGGGTGCATTGAGTCTTTACAGTTAGTAAAGTTGGTCAACAAAAATATTTCTGTTCCCAAGAAATTCAAGCTCCTGGTTGTAGCTGTGTCCATAAACCAGAATACACGTATTTGTGGTTATGTTAGGGTCATTGTTCTGCTGGAAGGTGAACCTCCCTCCCAGTCTCAAATCTCTGGAAGACTGAAACAGGTTTCCCTCCAGAATTTCCCTGTATTTAGCGCCATCCATCATTCCTTCAATTCTGACCAGTTTCCCAGTCCCTGCCTATGAAAAACATCCCCACTGCATGATGCTGCCACCACCATGCTTCACAGTGGGGATGGTGTTCTCGGGGTGATGAGAGGTGTTCTGTTTGCGCCAGACATTGTGTTTTCCTTGATGGCCAAAAAGCTCAATTTTAGTCTCATCTGACCAGAGTACCTTCTTCCATATGTTTGGGGAGTCTCCCACATGCCTTTTGGCGAACACCAAACGTGTTTGCTTATTTTTTTCTTTAAGAAATGGCTTTTTTCTGGCCACTCTTCCGTAAAGCCCAGCTCTGTGGAGTGTACGGCTTAAAGTGGTCCTATGGACAGATACTCCAATCTCCGCTGTGGAGCTTTGCAGCTCCTTCAGGGTTATCTTTGGTCTCTTTGTTACCTCTGATTAATGCCCTCCTTGCCTGGTCCGTGAGTTTTGGTGGGCGGCCCTCTCTTGGCAGGTTTGTTGTGGTGCCATATTCTTTAAATTTTTTAATAGTGGATTTAAAATGGTGCTCCGTGGGATGTTCAAAGTTTCGGATAATTTTTTTATAACCCAACCCTGATCTGTACTTCTCCACAACTTTGTCCCTGACCTGTTTGGAGAGCTCCTTGGTCTTCATGGTGCCGCTTGCTTGGTGGTGCCCCTTGCTTAGTGGTGTTGCAGACTCTGGGGCCTTTCAGAACAGGTGTATATATAATGAGACATGGAGATCATGTGACACTTAAATAAAGTCCACCTGTGTGCAATCTAACTAATTATGTGACTTCTGAAGGTAATTGGTTGCACCAGATCTTATTTAGAGGCTTCATAGCAAAGGGGGTGAATACATATGCACGCACCACTTTTCCGTTATTTATTTTTTATAATTTTTTGAAACAAGTTATTTTTTTCATTTCAATTCACCAATTTGGACTATTTTGTGTATGTCCATTACATGAAATCCAAATAAAAATCTATTTAAAATTACAGGTTGTAATGCAACAAAATTGGAAAAACGCCAAGGGGGATGAATACTTTTGCAAGGCACTATATATCTGGTACTATCACCAAGGTTTGGAAGGTGGCCCATGTACTCCCCCTTCACAAAAGGTGGTGACCCTTGACCTCTGACCTAAATAATGATCTGCCTATTTCTAAACTTTCTTGCCTAGCTAAAATATTAGAATCCTTGATTAACTCTCAGCTAAGATCTTTCTTATCTCTGAAATGTTTTCTAAAATGTACACTACCATTCAAAAAAGTTTGGGGTCACTTAGAAATGTCATTTTTTTCGAAAGAAAAGCACATTTTTTGTCCATTAAAATAACATCAAATTGATCAGAAATACAGTGTAGACATTGTTAATGTTGTAAATGGCTATTGTAGCTGGAAACGGCTGATTTTTAATGGAATATCTACATAGGCGTACAGAGGCCCATTATCAGCAACCTTCAGTCCTGTGTTCCAATGGCAGGTTGTGTTTGCTAATCCAAGTTTATCATTTTAAAAGGCTAATTGATCATTAGAAAAACCTTTTGCAATTATGTTAGCACAGCTGAAAACTGTTGTGCTGATTAAAGAAGCAATACATTACATTTACATTTACGTCATTTAGCAGACGCTCTTATCCAGAGCGACTTACAGTTAGACAATACAACTGGCCTTCTTGAGACTAGTTGAGTATCTGGAGCATCAGCAATTGTGGGTTCGATTACAGGCTCAAAATGGCCCAAAACAAATAACTTTCTTCTGAAACTCGTCAGTCTATTCTTGTTCTGAGAAATGAAGGCTATTCCATGTGAGAAATTGCCAAGAAACTGAAGATCTTGTACAACGCTGTGTACTACTCCCTTCACAGAACAGCGCAAACTGGCTCTAACCAGAATAGAAAGAGGAGTGGGAGGCCCCGGTGCACAACTGAGCAAGAGGACAAATACATTAGAGTGTCTAGTTTGAGAAACAGACGCCTCACAGGTCCTCAACTGGCAGCTTCATTAAATAGTACCCGCAAAACACCAGTCTCAACGTCAACAGTGAAGAGGCGACTCCGGGATGCTGACCTTCTAGGCAGAGTTGCAAAGAAAAAGCCATATCTCAGACTGGCCAATAAAAAGAAAAGATTAAGATGGGCAAAAGAACACAGACACTGGACAGAGGAAGATTGGAAAAACGTATTATGGACAGACAAATCAAAGTTTGAGGTGTTTGGATCACAAAGAAGAACATTTGTGAGACCCAGACCAAATGAAAAGATGCTGGAGGAGTGCTTGATGCCATCTGTCAAGCATGGTGGAGGCAATGTGATGGTCTGGGGGTGCTTTGGTGGTGGTAAAGTGGGAGATTTGTACAGGGTAAAAGCGATCTTGAAGAAGGAAGGCTATCACTCCATTTTGCAACGCCATGCCATACCCTGTGGACGGCGCTTGATTGGAGCCAATTTCCTCCTACAATGACCCAAAGCACAGCTCCAAACTATGCAATAACTATTTAGGGAAGAAGCAGTCAGCTGGTATTCTGTCTATAATGGAGTGGCCAGCACAGTCACCGGATCTCAACCCTATTGAGCTGTTGTGGGAGCAGCTTGACCGTATGGTACGTAAGAAGTGCCCATCAAGCCAATCCAACTTGTGAGAGGTGCTTCAGGAAGCATGGGGTGAAATCTCTTCAGATTACCTCAACAAATTGACAACTAGAATGCCAAAGGTCTGCAAGGCTGTAAATGCTGCAAATGGAGGATTCTTTGACGGAAGCAAAGTTTGAAGGACACAATTATTATTTCAATTTAAAAAAACATTATTTATAACCTTGTAAAGGACTTCATTTCCTATTCATTTTGCTATATTTCCAATTCAAACTCATTTCATGTAAGTTTTCATGGAAAACAAGGAAATGTCTAAGTGACCCCAAACCTTTGAATGGTAGTGTATATTTAAAATAATATATAGTTACAAATATATATATATATATGGGATTGGAAATGATGCAGACAATTATATTGATGGAAGCCACAATATATCTGCAATATTAAAGCTGATCTACCCCCTACAAATACAATCTGGTCAATGTAGAAGTTTCATTTCAGAAGGCTGATTGAGGACCTGATTACTGATGAATGTGTTTGGTTCTTATGACTGTGCTTTTCTTTCTGCATGTATTTATATTTTGATGTGTTATATTATTTATTATTAAATGTAATTTATGTCATTCAGGGCTCACTTTGGTCTCAGTATGACTCCCTGATAAAATAAAAGGTTAAATAAATAAAACATAATAATAATTGTCCACTTACCCAGGGTGAGTGATTTGTGTGTAGCACAGAACATAATAGCTACTGTGTCTGCTGGAGTAAAACCAGACTGTTTCCTACAGGAGGGGGGGGGGGGGGAGAGAGAGAGAGAGAGAGAGAGAGAGAGAGACAGGGAAGAGAGGGAGAGAGACAGAGAGAGAGGAGAGAGAGAGAGAGCAGAGACAGAGCAGAGACAGAGAAGAGAGGAGAGAGAGAGAGAGAGAGAGAGAGAGAGAGGAGAGAGAGAGAGAGACGAGAGAGAGAGAGAGGAGAGACAAGCAGAGACAAGAGAGGAGAGAGAGAGAGAGATCAGAGACTGACTAACACGCACATTTACAACATCAGTCGGAGTACATTGGATGACATTTTACAGCATGAGATTAATAGAGTTCGCTCCATAATCCCAGAGTGGCTGTAGAGATTAATAGAGTTAGCTCCATAATACTAGAGTGGCTGTAGAGATTAATAGTTAGCCCCATAATCCCAGAGTGGCTGTAGAGATTAATAGTTAGCTCCATAATACTAGAGTGGCTGTAGAGATTAATAGAGTTCGCTCCATAATCCCAGAGTGGCTGTAGAGATTAATAGTTAGCTCCATAATACTAGAGTGGCTGTAGAGATTAATAGTTAGCTCCATAATACTAGAGTGGCTGTAGAGATTAATAGTTAGCTCCATAATCCCAGAGTGGCTGTAGAGATTAATAGTTAGCTCCATAATACTAGAGTGGCTGTAGAGATTAATAGTTAGCCCCATAATCCCAGAGTGGCTGTAGAGATTAATAGAGTTCGCTCCATAATCCCAGAGTGGCTGTAGAGATTAATAGTTAGCTCCATAATACTAGAGTGGCTGTAGAGATTAATAGTTAGCCCCATAATCCCAGAGTGGCTGTAGAGATTAATAGTTAGCTCCATAATACTAGAGTGGCTGTAGAGATTAATAGAGTTCGCCCCATAATCCTAGATGCGACTGCAGCAACAGCAGGATAGGAACCGTGCTAGATATACACTACATGGCCAAAAGTATGTGGACACCTGCTCGTCAAACATCTCCTTCCAAAATCATGGGCATTAATATGGAGTTGGTCCCCCCTTTGCTGCTATAACTGCCTCCACTCTTCTGGGAAGGCTTTCTACTAGATGTTGGAACGTTGCTGCGGGGACTTGCTTCCATTCAGCCACAAGAGCATTAGTGAGGTTGGGCACTGATGTTGGGCGATTAGGCCTGGCTCGCAGTCGGCGTTCCAATTCATCCCAAAGGTGTTCGATGGGGTTGAGGTCAGGGCTCTGTGCAGGCCAGTCAAGTTCTTCCACACCGATCTCGACAAACCACCTTTGTATGGACCTCGCTTTGTGCACAGGGGGCATTGTCATGCTGAAGCAAGAAAGGGCCTTGTTGCCACAAAGTTGGAAGCACAGAATCGTCTAGAATGTCATTGTATGCTGTAGCGTTAAGATTTCCCTTCACTGGAACTAAGGAGCCTAGCCCCAACCATGAAAAACAGCCCCAGACCATTATTCCTCCTCCACCAAACTTTACAGTCGGCACTATGCATTGGGGCAGGTAGAGTTCTCCTGGCATCCGCCAAACCCAGATTCGTCCGTCGGACTGCCAGATGGTGAAGCGTGACTCATCACTCCAGAGAACGCGTTTCCACTGCTCCAGAGTCCAATGGCAGCGAGCTTTACACCACTCCAGCCGACGCTTGGCATTGTGATCTTAGGCTTGTGTGCAGCTGCTCGGCCAACAGTTAGTGTGCTGACGTTGCTTCCAGAGGCAGTTTGGAACTCGGTAGTGAATGCCGCAACCGAGGACCGACTAATTTTACGCGCTACGTGCTTCAGCACTTGGCGGTCCCGTTCTGTGAGCTTGTGTGGTCTACCACTTCGCGGCTGAGCCGTTGTTGCTCCTAGACGTTGTTGCTCCTAGACGTTTCCACTTCACAATAACAGCACTTACAGTTGACCGGGGCAGCTCTAGCAGGGCAGAAATTTGACGAACTGACTTGTTGGAAAGGTGGCATCCTATGACGGTGCCACGTTGAAAGCCACTGAGCTCTTCAGTAAGGCCATTCTACTGCCAATGTTTGTCTATGGAGATTGCATGGCTGTGTGCTCAATTTTATACACCTGTCAGCAACGGGTATGGCTGAAATAGCCGAATCCACTAATTTGAAGGGGTATCCACATACTTTTGGCCATGTCGTAGTGGTTCCAAACTTCTTCCATTTAAAGAATGATGGAGGCCACAGGGTTCTTAGGGACCTTCAATGCTGCAGACATGTTTTGGTACCCTTCCTCAGATCTATGTCTCGACACAATCCTGTCTCGGAGCTCTACGGACAATTCCTTCGACCTCATGGCTTAGTTTTTGCTCTGACATGCACTGTCAACTGTGAGACCTTATATAGACAGGTGTGTGCCTTTCCAAATCATGTCCAATCAATAGAATTTACCACAGGTGGATTCCAATCAAGTTGTAGAAACATCAAGGATGATCAATGGGAAACAGGATGGACCTGAACTCAATTTCGAGTCTCATAGCAAAGGGTATGAATATTTTATTTTTAATATATTTGCTAAACTTTCTAAATAAATCTGTTGTCGCTTTGTCATTACGGGGTATTGTGTGTAGATTGCTGAGAGTTATTATTTTTTTATCCATTTTACAATAAGGCTGTAACGTAACAAAATGTGGAAAAAGTCAATGGGTCTGAATACTTTCCGAATGCACTGTACAGTATAATGCTAATTGCTGCAGCAGGACAGTACTAGATATACAGTATAATGCTAGTGGCTGCAGCAGGACAGTACTAGATATACAGTATAATGCTAGTGGCTGCAGCAGGACAGTACTAGATATACAGTATAATGCTAGTGGCTGCAGCAGGACAGTACTAGATATACAGTATAATGCTAGTGGCTGCAGCAGGACAGTACTAGATATACAGTATAATGCTAGTGGCTGCAGCAGGACAGTACTAGATATACAGTATAATGCCAGTAGCTGCAGCAGGACAGTACTAGATATACAGTATAATGCTAGTGGCTGCAGCAGGACAGTACTAGATATACAGTATAATGCTAGTGGCTGCAGCAGGACAGTACTAGATATACAGTATAATGCTAGTGGCTGCAGCAGGACAGTACTAGATATACAGTATAATGCTAGTGGCTGCAGCAGGACAGTACTAGATATACAGTATAATGCTAGTGGCTGCAGCAGGACAGTACTAGATATACAGTATAATGCTAGTGGCTGCAGCAGGACAGTACTAGATATACAGTATAATGCTAGTGGCTGCAGCAGGACAGTACTAGATATACAGTATAATGCTAGTGGCTGCAGCAGGACAGTACTAGATATACAGTATAATGCTAGTGGCTGCAGCAGGACAGTGACAGTACTAGATATACAGTATATGCTAGGGCTGCCAGCAGGACAGTACTAGATATACAGTTATACATGTCTAGTGTGCTGCAGCAGGACAGTACTAGATATACAGTATAATGCTAGTATGGCTGCAAGCAGGACAGTACTAGATATACAGTATAATGCTAGTGCTGCAGCAGGACAGTACTAGATATACAGTATAATGCTAGTGGCTGCAGCAGACAGTACTAGATATACCGATAATGCTAGTGCTGCAGAGCAGGACAGTACTAGATATACAGTATAATGCCAGTAGCTGCAGCAGGACAGTACTAGATATACAGTATAATGCCAGTAGCTGCAGCAGGACAGTACTAGATAACAGTATAATGCTAGTGGCTGCAGCAGGACAGTACTAGATATACAGTATAATGCCAGTGGCTGCAGCAGGACAGTACTAGATATACAGTATAATGCTAGTGGCTGCAGCAGGACAGTACTAGATATACAGGACAGTACTAGATATACAGTATAATGCTAGTGGCTGCAGCAGGACAGTACTAGATATACAGTATAATGCCAGTAGCTGCAGCAGGACAGTACTAGATATACAGTATAATGCTTGTGGCTGCAGCAGGACAGTACTAGATATACAGTATAATGCTAGTGGCTGCAGCAGGACAGTACTAGATATACAGTATAATGCTAGTGGCTGCAGCAGGACAGTACTAGATATACAGTATAATGCTAGTTGGCTGCAGCAGGACAGTACTAGATATACAGTATAATGCTAGTGGCTGCAGCAGGACAGTACTAGATATACAGTATAATGCCAGTGGCTGCAGCAGGACAGTACTAGATATACAGTATAATGCTAGTGGCTGCAGCAGGACAGTACTAGATATACAGTATAATGCCAGTAGCTGCAGCAGGACAGTACTAGATATACAGTATAATGCTAGTGGCTGCAGCAGGACAGTACTAGATATACAGTATAATGCCAGTGGCTGCAGCAGGACAGTACTAGATATACAGTATAATGTTAAACTCACCGTGTGGAGAAGACAAACGTCAACAGCATGAAGCTCAGCTGGATGCAGAATACTGGGGAGAGACAAGGCATCAGATCAGAGGGTTTAGACAGAATACTGGGGAGAGACAACGCATCAGATCAGAGGGTTTAGACAGAATACTGGGGAGAGACAACGCATCAGATCAGAGGGTTTAGACAGAATACTGGGGAGAGACAACGCATCAGATCAGAGGGTTTAGACAGAATACTTTAAACACCACGCATGTACACCATCACACAGAATAGAGCATGAGAGAGGAATATGGGAGAAGATATCAGAGAGAGAAAGAGAGACAACGCATAGATCAGATAGACAGAAGAGAGACAACGATCAGATAGAAGATAGAGAACAAGCAAAAGACAGATATGAGACAGACAGAAATAGAACGAGAGGATCGATAAGAGAGAGATAGAGACACATCAGATAGAGTTTTAGAGACCATAGACACGCAGAACAGAAGACAGACATGAGAAATACAGCAGAAAGAGAGAGAGAGAGAGAAGACAGAGAGAGAGAGACAGAGAGAGACAGAGAGAGAGAGAGACAGAGAGAGAGACAGAGAGACAGAGAGAAGACAGAGAGAGAGACTCACTGATGAAGGTGATAAGCAGTAGGCTGAGGTGGTCCAGTTCAACATCAGGGTTAGAGAAGGTCTCACAGAAGGTTGTGTAGATGATCATCAGGAGCACCACAGAACTGATGACTCCAAACGGAGGCTTCCTCCTCTCTAACCAGTCCCTCAGGAACCTCCGGGACACCTGGAGGTTATAAAGGGTTCATAAAGAGATTATAAACACATTTATAGGGGTTCATATGGGTGTTATAAATGTGATGGCTGCAAAACGGAGGATTCCTCCTCTCTCTAAACAGTCCCTTAGGAACCAGCAGGACACCTGGAACTACACACAGGGGTTATAAAGGCTTTATAGAGTGTTATAGACTCCGAAACGGAGGTATCCTCTAGCTAGTCTCTCAGGAACTCTGTGTTTTATAAAAGGGCTTATAGATGATTTACAACAGGGTTTTTTTAAAAATTGGGTTAAAAGGGGGGGAAAAGTGTTATAGTCATTTTTTGGGGCCTTTTTAAAAAGGTTAAAAAAGGATCTATAAAAGGTTTTTTTATAGTTCCCCAGGTAATAAAGGGGTTTTTAAAAGTCTCCCCGGGTTTAAAAAGGGTTGATTAAATCAACCCGGTTAATAAAGGGTTGATATAGTCTTTTCCCGGGTTAAAAAAGGGGTTTTAATAGTTCCCCACCGGTTAAACAAAAGGGTTTTTATAGCAACCCGGGTTAAAAAAGGGTTCAATAGTCTCCAGGGTTAAAAAAGGGTTTATATAGTCTACCAGGTTAATAAAGGGGTTTTTATAGTCCCAAACCCGGTTTTAAAGGTTTTAAAATAGTCTAAACCCGGTTTTTTTTAAAAGGGGTTTTTATAGTCTACCCAGGTTTAAAAAAGGGGTTTATATAGTCTACCAGGTTAATAAAGGGTTTAATAAAGGGTTTATTTGGCCTTTCCAGTTAAAAGGGTTGATATAGTCCCACCGGTTTAAAAAAGGGGGGTTTTTATAGGGTTTCCCGGTTAAAAAAGGGTTTGGGTATATTCCCCCCCAGGTTAATAAGGGTTAAAAAAGGGGGGTTTAAAATAGTCCCCAAGGGTTTAAAAAAAGGGGTTTTATAGTCCCAGGTTTAAAAAATTGAAAAATCCACCATTTTTAAAAAAGGGTTTTAAAAAAGGGTTTATATAGCTCCCGGTTAAAGGGTTGATATAGTCTACCCCAGGGAAAAAAGGGGGTTTAAAAAAGGGTTTTTTAATAGTCTAACAGGGTTAAAAAAGGGGTTTAAAAAAGGGTTAAAATTTGTCTACCAGGTTTTAAAAAAGGGTTGATATGTCCCCCCCGGTTAAAAAAAGGGGTTTATAGTCTACCAGGGTTTAAAAAGGGTTTATATATTTTAAACCCCGGGTTAAAAAAGGGTTTAAAATATCTACCAGGTTTAAAAAGGGGTTTATATATTTTACCAGGTTTAAAGGGGTTTTTATAGTCTCCCCGGGTTTAAAAAAGGGGTTTATTAGTCTACCAAGGGTTTAAAGGGTTCATAATAGTCTACCCCGGGTTTTAAAAAAGGGGTTTTTTGTTCTACCAGGTTTAAAAAAGGGTTTATATAGTCCTAACAGGTTAAAAAGGGGTTTTTAGTTCCCACCAGTTAATAAAGGGGTTTTTAAAAGTCTACCCCGGGTTTTTTAAAGGGTTTTTATAGTCACCCCCGGTTAATAAAGGGTTTAATAGTCTACCAGGGTTTAAAAAGGGGTTTTTTAGTTTTTACCAGGGTTTAAAAAAGGGGTTTTTTAGTCCAACAGGGTTTAAAAAAGGGGTTTTATGTCCTACCCCGGGTTTAAAAAAGGGTTTATATAGTCTACCAAAGGGTTTAAAAAAGGGTTTATATAGCTACCCGGTTTAAAAAAGGGTTTAAAAATTCCCACCAGGGTTTTAAAGGGGTTTATATAGTCTAACAGTTAAAAAAGGGTTTTAAAAAAGGGTTTAAAATGTCTACCCGGTTTAAAAAAGGGTTTTATTTTAATCTCCAGGTTAAAGGGTTGATATAGTCTACCAGGTTAATAAAGGGTTGATATAGTCTACCAGGTTAATAAAGGGTTTTAATATCTACCATTTAAAAAAGGGTTTTTTTTTATCTACCAAGGGGGAAAAAAGGGTTGATATATTCCCACCAGGTTAAAAAAGGGTTTTTTATAGTCTACCTACCAGTTTTAAAAAGGGGTTTTTATATCTACCCGGGTTTAAAAAAGGGTTTATATGGGCTCCAGGTTAAAAAAAGGGGGTTTAATGTCTACCCGGTTAATAAAGGGTTTAAAAAAGGTTAATATATTTTACCCGGTTTAAAAAAAAGGGTTTAATAAGGGGTTTATATAGTCTACCAGGTTAATAAAGGGTTCATATAGTCTACCAGGTTAATAAAGGGTTTATATAGTCTACCAGGTTAATAAAGGGTTTATATAGTCTACCAGGTTAATAAAGGGTTTATATAGTCTACCAGGTTAATAAAGGGTTTATATAGTCTACCAGGTTAATAAAGGGTTTATATAGTCCCCACCCGGGTTTAAAAAAGGGTTTTTTAAAAGTCCCTTTACCAGGTTTTAAAAAAGGGTTTATATAGTCTTAACCCCGTTAAAAATAGGGGTTTTTTGTCTAACCCGGTTTAAAAAAGGGTTGATATAGTCCCACCATTAAAAAGGGTTTTTTAAAATCCCACCAGGGTTTAAAAAAGGGGTTTTTATAGTCACCATTAAAAAAGGGGTTTATATAGTCTACCCCGTTTTAAACAGGGTTTATATAGTCCTTCCCCGGTTTTAAAAAAGGGTTCAAAATAGTTTTACCAGGTTTTAAAAAAGGGTTTTTTTTTGTCTACCAGGTTTAAAAAAAGGGGGTTTTTTTAAAATAGGGTTTCCCAGGTTTAAAGCGTTTATAAGTCTAAACCAGGTTAATAAGGGTTTCATATAGTTACCAGGTTAATAAAGGGTTTTTTAGTCTCCAGTTAAAACGGGTTTATATAGTCAACCCGGGTTTAAAAAAGGGTTCCTATAGTCTACCAAGGTTTAAAACAGGTTTATTAGTCACCAGGTTAATAAAAGGGTTTTATTAGTCTACCCGGTTTAAAAAAAGGGTTTAAAATAGTCACCAGGTTAATAAAGGGTTATATAGGCTACCCGGGTTTAAAAAGCTTTTTTTATCGTACCCGGGTTTAAAAAAGGGTTCAAAATAGTCTCCAGGGTTTAAAAAAGGGTTTTTTAGTCTACCAGGTTAATAAAACGTTTAAAATAGTCTTTCCAGGTTTAAAAAAAGGGTTTTATATTCTACCAGGTTTAAAAAAGGGTTTTATATCCCCACCAAGGGTTTAAAGGGTTTTTAAAAAGGCCCCACCAGGGTTTAAAAAAGGGGTTTAAAATAGGCCCACCAAGGGTTAAAAAAAGGGTTTTTTAGTTAAAATTTCCCAGGTTAATAAAGGGTTGATATAGTCTACCAGGTTAATAAAAAAGGGGGGATATTTCCACCAGGTTAAAAAAGGGTTAATAAAGGGTTTTTATGTCTACCAGGGTTTAAAAAAGGGTTTTATAAAAACGAAACCCGGGTTTAAAAAAGGGTTAATAAAAGGGGTTTTATGGGCTTTCCCCGGGTTTTAAAAAGGGGTTTTTAAAAGTCTAAACCCGGTTAATAAGGGTTTTATGTCACCAGGTTTTTTTTTTAATAAAAAGGGGTTATTTTAGTCTACCCGGGTTAAAAAAGGGTTTATATAGTCCCACCAGGTTAATAAAAGGGGTTTTTTAGTCTACAGGGTTTTTTAAAAGGGGTTTATAAAGTCTAATTCAAGGGGGATAAAAGGGGTTTTTTAGTCCCACCCCGGGTTAAAAAGGGGGAAAAGGTAGGTTTTAAAGGGTTGATATAGTGGGGGTTAATAAAGGGTTTTTTATTGTTTCCCCCCCTTTTAAAAAGGGTTGTATATCTACCCCTTTAAAAAAGGGGGTTTAATTTGTTGGGGGTTATAAAGGGTTTTTATATTCCCTTTCCCCGGGTTTAAAAAAGGGTTTATTAGTTCTACCCCGTTAATAAAAGGGGGGATATATTCTAACCCGGTTAATAAGGGTTTTTATAGTCTAAACCCGTTAATAAAGGGGTTTTTTTTTTATCTACCGGTTTAAAAAAGGGTTTTATAGTCCCACCAGGTTTAAAAAAGGGTTTTTTATATCTACCAAAGGTTTAAAAAAGGGTTGATATAGTTCCTACCAGGGTTTAAAAAAGGGTTTTTTATATTTTCCCGGTTTAAAAAAGGGTTTATTATTCCCCGGTTAATAAAGGGTTTTATTAATTTTACCAGGTTAATAAAGGGAAAAGGGGTTTTTTTTGTCTCCAGGTTAAAAAGGGTTTTTATTAGCTAACCCCGGTTTTTTAAAGGGGTTTTAAGTCACCGGTTTTAAAAAAGGGGTTAATAAAGGGTTTTATAGTCTACCAGGGAAAAAAAGGGTTAAAAAAGGGTTTATATGTCCTACCCAGTTTAAAAAGGGGTTTTTTTTTAGTCCCCCCCATTTTTAAAAAAGGGGAAAATAGTCCCCCAGGGTTTAAAAAAGGGTTTAAAAGTCACCGTTAAAAAGGGTTGATAAAGGGGGTTTATATGTCCCACCAGGGTTAAAAAAAGGGTTTTTAAAAATTGGGCTTTCCCCCCGGTTAATAAAGGGTTTTATATCTCCAGGTTTTAAAAAAGGTTTTTTTATAGTTCCGGAAAAAGGTTTTTAAATGGTTAAAAAAAGGGTTTGATATTCGTTACCAGGTTAATAAAGGGGTTTTATATAATTTTCCCCGGGAAAAAAAGGGGTTTAAAAGTTTAACCCGGTTAAAAAGGGTTTATTAGTCTTTCCTTAAAAAAGGGTTTTTTTATCCCTACCCCGGGTTTTTTTTTTTAATTTTTAAAGGGGGTTTTTAAAAGTCTACCAGGTTAATAAAGGTTAAAAAAGGGTTGATATAGTCCCCCCAAAAAAGGGGTTAATAAAGGGGTTTTTTTTAGTCTAATTAAAAAAAGGGGGAATAAAGGGGTTTTATAGTCTAACCCCGGTTAAAAAAGGGGGTTTTTTAGTCCTTTCCAGGTTTAAAAAAGGGTTTATATAGTCACCAGTTTTTAAAAAAGGGGGAAATATTCCCCACCCCGGTTTTAAAAAAGGGGTTAATAAAGGGGGTTTAAAATTTGTCTACCAGGGTAAAAAAGGGTTAATAAAGGGGTTTATATATCCCACCCGGTTTTAAAAAAGGGTTTAAAAAAGGGTTTAATTTGTCTACCAGGTTAAAAAAAGGGTTTTTATATCTACCATTTTTAATAAAAGGGGGGATATAGTCCCCACCAGGTTTAAAAAAGGGGTTATTGTCTACCGGTTAAAAAAAGGGTTTTTTAGTCTTCCCCGGTTAATAAAGGGTTTTATATAGTCTAAACCAAAAAGGGTTTAAAAAAGGGTTTTTGTATAAGGGTTTAACCGGGGTTAATAAAAGGGGTTTAAAAAAGGGTTTTTTTATAGTCCCCCCATTAATAAAGGGTTTATATAAATTTTACCAGGTTTAAAGGGGTTTATAGCTAAACCCGGTTAAAAAAGGGTTTATATAGTCTCCGGTTATAAAGGGTTTTTATAGTCACCAAGGGTTTAAAAGGTTTTTTTTTGTCCCAACCAGGGTTTAAAAAAGGGTTTTATAAAGCCCACCAGGTTAATAAAGGGGTTTATATAGTCTAACCCGGTTTTAATTTTTTTTTTTTCTTTTTAATTTTTTACCCGGTTAAAAAAGGGTTAATTAGTCTAAAGGTTTAATAAAAAGGGTTTTTTAAAAAGTCCCCACTTGTTAATTTGAAAGGGGTTTTATAGTCTAAAAGGGTTTAAAAAAGGGTTTTAAAAAAAGGGTTTAAAAAAGGTTTATAACGGGTTTTAATAAGGTTTATACGGTTAATAAGGTTTATAACAGGTTAAATAAAGGTTAAAAACAGGTTAATAAAGGTTTATAACAGGTTAATACAGGTTAATAAAGGTTTATAACAGTTATAAAGGTTAATAAAGGGTTTATAACGGGTTAAAAAAGGGTTTATAGCGTTAATAAGGTTTATAACAGGTTAATAAAGGGTTTATAACAGGTTAATAAAGGGTTTTTATAACATTTAAATAAAGGGTTTTAAACGGGTTCATAAGGGTTTATAGAAAGGTTAATAAAGGGTTTATAACAGGTTAATAAAGGGTTTATAGCAGGTTAATAAAGGGTTTATACCGGTTAATAAAGGGTTTATAGCAGGTTAATAAAGGGTTTATAACAGGTTAATAAAGGGTTTATAACAGGTTAATAAGGGTTAATAAAGGGTTTATAACAGGTTATAAAGGTTATAACAGGTTAATAAAGGTTTTATAACGGGTTTATAAAGGTTTATAAGGTTAATAAAGGGTTTATAACATGTTAATAAAGGGTTTATAACAGGTTAATAAAGGGTTTATAGCAGGTTAATAAAGGGTTTATAGCAGGTTAATAAAGGGTTTATAACAGGTTAATAAAAGGTTTATAACAGGTTAATAAAGGGTTTATAACAGGTTAATAAAGGGTTAATAAAGGGTTTATAACAGGTTAATAAAGGGTTTATAACAGGTTAATAAAGGGTTTATAACGGGTTTAAATAAGGTTAATAAAGGGTTTATAGCAGTTTAATAAGGGTTTATAACGGTTAATAAGGGTTAATAAAGGGTTTTATACGGGTTTAATAAGGGTTTATAACAGTTAAAAGGGGGTTTATAACAGGTTAATAAAGGGTTTATAGCAGGTTAATAAAGGGTTTATAGCAGGTTAATAAAGGGTTTATAACCTGTGTACTGACCTGTCCTAGGATGAGAGGTACGACCACAGTCATGAAGAGCTGAGAGAAGATTGAGGAGAAAGGAACGGAGGATGACGAGCCCAGCTGGAGGGAGAGAAGAACAAGGGATGAGGATGTGTCTCCATGATAGGTTTTTAAAACCCTTTCAGTAGCAGTATTAGGGGCTGGGATAAAGTAACAGGTACATTGACTCCAATCAAGTTGTAGAAACATCAAGGAGCTCAATTTCGAGTCTCATAGCAAAGGGTCTGAATACTTATGTAAATACTGTATTTAAAAAAATAAAAATAAAAATCTACATTTGCGAAAATTTCTAAAAACCTGTTTTTGCTTTGTCATTATGGGGTATTGTGTGTAGATATGAGGGGAAAATAATCAAATGTAATCCATTTTAGAATAAGGCCGTAATGTAACAAAATGTGGAAAAAGTAAAGGGGTCTGAATACTTTCTGAATGCACTGTACATGTTACCTCAATCACTGTGACTAACCTGTATCCCAGCACATTGACCCCTGTTATTGTTATTTTATTGTGTTACTTTAGTTTATTTAGTAAATATTTTCTTAACCAACAATGCAGTTTTAAGAAAATTAATTAAGGGCTTGTAAGTAAGCATTTAACTGTAAGGTCTACACCTGTTGTATTCGGCGCATGTGACAAATAACATTTTATTTGATTCAGAAAGTATTCACACCCCTTGACTTTTTCCACATTTTGTTGTGTTACAGCCTGAATTTAAAATGGATTAAATTGAGATTGTGTCACTGAACTACACACAATACCCCATTATGTCAAAGTGGAATTATGTTAGAAATTAATACAAAATGAAAAGCTGAAATGTCGTGTCAATAAGTATTCAACCCCTTTTGTTATGGCAAGCCTAAATAAGTTAAGGAGTAAAAATGTGCTTAACAATTCACATAATAAGTTGCATGGACTCACTGTGTGCAATAATAGTGTTTAACATGATTTTTAAATGACTACCCCATCTCTGTACCCAACACATCCAGATAATTGTAAGGTCCCCCAGTAGAGCAGTGAATTTCAAACACAGATTCAACCACAAAGACCAGGGAGGTTTTCCAATGCCTCGCAAAGAAGGGCACCTATTGGTAGATGGGTCAAAATAAAAATAAACAGACATTGAATATCCCTTTGAGCATGGTGAAGTTATTAATTGCACTTTGGATGGTGTATCAATACACCCAGTCACTACAAAAGATACAGGTGTCCTTCCTAACTCAGTTGCCGGAGAGGAAGGAAACTGCTCAGGGATTTCACCATGAGTACAGAGTTTAAAGGTTGTGATAGGAGAAAACTGAGGATGGATCAACAACATTGTAGTTACTCCACAATAATAACCTAAATGATTTAATGACAGAGTGAAAAGAAGGAAGCCTGTACAGAATAAAATTCCAAAACATGCATCCTGTTTGCAATAAGGCACTAAAGTAAAACTGCAAAAAATGTTGCAAAGAAATTAACTTTTTGTCCTGAATACAAAGCGTTATGTTTGGGGCAAATCCAATACAACACATTACTGAGTACCACTCTCCATATTTCCAAGCATAGTGGTGACTGCATAATGTTATGGGTATGCTTGTCATCGGCAAGGACGAGGGAGTTTAACGTATTGACTCAGGGGAGTTGAATAATTATCTAATCAAGATATATTACTGTTTTTTTTTAAATGTTTTTTAAATAAAATGTTAGAATTCTTCTTCCACTTTGACAATAGTATTTTGTGTAGATCGTTTACCAAAAATAACAATTAAATCAACTTTAATTCGTAACCCAACAAAATATGGAAAAAGTCCATGGGGTGTGAATACTTTCTGAAGGCGCCATGTAGAAAATACTTACAAAGAGCAGTAACAGCAGCGGCGTCACTATTATTCCCTGTAGACAGAGAATAGGGGACACGTTAGATAGGCTCAACAGTCAGGAAGTTGGTAAAGCCTCGTTCCAGTCAGAACAGCCAACAGGGAAGGAGCCTAGCTCCGGTTTCTGTAGTGGGAGGCATTTTGATACACAAAGTCCTGTGACTAACACCCACAGGATGCCCATCTATCTCAAGGCCCCCACGTCGCACCATTATAGGGAGAGACAATTCGGTCTTACCAGGAAGCTTCCGAAGGCTGAGTTGAAGATGGCAGCAGCCTGAGGGAAGAAAATAATCACCTTTCTTTATTAAAAAGGAACACACACGATGTCCAACTGTACTAATGGGGAAGAGGGTGTCATTCCAAACACAATCTGTGTGTGTGTGTATGTTGAGGTGTGTGTTCGTACCTCGTTCCCGCCTACAGCTTTGGTGAGTATGACAGCAGAGGAGACAGGAGGGGGCATACATCCCACCGTCTGTAACCTAGATGACACGTACAGAGAGAGAGAGAGAGAGAGAGAGAGAGACACAACAGGGTCTTTGTCAAGGTCACATCACCCACGGCAACCATAAGGTAGAACCACTGGCTGAATAAAGGACTCTTTCACTCATAGACATAACTCCTCCTCCCTTCCTCTCTAACCCCCTCCTCGCTTGCTCCCTCATACAGTATGTAGTTGTGTGTTAGGAACATCCGAGGGTCCCCCCCCCCCCTCCCTCTGAGCAGTCAAATGGGTTAAAGTTAGAAACACAGCCACACTAAATCTCTCTCTCTGTACTCACCCTCGAAGCAGCCAAGTGTTGATGGAGGTAAGAGCCAGTAGTTTGATACAGAGCCACATGGCAACAGGGAAGAAGACCAGGGTGAAGGACTGGACAAACAGATGCAGCTTCACATGGAGGAGGGCACTGGTCAACTCCTAGAGGAATATGGGGAGGGGGAGAGAAGGATCAAACTGGTCAACTCCTAGAGCAATATGGGGAGGGAGAAGCATCAAACTGGTCAACTCCTAGAGCAATATGGGGAGGGAGAAGCATCAAACTGGTCAACTCCTAGAGCAATATGGGGAGGGAGAAGCATCAAACCGGTCAACTCCTAGAGGAATATGGAGAAGCATCAAACCGGTCAACTCCTAGAGCAATATGGGGATGGGGAGAGAGAAGGATCAAACTGGTCAACTCCTAGAGCAATATGGGGAGGGAGAAGCATCAAACCGGTCAACTCCTAGAGGAATATGGGGAGAGAGAAGGATCAAACTGGTCAACTCCTAGAGGAATATGGGGAGAGAGAAGGATCAAACTGGTCAACTCCTAGAGGAATATGGGGAGAGAGAAGGATCAAACTGGTCAACTCCTAGAGGAATATGGGGAGAGAGAAGGATCAAAACTGGTCAACTCCTAGAGGAATATGGGGAGAGAGAAGGATCAAACTGGTCAACTCCTAGAGGAATATGGGGAGAGAGAAGGATCAAACTGGTCAACTCCTAGAGGAATATGGGGAGAGAGAAGGATCAAACTGGTCAACTCCTAGAGGAATATGGGGAGAGAGAAGGATCAAACTGGTCAACTCCTAGAGCAATATGGGGAGGGAGAAGCATCAAACCGGTCAACTCCTAGAGCAATATGGGGAGGGGGAGAGCAGTATCAATGAACCATGCAAACAAAACCCTTTGGGCCGGGATGAAAATGCATGCTCAATGGAGAATCTGCAATTAAATAGCTTTTGGAAAACCGGCCATTATGTGGTAACTAAACTATCTGTGCAGTCCAGACTTTCGCAAATCATTAGACCGAGGAGTCTGATTCACTAACGCTGAATGTAAACGTCTCTTTACCTCTGTTTTTAATGACAGGGCCACTGTTGAAGAAAATGGTTGACACCGCCACATAGGTGATCGTGAACTCTGGCCTCAGTGGACCTGAGAGAGAGAGAGAGAGAGAGAGAGAGAGAGAGAGAGAGAGAGAGAAATTGAATTGAGAGAGGGGGGGAGGGAGGGAGACACACAGAGAGAGACAGAGAGAGAGAGACAGAGACAGAGAGAGAGACAGAGAGAGACAGAGAGAGAGAGAGGGAGAGAGAGAGACAGAGACAGAGAAGAGAGACAGAGAGACAGAGACATAGACAGAGACAGAGAAGAGAGAGAGAGAGAGAGAGAGAGAGAAGAGAGAGAGAGAGAGAGAAATTGAATTGAGAGAGGGGGGAGGGAGGGAGACACACAGAGAGAGAGAGAGGAAGAGAGAGAGAGAGACAGAGACAGAGAAGACGAGAGAGGAAGTAGAGAAGAGAGAGAGAGAGGAGAAGGACAGAGAGAAACTAATCATAAGCAAACAGTATCAGAACACAGAAGGAGCACAGTATCAACTACA
>LR778291.1:32252311-32317831 GCA_902810595.1 Coregonus sp. 'balchen'
AGCAGTTGGCTGAGCTAATAACAATAGTACGAAAGGAACAGTGCGAGCGTTGCTACATAGTCCGTGGTGAGCCTAGTATAAGAGGCCGGCTACGTGGCTACGCCGTTTTGTTGCAGCCAGCTGGTAGCGAAGAATCCGGAGTTAAAGGTCCAGTGATTCCGGCGGAAAAACTGATATGTTCTGGGTCGATAACGCGCAGTGCTGACTGGCCGAATATCCGGTGATCAAAGTCCAGTGATTAAAATTAATCCCGCGGAAAAAAAATCAAATGTTCTTGGTGAAACACTGCTAGCTGGCTGTGGCTAATAGCAAGTAGCTAGTCCAGTAGCTAGTTCAGTTTAGTGAGTAAGCGTGTGCTAACGGGCCAGGGCTAGCAGATGGATGGAATCTTCGTGGTTACGTCGTAACCACATCAGACGATTTCGTCGGCAGACCAGTCGTGTAGGATCGGCGGGGCTCCGTGTCAATACTAGGTGGTCCCGTCCGGTTGATAGAGAGGTAGATAGCTGGGAGATGGGCCTAGCTCAGGATGATTAGCCAGACCACAGCGTCCATTCCGTTGCAGCTAGCTGGTAGCGATGAATCCGGAGTTAAAGGTCCAGTGATTCCGCGGAAAAACTGATATGTTCTGGGTCGATAACGCGCTGTGCAGACTGGCCGAATATCCGGTGATCAATGTCCAGTGATTAAAATTAATCCCGCGGAAAAAAATCCAATGTTCTGGATGAAAACACCTTAGCTGTGGCTAAAAGCAAATAGCAAGTAGCTAGTTAGCTGGCTACGCTAGCTAGTTTCAACTGTAGATTCTAGATAAAGGTAAGTCAATAATAGAATCCGTTCCACATTGAGTGAGGCGGGTTGCAGGAAAGTATATCTTGTAGAAGGATGAAAAGTCTGATAGGGAAATATGTACGAAAATAGGGTATTTACAGACAGACGATAAAAACACAACTGCACTACTTGGCCATCTTGGTTTTGTAAGGATCCGACGGCGAGCGAGTAAACTGCCTCTCCCATCAATCCTATTAGCCAACGTTTAAGCTTTTGAGAATAAAATGGACGATTTAAGATTACGGTTATCCTACCAACGGGACATTAAAAACTGTAATATCTTATGTTTCACGGAGTCGTGGCTGAACGACAACAATGATAACATACAGCTAGCGGGCTATACGCTACATCGGCATGATAGAACGGCTGCCTCCGGTAAGACAAGGGGTGGCGGTCTGTGTATATTTGTAAACAACAGCTGGTGCACAACATCAACTACTAAGGAAGTCTCAAGGTTTTGCTCACCTGAGGTAGAGTATATTATGATAAGCTGTAGACCACACTATTTACCAAGAGAGTTTTCATCTATATTTTTCATAGCTGTCTATTTACCACCACTGGTAAATACTGTATGTGGTAATGGCAAAATAATGGAACCTGTTGAAAGTTGTTGATCATTTTATCCGTTTCCTCTCAGGTTTTTGAACCACAAAATCCAAGTACTCCCAAACACAAGCTGGATGATGAAAGGTAGGTGTTGCACACTTGGACACAAAGGAATTTTCACACGTGCAATAA
Organism: Coregonus sp. 'balchen'; assembly: GCA_902810595.1. NCBI lineage: Eukaryota > Metazoa > Chordata > Actinopteri > Salmoniformes > Salmonidae > Coregonus > Coregonus sp. 'balchen'. Next base: position 32,253,881 of record LR778291.1, read on the forward strand.
TAATTCATATTTTGTTGGGCTACAGTGCTTTCACTACCAGGTAAAGTGCAATTTCACCTTTTTTTTTATTTAACTCACAAAACTGATAAAACTACTAGCAGATATTTCACTACTTATTCACATACACATTATACATACATTTATATTGCTGCACATAAGCTCAACGTTGCTACATGCTATCAGCTGTTTCTGTAACTGACTGCGGTGCCCCCTCGCTCCCTACCTAAAGGACCCACAGCTGCCTTTGTGAGCAGAGCTTTACAGAATAAACCCACTGAAATACAGTTGCTCTTGCAGTTGAATAAACAAAAATTAACCAAACCATTAAAAAAAAAACACGTGAGAATGAAGTGGGGGGTATCCACTGTCCATTCATATGTCCCACATCACTGTCGATCCTGCATAGGTACTATAGGCCTTTACTGAAGTGGCACGGTCATCCAGAACCAACTTAAAGAACTCCAACACGTTTCGGCATCTAGCCTTTGTCAGGGAGTCAAATAGATGTAATGAGAGACACTGGGTTTTTTCTAGTGGTAATCCACCAATAGGAAACATGGGACACATCCATATACATAATGTTTACATGATTTGACTGTTGTAGGCCTGAAGGACACCTACTGGTTTTAAGATGTCTACAACACCCACTCTAGCCCAGAACACCTTGGACACTAGAAAAGACCCATTGTCTCTCATTTCATCTGTTTGACTCGCTGACGAAGGCTAGATGCAAAAATGCATTAAAGTTCTTTTAAATTGGTTCTGTATGGCTTGGCCACTTGCAATACAAGCATTTTAATAGTTAAAAAAATAGTAGTTTGAGCTTTCTTTTATTTTATACCTTTTCCATTAAAAAAGAAACTCAAACTAACTCAGATTTGAGTCCAGGAAGCGCTCCTATCCACATGTTCTCAAAATAATCTTTTTTTTTTAATACATCTTTCTGTTCCCTCTACTACTACATGCTACTCAAAGCTACATTATAGCCTTTATCATGGAGATAATCATTTTAATATGTTTTATCATGTTTCAGAGATGCACCAGGACAATCAACAATTCAGCCTGGACAGGTAATAGGGCAGACTGTGGCAGCATGACATTTCTTGCTTTCAGTGTTGTTGTTTCAGACATTTTAATCTTTTTTTCAGATAGTAATATCTGATGCTGAGGATCTGGATCCACCGGAAGCAAATCCAGAAAAAATGTCTTGCTACAGGTAAGTAAAAAAAAAAGAAAAGATAATGACTGACATAATTTAAATGTATTGAACTGATTACATGGGGAAGACATTTTTGTTTGTAAGATGTTTTAACATGGAAATGGCAATTTCCCAACAGTAAATACACAGACCTGTATTCACCAAATGTTGAGCAGGAGGACGAAGAGCCGGTTGCTGTCAATGTGAAGAATTTCCAACACACAGCAATGTAATATGCTTTTGACTATAGCACTCCAGTTTTTTCACTGTACAATAGTTCTTGTATATCTGGAATATCCACAAATGAATTAACTTTTTGTCATTACAGGGAGGAGACGGACATTGCATTACCTGACATCGTAACAAACCTGTCTCTTCCTATTGATCATAAAAAAGTCAGCCGGTTTAACATCTGAAGGGCTAATGTTTGGGATGGGGCAGTCAGAGGTTTCAAGCGTACAACATATTCTGAAACCTGTGACATGCTGGTGAAATTTACTGATGATACTGGTGTTCTGGAAGAGGGAATTGACACTGGTGGTCCAAGACGAGAGTTTTTAACTCTACTGATGAAACACCTAAAAGACCGGCCCATTTTTGATGGACCAGAAGGACATCGGTTCTTGGTCTACAATGCAAAGGGTATGCATATTGGTTGGATGTGTACTATAGGCTACTAATGGTTGGTTAATGCTCATTGACCAGATATATCACATGACATATGCTTGCATATTACAGTATATACAGTAATGCATTGTTTTAATTTTGCAATATGAATTCATTCACAGCTGTTAGGGAGGATGAATACTACTTGGCAGGAAAGATGATTGTTGTGTCAGTTGTGCATGGAGGTCCAGGACCCCATTTCCTGTCAGAAGATCTTGTACATTATCTTGCAGGCCAGCCTTCATTCAAAGCAACAAATAATTTAATAACTGATGAAGAAATAGGGAAAGCTTTGCAAGAGGTGAGAATAGCATAAGGGTATGGTAGGGCAGAGTTTTTCATACTTACTGCAGTGTTTTTGAGACAATGTTTACTTCCTATATCACGTGCGGAATATATTTAATTAATTTATTAGTTTTTGATAGTGTAAGATTACACCTTGCTATGTACGTTATTAAAAAAATAGGCAAGGAGATACAGTGCATACAGTTATTGACTGGGGTGTTTTTGCCCATTTTCATGTCTTTCAGATTGAGAATGCTGCTTCATTGGATGCTCTGCAAGAATGTATGATGAGACACAGCACAATGTTACAGACAGCAGGTTGTCTGAGTCATGTGGCTACTGTGGAAGAAAAGAAAGAAATCGTGTCAGACTACCTCCAATGGTATATCATTGACCGCAACTCATCTGTAATTGACAGGTAAGATGATATTTGTAGTGATGAGATTTTTATTTATTTATGTATGAATTTTTTGTTTGAAATGCCTCATGGTCCCCATCTTTGGTTTATGCAAGTACAGTGGGGAGAACAAGTATTTGATACACTGCCGATTTTGCAGGTTTTCCTACTTACAAAGCATGTAGAGGTCTGTAATATTTATCATAGGTACACTTCAACTGTGAGAGACGGAATCTAAAACAAAAATCCAGAAAATCACATTGTATGATTTTTAAGTAATTAATTTGCATTTTATTGCATGACATAAGTATTTGATACATCAGAAAAGCAGAACTTAATATTTGGTACAGAAACCTTTGTTTGCAATTACAGAGATCATACGTTTCCTGTAGGTCTTGACCAGGTTTGCACACACTGCAGCAGGGATTTTGGCCCACTCCTCCATACAGACCTTCTCCAGATCCTTCAGGTTTCGGGGCTGTCGCTGGGCAATACGGACTTTCAGCTCCCTCCAAAGATTTTCTATTGGGTTCAGGTCTGGAGACTGGCTAGGCCACTCCAGGACCTTGAGATGCTTCTTACGGAGCCACTCCTTAGTTGCCCTGGCTGTGTGTTTCGGGTCGTTGTCATGCTGGAAGACCCAGCCATGACCCATCTTCAATGCTCTTACTGAGGGAAGGAGGTTGTTGGCCAAGATCTCACGATACATGGCCCCATCCATCCTCCCCTTAATACGGTGCAGTCGTCCTGTCCCCTTTGCAGAAAAGCATCCCCAAAGAATGATGTTTCCACCTCCATGCTTCACGGTTGGGATGGTGTTCTTGGGGTTGTACTCATCCTTCTTCTTCCTCCAAACACGGCGAGTGGAGTTTAGACCAAAAAGCTATATTTTTGTCTCATCAGACCACATGACCTTCTCCCGTTCCTCCTCTGGATCATCCAGATGGTCATTGGCAAACTTCAGACGGGCCTGGACATGCGCTGGCTTGAGCAAGGGGACCTTGCGTGCGCTGCAGGATTTTAATCTATGACGGCATAGTGTGTTACTAATGGTTTTCTTTGAGACTGTGGTTCCAGCTCTCTTCAGGTCATTGACCAGATCCTGCCGTGTAGTTCTGGGCTGATCCCTCACCTTCCTCATGATCATTGATGCCCCACGAGGTGAGATCTTGCATGGAGCCCCAGACCGAGGGTGATTGACCGTCATCTTGAACTTCTTGCATTTTCTAATAATTGCGCCAACAGTTGTTGCCTTCTCACCAAGCTGCTTGCCTATTGTCCTGTAGCCCATCACAGCCTTGTGCAGGTCTACAATTTTATCCCTGATGTCCTTACACAGCTCTCTGGTCTTGGCCATTGTGGAGAGGTTGGAGTCTGTTTGATTGAGTGTGTGGACAGGTGTTTTTTATACAGGTAACGAGTTCAAACAGGTGCAGTTAATGCAGGTAATGAGTGGAGAACAGGAGGGCTTCTTAAAGAAAAACTAACAGGTCTGTGAGAGCCGGAATTCTTACTGGTTGGTAGGTGATCAAATACTTATGTCATGCAATAAAATGCAAATTAATTACTTAAAAATCATACAATGTGATTTTCTGGATTTTTGTTTTAGATTCCGTCTCTCACAGTTGAAGTGTACCTATGATAAAAATTACAGACCTCTACATGCTTTGTAAGTAGGAAAACCTGCAAAATCGGAAGTGTATCAAATACTTGTTCTCCCCACTGTATGTATATATGTTATCAATTTGTCCTTAATCAGAATTTGTACCTTAGTGTATTTCAACGGATATGTGATGTCACTTCATTCTGTGTCAAACTACAGTGCCTTCATTAAGTCTGCACACCTTTATAGATTCAATTTAAAATATATTTAAATCCTTTTCCTCATCAATCTACACACAATACATCATAATGACAAAGCAGAAACAGAAATTAGATCTTAGGTTTCTCCTCCTGACTAACTCTTCCATAGAGGAAAATCAGTCCAGTTACCCCTTAAAGTGATCCATCCACCTCTGCTGCACATCTGGCAGCAGAGTGATGGTTTGAGGCTCACTTTACCCATCAAACCCTTGATGACTTGCTGCTGTTTATCCAACCACCTGCTCCATACTTTAGCAGTGTCATTTACATATGGATCTATTTCTGCCCTCAGTTCTCATAGAGATCCTGACATGCAGAGAGGTTTTAGTATCTCTTGTAAATGTCCCTGAAAATCAGATATAAAGAGTGTGGTGGTGATGTGTGTAAAGCCTGTAGCTTCATACACGAGGAATCCAGGCTGGAATTACTTCCAAAGGTGCTTCAACAGTGTACTGAGAAAATGGTTAATTAACTTGTGCGAATGTGATATTCCAGTTTTTAATTTTTATTAAATTTGCTACAATTTCTAAAAACTTGTTTTTGCTTTGTCATTATGATGTATTGTGTGTAGGCTGATGAGGAAAAAGATGAATATTACTATTTTAAATTGAATCTATAACGAAACAAAGTTGTGAAAAAGTGCAATGGGTGTGTAGACTTTCTGAAGGCATCGTGTGAGTGCTCAAGCCACCCATCCGTCTGTGTCATTCCAGTCTTTTGTTTCTGTGTGTTATACTTACAGTTTGTAACAATTAACGTTTAATGTGCAATGCAAAAATAGGGTTTTTGAAATCCATTTTCAACAATGTTAAGGTGGATAGTAATTGTAGAGAAGAGAATATTTAATAGTTTTCTTTAGATCATTTTTAAATTCAATTGGCACTACACAGCAGTGAAACAATGTTTGTGTTCACTCTGTAGATTCAGAGATGGTCTTTCAACCCTGGAGTTTTTGACTGCACTACAGCAACACCCTACTTTGCTGGCCCCTGTCATGTGCCACTCTGAAAGGCGACTCAATGCTTTTGAGCTTGAGAGACTCTTCAAACCTGACCTTAGTCCTTCGGGGAGTAATCGAAGACTTAAAGAAAGTCAAACCATGGCCTACTGGGCAGACTATCTCCTTGATTGTGAAGGTTTGTTAGTTTGTTTTTTATAACTAGTTAAGAAAACACATGGCAGTGATGTATCTGAATTGTTTTTCTTTGCAGAAGGCCAGGCTGCTGTGTCTGTGGAAGATGTTTTGATGTTTGCTACTGGGCTGTCTTCACTTCCCCCATCTGGCTTGGAACCACTGCCACAAATAGAGTTCCTGGAGGACTCTGCGTTCCCAATGGCAAATACATGTTCAAACTCCTTGAGATTACCACTCCTAGACTCATACACTTTGTTTAAGTCACAAATGGACTTTGGAATTCAAAATAGTCCAGGATTCGGCTGTTTCTAAGCTATATGATGGATGACCCCTAGAGTTAAGACTCTGAAAAAGTTGTTGTTGTTAAAGGTTAGGGTTGGGCATCATTTAGATTTTAACGATTCTGATTCCAATTCCGATTCTTCCTTTTGATTCCGGTTCTTATCGATTCTCGATTCCGATTCTTTGAGTGGTGGAGTTGAAACGGGTCACATGCTTATTTCACAAATAAGAGGAACGTTTTATTTTGATTCAAAGGTGGGTTGCAGTTTGACGGGGCTTTTTCAATGTAAAATAAAGCCACACTAGAGCACCGCTTACTGTGCTCCATGGCTGCAACACAACAAGCACCTGGCCGCTACAGAAACCAAAACTTGCGCATGTTAAATTTGGAACCCATGATCACATTTGAAACCCAATCCTCCAAAACGATTCCAATAAAGAAACAATTCCGATGGAATCGTATTTTTTTAAACTATTCCAAGTAGGAATTGGTTCTTGATGCCCAACCCTATTAAAGGTGCACTTTTAAAGTGCAGTTGCCAAAGTTGTTTTTATAATGTTACTGTATGTGAGCATGTTCTTTTCTCACAGTAAACATTTTGAAAATGTTTTAGATCCATTACTCTCAATACTACAAAAGTGTAATAAATACTGATTACTATTTTTGATTAATTTACTTCACACTTAAAAACAATTAAGCTTTGGGTGACAGATTCATAAATATTGTGTTCAGACAGACAGCAGTATTCCACCACTACAAAAAAACCCTCCCTTTTTGATCATTTCATAGCTGAGCCATTTCTTTTAGTTTCATGTACAGTTCGGATGCAGACTCCCAGTTGTCTGGCTTCTGTAACTGATTGTGTTCCATGGCAAAGTCCAAGTACTCCTGCATGTTTGGGTCCCCACAAGGAGTCATTGACCGGCTAGCCTCAGGAAGGGCATCCAGTTCAGCTTGTTCACTTTGAATTCCGCAGTCTCTGGAGTCAAACCTATGTTAAATAGAATACATAATTGCATTTATTTTCATTTAAGCTAAAACGTTACATTAATGCTTTTATCTGTTTATTATCACCAATGTATCACCTGTGTGGTAAGTAGTAGAGTTCATTGGGCACTCCTCCTGGACATGCTGCTGTTCTGGAAGGGCGAATCCTGTGGCTGTTCCACAGTCTCACACACTCATCCAAGTCCTTCTGAATAACATCACCAAAGCAATATCTCAATAGGCATTGATGCTCATGACTCCCGTTGAAGTATCCGGCATCTCTAAGGTCGGCAAATAACTCCATCCAGAACTGAGACCTATAGAAATGGATACAAATGTTTAGTTATACTATAAATAATAAAGGTTAGTTATAATGAAATGTATGGTCTGTGCATCTTTTGGTCATTCGATTTTCTTTTCAGGAACAGCTACTTTTCCTGACGGGCAGGATTTGCTTTACAAATTTGTATTGATAATTATTGTGCTCGTTTTTCATTAATCGTTACTGAGAAGAAAATCGAATGACCAAAAGATGCAATGACCCTTTATGAAGACAACTTACCTTCCCTTTCTAAATATAGACCATCAGGACTCAATACGCTGGTTATTTATAGATGAGCCGTACATGTGGCTGGACGCTCCAGAGTAGTAGTCACTGTGATGGTGGCGTAGGGTACATTGAATTGCAGCCATTATGCCGTTCTCAGTGCCGCAATCAGTCCTCAGTCTCATGGGGATGACACCGAGGTTTCGCACACATGACATGAAATAGTGAGCAATCACTGTTGGGTTATTATTTGTTGGTCCACATTGAAGCCACAATACTTTACGTGAAAATCCATCTATGCATCCCGAAATGGCCAAACCGAATGGCTTAAGTTTGTCATAACCATCTGCGTGCCACATATAGTTAGTCCCATTGAGTGGTAGGTTCTTCTTGTAAACCTTCTGCGTGCTCTGCTCTCACACCCTCGAGGATTAAGCTCCCGGAGCAAATTCATCACATCATCTCTCTTCACTCGAAGATTGTACTTTTGTTTAAGTACTTGCCACATCGTGCGGTAACCAAATAGTTGTCCAGGTCCACGAAGTTCAAATCTGATGGCGTTACTCACGGCGTTTGGCGAGGAATAATCCTTTCTGCGGTACAACCCGGCTTCGTTCAGTTTACTTTTAAGAGTCCTCAAGCTGATGTTTACACCGTGTAGACTTGACATCATGTCCACGATTACAGCGTACGAGTGACCCTCGTTAAAATATTGAACGCAATGATGCAGTATGTCTGGTGTTTCCGTCTGGTCCGCGTCCTTTAAAAACTCCAAACACCGACCACACGTAAAGCAAAACCGCGTTAAGCTGTTCATGTGTTTGCCACAAAACGGGCAAAACATCTCTCGGCCGCAGTCCATGTTCGGGCGGTCACCATAAACTACTTTGACGCCATAAACTCCACAACAACAACACGAAAAAACAACGCTCGTCACATCCGGTTTGTGGTACATTCCCTTTCCGTGACGAATCTGTCATTTGTAAATTTGTTTCGGGACTGGTAAAAGTGTTTTGCGTCTTGTCAATTTCTTTTATAAAATGTAAATTTCTTTTATAAAATGTAAATTTGTTTTATAAAATGTAAATTTGTTTTATAAAATGTAAATTTGTTTTCCAAAATGTAAATTTGTCTCGAGCTTTGTAAAAGTGTTTCATTCTTTGTAATGTTGCTTTGCACTTCCCGGCCACTCTCCCCTATTTGACCAAGAAAGTTTGTGTGTATGTATTACATATGTAGGCTACGTGTGCCTTTAAAATGTTTTATGTAGTTCTGTCCTTGAGCTGGTCTTGTCTATTAATGTTCTGCATTATTTCATGTTTTGTGTGGACCCCAGGAAGAGTAGCTGCTGCTTTTGCAACAGCTAATGGGGATCCTAATAAAATACCAAATCCCACTTTGTAACGCCATAAAATGTAAAGAAATCCAAAGGCGGTGTGGACTTTCTATATGGCATGTCATACTCTTTTTGGCCAGACAGCATCAGATACACTGGCAACGTATAGTAAGACAGAGGGGGCGCTGTTTCGCTCACTCGGATGCTTTCTCCAGTGAGATAGTTTCAGACATTTGTGAATTGAAAGAAAGTTGGCCGGTGCACAGTGCATTTTTCGGATGCTGGAATCCTTTTGGATGAACGTGCTAAATGAACCTACTTTTTGAAGTGATTTGTTTTGACAATCAGATGAAAACATCATGACTGGTTGTGTTGATGGCACATTAAAGGTCCTCTGTAGCTCAGCTGGTAGAGCACGGCGCTTGTAACGCCAAGGTAGTGGGTTCGATCCCCAGGACCACCCATACACAAAAATGTATGCACGCATGACTGTAAGTCGCTTTGGATAAAAGCGTCTGCTAAATGGCATATTATTATTATTATTATTATTAATACATTTTTACAGTTATATTACGTGGTACCAGCTTTTGCTGCAACACAATGTACAGATAATTTTGTACAAAATACAAAAAAACGTTGACCGTTTAGGCTTTAAAAAAAATTAAAAAAATAAACATGACATCTTAGAAATACTTTTAATTATTCTTTGTTTGATAAGTAGTATAAAATATCGATAACTGTGCACATTTTCCATAATTTCCGTCCTCATTATTCATTTAGAAAGTATACAGGACGGGACTTTTATTCTGAAGGATTACAAAAAGGACAGAAACACTTCGTGGACCATTATTATAACCAAACAAACGTTATAATGTCGTTGCAACTAAAGGCGTGAGTGTCAACATCGATGCAACGGTTGCAGGGTTACCGTTTCGTCGCCGGGAACAAGCTGTTTATTTATAAAAAAAAAAATTTGACTTGAGGTTTTGAAAATGGAAATGTGTTCGGCTATCAGCAAGCCGACATTAGCTAGCTAGTACAGGGAGGAGGCGTCGTTTCGGAGGTTAGTGTGTGTGTGTTCACAAAGAAGAGAGGGAGAGACCCGGGGGGAGGAGAAGAACAACCCGCTAGCTAACGGGACCTAGTTTAGTTTGTCGACGGTACCACAGAACCTGCTGCCCTACGGACAGAGAGAGAGAGGGGGAATACCGAAACCCAGATAGCTATGGCCATGTCGTTGATGCAGGCCTGCCGTAGTTTAGCCCTGTCTACATGGCTCCTGTCGTTTTGTTTCGTTCACCTCCTCTGTTTGGACTTCACCGTGGCCGAGAGAGAGGAATGGTACACAGCCTTCGTCAACATCACCTACGTAGACCCGGTTACCTCCGAAGTCCGGACGGAGAAAACTGAATGCGGCCGATACGGGGAACACTCGCTAAAACGGGAAGCAAAAGGAGTCGTGGTGCTTCCTTCTCTCTCCCGGGACAGACAAGCCTGTGATCCCGGTACTCGGTTCGCGGTTCCGGTCCAGGGCAGTGCGTGGATAGCCCTGATAGCCAGGGGAAACTGCACCTATAAAGACAAGATAAGACACGCGGCGAGCCAAAACGCCACGGCCATCGTCATATTCAACGTTGGATCCAGCAACTCCAATGATACTATCACAATGCCACATTCAGGTATTGTCTAGCCAGCCAGATCGTCATATGATTTATCGGGTCACACAAGTGTGGAGTTGTTATGCATCGCTGAATTGCTTGTTTAACGGCGATCATCCAGGGCGTGTGTGTTTATGTATGTGTGTATGTAGCTAGCTATGTGTAAATATGTCAAACCATCCTAGAACCAGGATCCAGACTGCCTGGAATGGCCCCTGGCTGAGGAACCCAGTGACCTGGTGTGTGTCTGAGAGAGACCTGGAGCGTTTGATCCTGATTTCCAGAGATAATACTAACAGATCTCTGATTGTCAGTATGCCAGTCATATAACTGTTCTTAGAAACGTGGGTGTATTGACATATGCTAGCGACTTCGGCAAAGACGGGGGTCCTCTCCTTCTCCGAGGAAGGGGGGGGGGGGGGGGGGGGGGGGTCCTCTCCTTTCCTCCGGTGAGACTGTGTCTCCTCTCTCTGGTCAGTCTTCCACCTGATTGCGAAACTCGTCATGCCGTATCCACATCTGCCTCATGCACAAATTCATGTTTCTACGATCAGAGAGTGAAATATTCGTCGATATTAAAAGACACGGCGAGCTGCTATTAATAATAATAATAATAAAAATACTAAAATAAATCTTGGTCGACCGAGAGTCGTCCTGTTTCTCTCGGACCAATCGATTGGTCGAAATGTTTAAACTTTTCTTTTTCCATATATAGACAGACACACCCCTGTGTGTTTGAATAAAATCTAACTCCGTATGCACTGAGTTTGTCTGATGCTTTAAGCACACTGTTTGATTAAATAATTAAGAGCCCGATGGTCACACTGTGTTTAAAAAAATAAATAAAATGACAGCGAGTGCCTGTGTGACAGGCGCACGTTGTCTCGCTCTCCAAAAGGCACCACAGCAACGCTCTCCAATAGGCACCACAGCAACGCTCTCCAAAAGGCACCACAGCAACGCTCTCCAAAAGGCACCACAGCAACGCTCTCCAAAAGGCACCACAGCAACGCTCTCCAATAGGCACCACAGCAACGCTCTCCAATAGGCACCACAGCAACGCTCTCCAAAAGGCACCACAGCAAAGCAAGTGATTTATTGCGCTGTCCTTGCTGAAGCTGCAACATAATTTCAGCCATTTTAGTTTCATAATCACATCGATCAATTGGTTATAACAAACTCTGAACACCGTGACATCAAAAAAATGGATGCAGAGGGCGTGAAAAAGAAACTGGAAATGGGCGAATGTTTACTGGTTGCTCAGGAGGGAAAGGGGAAGTCAGATACTGTGGAAGACGTTTGACTTAGTTGTGGAAACTACTGGAGATCAAGAAAAAGGAGGATTATAGGAGCAAGCGTTGTGAGTATTATGTGTGCCAAACAGTTGCTGTTAGATTACAATATTATAATTTTTTCTGACCATTTGAAACAGTGTTAACAACACTAAATAAGTCTCTGTTCTAATTTTAAAAAAATAATTTGGGTCATGTAGTGTATGTGAACACCTCGTCAAACATCTCATTCCAAAATCCTGGGCATTAATATGGAGTTGGTCCCCCCCTTTGCTGCTATAACAGCCTCCACTCTTCTGGGAAGGCTTTCCACTAGATGTTGGAACATTGCACCTAAATACTCTCAGACCATGAGAAACAAGATTCTCTGATCTGATGAAACCAAGATTGAACTCTTTGGCCTGAATGTCAAGCGTCACGTCTGGAGGAAACCTGGGACCATCCCTACGGTGAAGCATGGTGGTGGTGGCAGCATCATGCTGTTGGATGTTTTTCAGCGGCAGGGACTGGGAGGCGAGTCAGGATGGAGGGAAAGATGAACGGAGCAAAGTACAGAGAGATCCTTGATGATAACCTGCTCAGGACCTCAGACTGGGGCGAAGGTTCACCTTCCAACAGGACAACAACCCTAAGCACACAGCCAAGACAACACAGGAGTGGCTTCGGGACAAGTCTCTGAATGTCCTTGAGTGGCCCATCCAGAGCCCGGACTTGAACCCGATCGAACATCTCTGGAGAGACCTGAAAATAGCTGTCCAGTGACGCTCCCCCTCCAACCTGACAGAGCTTGAGAGGATCTGCAGAGAAGAACGGGAGAAACTCCCCAAATACAGGTGTGCCAAGCTTGTAGCAGGTAGCTTAGTGGTTAAGAGCGTTGTGCCAGTAACCGAGAGGTCGCTGGTTCTAATCCCCGAGCCGACTAGGTGAAAAATCTGTCTGTGCCCTTGAGCAAGGCACTTAACCCTAATTGCTGGTGTAAGTCGCTCTGGATAAGAGCGTCTGCTAAATGACTAAAATGTAAAATGTAAATGTTATAGCGCCATACCCAAGAGGACTCGAGGCTGTAATCGCTGCCAAAGGTGCTTCAACAAAGTACTGAGTAAAGGGTCTGAATACTTACGTAAATGTAATATTTCTATATATATATATATATTTTTTTTGCAAAAACATATAAAAACCTGTTTTTGCTTTGTCATTATGGTGTTTTGTGTGTAGTTTGATGAGTAAAAAACCCCAATATAATCAATTTTAGAATAAGGCTGTAACATAAGAAAATCTGGAAAAAAGTAAAGGGTTCTGAATACTTTCCGAATGTACTGTATAGTGTATGTATGTCCATCACACACACGCATTCATTCAGTCCAGTTTATTAGGTACACCCATCTAGTACAGATTCGGACCCCTCTTTGCCTCCAGAACAGCAAGAATTCTTTGGGGCATGAAATGTTGCTCAATTGGTATCTAGAGACCTAACGTGTGCCAGGAAAACATTCCCCACACCATTACACCACCGCCACCACCAGCCTGTACCGTTGACACCAGGCATGATGGGGCCATGGACTCATGCTGCATACACCAAAATCCTGACTCTGCCATCAGCATGACGCAACAGGAACCGGGTTTCGTCGGACCAGGCGATGTTTTTCCACTCCTCAGTTGTCCAGTGGTGATCACATGCCCACTGGAGCCGCTTCTTCTTGTTTTTAGCTGATAGGAGTGGAACCCGGTGTGGTCGTCTGCTGCAATAGCCCGTCCGTGACAAGGACTGACGAGTTGTGCTTTCCGAGATACCGTTCTGCACACCACTGTTGTTCTGCGTAGTTATTTGTCTGTTTGTGGCCCGCCTGTTAGCTTGCACGATTCTTGCCATTCTCCTTCGACCTCTCATCAACGAGCTGTTTACGCCCACAGGACTGCTGCTGACTGGATGTTTTTTTGTTTGTCGCACCATTCTCAGTAAACCCTAGACACTGTAGTACGTTTAAAAGTCCAGGAAGACGGACGTTTCTGAGATACTGGATACGGCGCGCATGGCACCGACGATCACACCAGGCTCAAAGTCTCTTAGGTCACTCGTTTAGCCCATTCTAACCTTCAATCCAACAGTAACTGAATGCCTTGATGCCTGTCTGCCTGCTTTATATAGCAAGCCACGGCCACGTGACTCACTGTCTGTAGGAGTGATCCATTTTCGTGAACGGGGAGGTGTACCTAATAAACTGGCCACTGTATGTGTGTAAACACACACACACACACACACACACACACACAGAAAGGCCTGTTATCAGAGTGTGTTCTCTCTATCTGGTCTGGGGAGCAATAAATAGCTGTGTGTGTGTGTGTGTGTGTGTGTGTGTGTTCAGCGATAAGTGTTGAGTAGTCCAGGCCCCCAGGAATACACCTGGAACATTCCGTACGGCATTCCTGACGTTCCGTAGTGGTGGAGTCAGGAATTTCACAATGGCCCCGTCGCACTCCTTATTCCTGTCAATAGAGAAAGTAAAGAGGTTTATGTTAGGATGGAACACTCAGGAGTTCTGTTTACAGTCCCAGTGTTCTTAGAATCTATGTGGAGGTTCTAAGAGTCAGGTCCCAGACAGTCACATGGCTTCTTCTCCTGCCTAGGGAAGTCTCTCAAATTCAAATTCAAGCTGCTTTATTGGCATGAAAAACATTTGCGTTAATATTGCCAAAGCAACAATGTATACAATATACATTGTAATAAAATAATAAAGATAAATATCTCTCTCACTCTCTCTCTCTCACACGCACACACACACACACACACACACACACACACACACACACACACAGAGAGAGGCAGAGAGTCTGTTTTATTTGTATTCCTGTCCTAAAATCTCCCCTCCCTCCCTCTCAGGTGTGGGTGACGTGGTCGCCATCATGATCCCCGAGCCTAAAGGTCGTGAAGTCGCTGCTCTGCTAGAGCAGAACGTCACGGTAACCATGCACATCACCATAGGAACGCGTAACCTCCAGAAGTACGTGAGCAGGACCTCGGTGGTGTTCGTCTCCATCTCCTTCATCATCCTGATGATCATCTCGCTGGCCTGGCTAGTCTTCTACTACATACAGAGGTTTAGATACGCCAACGCACGAGATCGCAACCAGGTACACACACACACACACACACACACACACACACACACACACACACACACACAGGGCTGGCACAATTACCGTATAATCGATGGTTATGGATGAAGACCGTCATGAAAATATATAATAACCGTCATCACTGGAGAAACTAAATGGAACTAACAGCTGCCTGAAGACGGGATGGCCGGGCGTTTTTTGTTCAGTTGAGTCCGTTTCTGACTCTTTAACAACGACATGAATCTTTGTTGCTCCTTGTTTGAAACAAGCGAGGTGTTGTAGCGGAACGAGACTTCGGTTGCCTAGGCAACGCCCCCCCACAATGCAGCAGCTCACGTAGAATGAATAGAACGGGCTTGGAAACCTCAAATCCTGTCAATTTGACTGGTGAACTCGTGAGTGCACTAGCAATGGCTGCCTGGTATTGTGATGTAATCATTTCCATGGTAATGTAGAATGTTCATTCAAAAGATGCTAAGCGATGTGGCTCATGCAAAGGAATGTACAGTTGAAGTCGGAAGTTTACATACACCTTAGCCAAATGCATTTAAACTCAGTTTTTCCACAATTCCTGACATTTAATCCAAGTAAAAATTCCCTGTTTTAGGTCAGTTAGGATCACCACTTTTTATTTTAAGAATGTGAAATGTCAGAATAATAGTAGAGAGAATGATTTATTTCAGCTTTTTATTTCTTTCATCACATTCCCAGTGGGTCAGAGATTTACATACACTCAATTAGTATTTGGTAGCATTGCCTTTAAATTGTTTAACTTGGGTCAAACGTTTCGGGTAGCCTTCCACAAGCTTCCCACAATAAGTTGGGTGAATTTTGGCCCATTCCTCCAGACAGAGCTGGTGTAACTGAGTCAGGTTTGTAGGCTTCCTTGCTCGCACACGCTTTTTCAGTTCTGCCCACAAATGTTGTATAGGATTGAGGTCAGGGCTTTGTGATGGCCACTCCAATACCTTGATTTTGTTGTCCTTAAGCCATTTTGCTACAATTTTGGAAGTATGCTTGGGGTCATTGTCCATTTGGAAGACCCATTTGTGACCAAGCTTTAACTTCCTGACTGATGTCTTGAGATGTTGCTTCAATATATCCACATAATTTTCCTTCCTCATGATGCCATCTATTTTGTGAAGTGCACCAGTCCCTCCCGCAGCAAAGCACCCCCACAGCATGATGCTGCCACCCCCATGCTTCACGGTTGGGATGGTGTTCTTCGGCTTGCAAGCCAACCCCCTTTTTCCTCCAAACATAACGATGGTCATTATGGCCAAACAGTTCTATTTTTGTTTCATCAGACCAGAGGACATTTCTCCAAAAAGTACGATCTTCGTCCCCATGTGCAGTTGCAAACCATAGTCTGGCTTTTTTATGGCGGTTCTGGAGCAGTGGCTTCTTCCTTGCTGAGCGGCCTTTCAGGTTATGTCGATATAGGACTCGTTTTACTGTGGATATAGATACTTTTGTACCTGTTTCCTCCAGCATCTTTACAAGATCCTTTGCTGTTGTTCTGGGATTGATTTGCACTTTTCGCACCAAAGTACATTCATCTCTAGGAGACAGAACACATCTCCTTCCTGAGCGGTATGACGGCTGCGTGGTCCCATGGTGTTTATACTTGCGTACTATTGTTTGTACAGATGAACGTGTACCTTCAGGCGTTTAGAAATTGCTCCCAAGGATGAACCAGACTTGTGGAGGTCTACAATTATTTTTCTGAGGTCTTGGCTGATTTCTTTTGATTTTCCCATGATGTCAAGCAAAGAGGCACTGAGTTTGAATGTAGGCCTTGAAATACATCCACAGGTACACAATTTGTAAGTCGCTCTGAATAAGTGATGACGTAAATGTACACCTCCAATTGACTCAAATTATGTCAATTAGCCTATCAGAAGCTTCTAAAGCCATGACATCATTTTCTGGAATATTCCAAGCTGTTTAAAAGCACAGTCAACTTAGTGTATGTAAACTTCTGACCCACTGGAATTGTGATACAGTGAATTATAAGTGAAATAATCTCTCTGTAAACAATTGTTGGAAAAATGACTTGTGTCATGCACAAAGTAGATGTCCTAACCGACTTGCCAAAACTATAGTTTGTTAACAAGACATTTGTGGAGTGGTTTGAAAAACTAGTTTTAATGACTCCAACCTAAGTGTATGTAAACTTCCGACTGTAACGTCAGTTGAGTTGAATCGACAAATCACAACACATATTGATAGGGTACACTTCCTGCTTTTACTTACTGCTTTGCTTCTATGGTTACACTCGCAATGGCCGCCAGTCCACCCGTTATGCCGTCATAGACTTGAATGGGGACGCCGTTCTATTCATTCTATATATTTATGGCAGCACATGCAGAGCGGAGGAGAGGGGAAATGTGCGTATTTTTTTGCTATTCGAACGGGTATATTATGTAGACAGTGGTCATTTGGCTCCAAAAATCCAACATTCCATGGCCGTCACAGCCCCACACACACACACACACACACACACACACACACACACACACACACGTTCAGATACGCCCATGCATAAGACCACATTCAGATACTCACACACACTACTGAAAACGGGTACAGTTCAGTAACACAAGACCACAACTTGTTGCAGACATGGCATACATTTCACTGTTTTTTGTTTATAGATTTTTAAGGACTAACCCCCCCCATTGTCTCACGTCAGCTAGCGCGACGGCCTTCTGCGCTGATCTCAAATCAAATCAAATCAAATCAAATCAAATTTTATTGGTCACATGCGCCGAATACAACAGGTGCAGACATTACAGTGAAATGCTTACTTATAGCCCTTAACCAACAGTGCATTTATTTTAAACAAAAAAGTAAGAATAAAACAACAACAAAAAAGTGTTGAGAAAAAAAGAGCAGAAGTAAAAAATAAAGTGACAGTAGGGAGGCTATATATACAATAGAATAAAGTGACAGTAGGGAGGCTATATATACAGGGGGGTACCGTTGCATAGTCAATGTGCGGGGGCACCGGCTAGTTGAGGTAATATGTACATGTGGGTAGAGTTAAAGTGACTATGCATAAATACTTAACAGAGTAGCAGCAGCGTAAAAGGGATGGGGTGGGGGGGGCAGTGCAAATAGTCCGGGTAGCCATGATTAGCTGTTCAGGAGTCTTATGGCTTGGGGGTAGAAGCTGTTGAGAAGTCTTTTGGACCTAGACTTGGCACTCCGGGTACCGCTTGCCGTGCGGTAGCAGAGAGAACAGTCTATGACTAGGGTGACTGGAGTCTTTGACAATTTTGAGGGCCTTCCTCTGACACCCGCCTGGTATAGAGGTCCTGGATGGCAGGGAGCTTTGCCCCAGTGATGTACTGGGCCGTACGCACTACCCTCTGTAGTGCCTTGCGGTCAGAGGCCAAGCAGTTGCCATACCAGGCGGTGATGCAACCAGTCAGGATGCTCTCGATGGTGCAGCTGTAGAATTTTTTAAGGATCTGAAGACCCATGCCAAATCTTTTTAGTCTCCTGAGGGGGAATAGGCTTTGTCGTGCCCTCTTCACGACTGTCTTGGTGTGTTTGGACCATGATAGTTCGTTGGTGATGTGGACACCAAGGAACTTGAAGCTCTCAACCTGTTCCACTACAGCCCCGTCGATGAGAATGGGGGCGTGCTCAGTCCTCTTTTTTTTCCTGTAGTCCACAATCATCTCCTTTGTCTTGGTCACGTTGAGGGAGAGGTTGTTGTCCTGGCACCACACGGCCAGATCTCTGACCTCCTCCCTATAGGCTGTCTCATCGTTGTCGGTGATCAGGCCTACCACTGTTGTGTCGTCGGCAAACTTAATGATGGTGTTGGAGTCGTGCCTGGCCATGCAGTCATGGGTGAACAGAGAGTACAGGAGGGGACTGAGCACGCACCCCTGAGGGGCCCCCGTGTTGAGGATCAGTGTGGCAGATGTGTTGTTACCTACCCTTACCACCTGGGGGCGGCCCGTCAGGAAGTCCAGGATCCAGTTGCAGAGGGAGGTGTTTAGTCCCAGGATCCTTAGCTTAGTGATGAGCTTTGAGGGCACTATGGTGTTGAATGCTGAGCTGTAGTCAATGAATAGCATTCTCACGTAGGTGTTCCTCTTGTCCAGGTGGGAAAGGGCAGTGTGGAGTGCGATAGAGATTGCATCATCTGTGGATCTGTTGGGGCGGTATGCAAATTGGAGTGGGTCTAGGGTTTCTGGGATTATGCTGTTGATGTGAGCCATGACCAGTCTTTCATCTGTCTGATAACTCGCGAACACTCATGGGAATAGCTCAAAAGATGATCCAGCTACAATAGGCTGTCCTAACATTCAAAGATGTTACCACGGTGACATCGTCCACTGAAACCCCCTTTCATCCTCAATAGAGTCAGTTAACCTGACCCAAAACTATAAACCTGTAGCTAATATTGACATTTGTTTTTTAATGAGCAAGTCTTCACTACCTAATTCTACGTCTAGTTAAGGTGATTTGTGGTTATGACATTCGAAATGTGCAAAGTTTATCTAGCTTAAACTCTCTACCTAGCTAGTGTCTGCTGGCTGGTTTAACCAGTCCTCAAATCAATCTATATGAAACGAAAGACAGGGATGCGAACAACGCCAGTTCACGCGCACGCAATGCTGAATACTCCATCTAGCTAGCTAACTAGTGTAGCGAAACGCTAGCTGACTGCTCTCTGTGATGTCATCACGTTGGCCAAATGTTGCAAAGTGGCAAGGCACAGTCCCAGCTGTCAGTCCAGATACAATAATACTATATATTATATATACAGTCCCAGCTGTCAGTCCAGATACAATAACTATATATTATATATACAGTCCCAGCTGTCAGTCCAGATACAATAATACTATATATTATATACAGTCCCAGCTGTCAGTCCAGATACAATAATACTATATATTATATACAGTCCCAACTGTCAGTCCAGATACAATAATACTATATATTATATACAGTCCCAGCTGTCAGTCCAGATACAATAATACTATATAGTTTCATAAAAAACGTCCCAGCTTCAGTCCAGATAAAATAATACTATAATTATAAAACAGTCCCAACTGTCAGTCCAGATCATAATACTATATATTTAATATACAGTCCCAGCTGTCAGTCCAGATACAATAATACTAAATTATTTTACAGTCCCAAGCTGTCGTCCAATACAATAATCTATATATATATATACATCCCAGCTGCAGTCCAGATACAATTACTATATATTATATATCAGTCCCAGCTGGTCAGTCCAGATACAATAATACTATATATTATATAACAGTCCCAGCTGGCAGTCCAGATACAATAATACTATATATTATATATACGTCCCCAGCTGTCAGTCCAGATACAATAATACTATATATTATATTACAGTCCCACTGTCAGTCCAGATACAATAACTATATATTAAAGCAGTCCCAGCTGTCAGTCCAGATACAATATACTATAAGTATATATACAGTCCCAGCTGTTCGTCCAGATCAATAATACTATTATAATAATACAGTCCCAGCTGTCAGTCCATGATACAATAATATATATATATATACAGTCCCAGCTGTCAGTCCAGATACAATAATACTATATTATAAAAGTCCCAAATGTCCGTTTTTTAAAAAGTCCGCTTCGTCCAGATACAATAATACTATATTTTTATATCAGTCCCAGCTGTCAGTCCAGATACAATAATACTATATATTATATATACAGTCCCAACTGTCAGTCCAGATACAATAATACTATATATTATATATACAGTCCCAGCTGTCAGTCCAGATACAATAATACTATATATTATATATACAGTCCCAACTGTCAGTCCAGATACAATAATACTATATATTATATACAGTCCCAGCTGTCAGTCCAGATACAATAATACTATATATTATATATACAGTCCCAGCTGTCAATCCAGATACAATAATACTATATATTATATATACAGTCCCAGCTGTCAATCCAGATACAATAATAATTATATATACAGTCCCAGCTGTCAATCCAGATACAATAATACTATATATTATATATACAGTCCCAGCTGTCAGTCCAGATACAATAATACTATATATTATATATACAGTCCCAGCTGTCAGTCCAGATACAATAATACTATATATTATATATACAGTCCCAGCTGTCAATCCAGATACAATAATACTATATACAGTCCCAGCTGTCAGTCCAGATACAGGGCCGTGAAAATGTATTTTCCCCCTTTCTGATTTTCTCTATTGTTGCATATTTTTTTATACTGAATGTTATCAGATCTTCAACCAAAACCTAATATTAGATAAAGGGAACCTGAGTTTACAAATAAAAAAAAATGGATACTTACTTAATTAATAAAGTTATGCAATGCCCAATTCACCTACAGTGCATTCGGAAAGTATTCCGACCCCTTGACTTTTTCCACATTTTGTTACGTTACAGCCTTATTCTAAAATTGATTAAATTGTTGTTTTTCCTCATTAATCTACACCCAATACCCCATAGTGACAAAACAAAAACAGCATTTTTGAAATGTTTGCAAATGTATTACAAATAAAAAAAACTGATATCACATTTACATAAGTATTCAGACCCTTTACTCAGTACTTTGTTGAAGCACCTTTGGCAGCGATTACGGCCTCGAGTCTTCTTGGGTATGACGCTACAAGCTTGGCACACCTGTATTTGGGGAGTTACTCCCATTATTCTCTGCAGATCCTCTCAAGCTCTGTCAGGTTGGATGGGGAGTGTCGCTGCACAGCTATTTTCAGGTCTCTCCAGAGATGTTCGATGGGGTTCAAGTCCAGGCTCTGGCTGGGCCACTCAAGGACATTCAGAGACTTGTCCCGAAGCCAGTCCTGCGTTGTCTTGGCTGTTTGCTTAGGGTCGTTGTCCTGCTGGAATGTGAACCTTCGCCCCAGTCTGAGGTCCTGAGCGCTCTGGAGCAGGTTTTCATCAAGGATCTCTCTGTACTTTGCTCTGTTCATCTTTCCCTCGACCCTGCCTAGTCTCCCAGTCCCTGCCGCTGAAAGACATCCCCACAGCATGATGCTGCCACCACCATGCTTCACCGTAGGGATGGTGCCAGGTTTCCTCCAGATGTGACGCTTGGCATTCAGGCCAAAGAGTTCAATCTTGGTTTCATCAGACCAGAGAATCTTGTTTCTCATGGTTTTGAGAGTCTTTAGGTGCCTTTTGGCAAACTCCAAGCGGGCTGTCATGTGCCTTTTACTGAGGAGTGGTTTCCATCTGGCCACTCTACCATAAAGGCCTGATTGGTGGAGTGCTGCAGAGATGGTTGTCCTTCTGGAAGGTTCTCCCATCTCCACAGAGGAACTCTGGAGCTCTGTCAGTGTGACCATTGGATTCTTGGTCACCTCCCTGACCAAGGCCCTTCTCCCTCGATTGCTCAGCTCTAGGAAGAGTCTTGGTGGTTCCAAACTTCTTCCATTTAAGAATGATGGAGGCCACTGTGTTCTTGGGGACCTTCAATGCTGCAGACATTTTTTGTTACCCTTCCCCAGATCTGTGCCTCGACACAATCCTGTCTCGGAGCTCTACGGACAATTCCTTCAACCCCATGGCTTGGTTTTTGCTCTGACATGCACTGTCAACTGTTGGACCTTTTTATATAGACAGGTGTGTGCCTTTCCAAATCAAGGTGGATTCCAAGTTGCAGAAAAATCTCAAGGATGATCAATGGAAACAGGATGCACTTGAACTCAATTTCGAGTCTCATAGCAAAGGGTCTGAATACTTATGTAAATAAGGTATTTCTGTTTTTGATTTTTTTTATAAATTTGCAAACATTTCTAAACCTGTTTTTGCTTTGTCATTATGGGGTATTGTGTGTAGATTGATGATTTAATATATTTTTGAATAAGGCGGTAATGTAACAAAGTGTGGAATAAGTCAAGGGGTCTGAATACTTTCCCAATGCACTGTAATTGCCCCCTTACACTCAATAACTGTTTGTGCAATCTTTAGCTGCAATAACTGCAACCAAATGCTTCCTGTAGTTGTTGATCAGTCTCTCACGTCGTTGTGGAGGAATTTTGGCCCACTCTTCCATGCAGAACTGCTTTAACTTAGCGACATTTGTTGAATTTTCAAGCATGAACTGCTCCTTTCAAGTCCTGCCACAACATCTCAAATGGGATTAGGTCTGGACTTTGACTAGGCAATTCCAAAGCTTCAAATGTGTTGCATTTTAGCTAATTTCATGTGGACTTGATTGTGTGTTTTGGATCATTGTCTTGCTGCATGACCCAGCTGCGCTTCAGCTTCAGCTCACAGACGGATGGTCTGACATTCTCCTGTAGAATTCTCTGATACAGAACAGAATTCATGGTTCCTTCTATTAAGGCAAGTCGTCCAGGTCCTGAGGCAGCAAAGTATCCTCAAACCATCACACCACCACCACCATGCTTGACCTTTGGTATGATGTTCTTACTGTGGAATGCAGAGTTTGGTTTTCACCAGGCATAATGGGACCCATCTCGTCCAAAAAGTTGACTCAAGTTTACCAAAAAGCACCTGGATGATCATCAAGACTCTTTGAAGAATGTTCTACGGACAGATGAGTCAAAAGTATAACTTTTTGGACGACATAGCGACTTGAGACTGATCAACAGGAAGCGTTTGGTTGGAGTCATTGCAGCTAAAGCTGAGTGTAAGGGGGCAATTACTTTTTCAAAGGGGCATTGTGTGTTGCATAACTTTTGTTTATGAAATA
Organism: Coregonus sp. 'balchen'; assembly: GCA_902810595.1. Taxonomy (NCBI): domain Eukaryota; kingdom Metazoa; phylum Chordata; class Actinopteri; order Salmoniformes; family Salmonidae; genus Coregonus; species Coregonus sp. 'balchen'. The sequence continues at coordinate 32,277,388 of LR778291.1, forward strand.
AGTATGTAATTGTTGTGTTATCTGTAAACTCAGGTTGCCATTATCTAATATTAGGTTTTGGTTGAAGATCGGATAACATTCAGTATCCAAAATATGCAAAAGTAGAGAAAATTAGAAAAGGGGGCAAATATTTTATCACGCCGCTGATTTCTGAAAACATTCCCATAACGTTGGTGCCGTACAACTTCATCAACAAGCTGGCAAACTAGCTAGCGTATGGCCATTCAAACTAGCTAGCGTATGGCCATTCAAACTAGCTAGCGTATGGCCATTCAAACTAGCTAGCGTATGGCCACTCAAACTAGCTAGCGTATGGCCATTCAAACTAGCTAGCGTATGGCCACTCAAACTAGCTAGCGTATGGCCATTCAAACTAGCTAGCGTATGGCCATTCAAACTAGCTAGCGTATGGCCACTCAAACTAGCTAGCGTATGGCCACTCAAACTAGCTAGCGTATGGCCATTCAAACTAGCTAGCGTATGGCCATTCAAACTAGCTAGCGTATGGCCATTCAAACTAGCTAGCGTATGGCCATTCAAACTACCTAGCGTATGGCCATTCAAACTAGCTAGCGTATGGCCATTCAAACTAGCTAGCGTATGGCCATTCAAACAAGCTAGCGTATGGCCATTCAAACAAGCTTGCACTAACCTGCTATGGTTTGCCGTAGTAGCCAATGCGTCATAACTACCAGGAGCGGTGATTTTTAGAATTAGGAACTAGTGTTAGGCATATTAGCAAAATCTGTTTTTTTTTAGGTGAGTTCCACGTCCTAAAAGACAGATCGGTTGAGGGATGAGCGTGGCTCAGGAGTGGCGCAATCGAACGTTAGACAACGGACTAACCCCTAGTCTCTCCACCCTCTCTCTCTCTCTCTCTCTCTCTCTCTCTCTCTCTCTCTCTCTCTCCTCTCTCCTCCTCTCTCTCTCTCTCTCTCTCTCTCTCTCCCTCTCTCTCTCCCCTCTCTCTCTCCCCTCTCTCTCCCTCTCTCTCGTCCCTCTCTCTCCTCTCCTCTCTCTGTCTCTCCCCCCTCTCTCTGTCTCTCCCCCTCTCTCACTCTCTCTCCCCAGAGGCGTCTGGGAGATGCAGCTAAGAAGGCCATCAGTAAACTGCAGGTCAGGACCATCAGGAAAGGAGACCAGGAGACCGAGTCAGACTTTGATAACTGTGCCGTGTGTATCGAGGGCTACAAGCCAAACGATGTGGTCAGGATACTACCCTGCAGGTAAATAAGACTGTTAGAAACCCTCAAAGGGATACTTGGGGATCTTGGCAATGAGGCCCTTCTCCAGAGTCATATTAACATTTTACATTTTAGTCATTTTAGCAGACGCTCTTATCCAGAGCGACTTACAGTTAGTGATTGCATACATTATTATATATATATATATATTATTTTTTTTCTTCATTTTATTTATTTCATACTGGCCCCCCCTGTTGGAATCAAACCCACAACCCTGGCGTTGCAAACGCCATGATCTACCAACTGAGCTACATCCCTGCCGGCCATTCCCTCCCCTACCCTGGACGACGCTGGGCCAATTGTGCGCCGCCCCCATGGGTCTCAAATGAACCTGTGGATACCATTTTTATGTCTCTGTGTCCATCCAGTATGAAGGAAGTTGAGGTAGTTTTGAGATCAAATTGCGCTAACGCTAGTTAGTAACTTCCTTCAAACCGCACGCAGAGACATAAACATGGTGTCCACGAGTTCATCTGACTCTGGGGAAGTATTGCTAAATATAATTTTGTATTATATACACTACCAGTCAAAAGTTTTAGAACACCTACTCATTCAAAGGTTTTTCTCTATTTTTACTGTTTTCTACATTGTAGAATAATAGTGAAGACATCAGAACTATGAAATAACACATATGGAATCATGTAGTTACCAAAAAAAGTGTTAAACAAATCAAAATATATTTTATATTTGAGATTCTTCAAATAGCCACCCTTCGCCTTGATGACAGCTTTGCACACTCTTGGCATTCTCTCAACCAGCTTCATGAGGTAGTCACCTGAATGTCCAAACATTTGACTGGTAGTGTGTATTTTTTTCAAAACTTGGGGGTGGCAAATAAAACCACCCGCGGGCCAAATTTGGCTCGCAGGCCGCCAGTTGGGGAACCCTGTACTAAAGGGTAAAAAAATAAGTATTGAGCAAAACTTCTTTGTAGGGAATCTGTGATGTCATCGGCCTCCCCCGCTTGCTTGAGGAACAATAGAGGAGCAATAGAGGAAAGCCCCTCCCCCTTGTGTGATGTCATGACTTACCTGGACCACCTATTGAGGTGTGCCTTTTTGTTAAGTAAATCAGGTGTTAAACGAGGTTGAAAGGAGACTGGCTTGCCGCTTTAATACACCTGTTATGACCCATTCGTAAGCCCTTTTAGAAACACTTGATACCCTGCTGGTAAACCCACCCCGGCACTCATGTTCTAAACAACCCGTTATAAACATGTTACAGACCCGTTATAAACATGTTACAGACCCGTTATAAACATGTAACAGACCCGTTATAAACATGTTACAGAGCCGTTATAAACATGTTACAGACCCGTTATAAACATGTTACGGACCCGTTATAAACATGTTACAGACCCGTTATAAACATGTTACAGACCCGTTATAAACATGTTACAGACCCGTTATAAACATGTTACAGACCCGTTATAAACATGTTACAGACCCGTTATAAACATGTTACAGACCCGTTATAAACATGTTACGGACCCGTTATAAACATGTTACAGACCCATTATAAACATGTTACAGACCCGTTATAACCATGTAACAGACCCGTTATAAACTGTTTCTTTCTCCTGTCAGACATCTGTTCCATAAGAACTGTGTGGACCCCTGGCTGCTGGATCACAGGACCTGCCCAATGTGCAAGATCAACATCCTCAAAGCCCTGGGAATCGCTGTGAGTCATTTACGAATCATTTATGATTCAATTACAGAGTTATCAAAGTCACTCATTCATACGAATCGAAAGCTGCTTTTTGGTCACCATCAGAATTGTATTGAATCAAATCCATCCAAACTTCACTCCCTCGCACCAACACGATTTAATATGTTTGAACTGAACCCACATATATACTGAACTGTTTCTCTCTCTACTCTTTCTCTGCTCTCTCTCCTTCCTTTCCTCTCGTCTCTCTCCCCCCTCTCTTTCGTCTCTCTCCCCCTCTCGTCTCTCTCCCCCTCCCTCTCGTCTCTCCCTCTCTCTCGTCTCTCCCCCCCCCTCTCGTCTCTCTCTCGTCTCTCTCTCCCCCTCTCTCGTCTCTCTCTCCTTCTCGTCTCTCTCCCTCCCTCTCTCTCGTCTCTCTCTCTCTCCCCCTCTCTCGTCTCTCTCTCTTCTCGTCTCTCTCCCTCCCTCTCTCTCGTCTCTCTCTCTCTCCTCTCCCCTCTCTCTCGTCTCTCTCCTCCCTCTCTCGTCTCTCTCCTCCCCCTCTCTCGTCTCTCTCCCCCCCTCGCTCTCTCCCCCTCTCTCGTCTCCCCCCCCCTTGTGTCTCTCCCCCCCTTGTCTCTCTCCCCCCTCTCTCGTCTCTCTCCCCCCTCTCTCGTCTCTCTCGTCTCTCCCCCCCCCTCTCTCATCTCTCCAGTTAAATGCAGACTGTCTGGATGACCTGCCCTTGGACTATGAGATGCTGGGTGTGGGTGGGGGGGTCGGGGTGGAGGGTCTGGCCCTGGAGGCTGTGGTGTCGGAAGGGTCCAGTGACGGGACCCTCAGTGAGGGGGGCTCGGTGGTTCTAGATCCGGGGATGCGGAGGATGGGGCTACCACAAGACTACCACGACCCAGACCCTCTGAGGGATAGTCCCATTACAGTAACTACTGACACACTCACTGGTGAGATTACACACACACACACACACACACACACACACACACACACACTGGTGAGACTACACACACACTGGTGAGACTACACACACACACACACACACACTGGTGAGACTACACACACACTGGTGAGACTACACACCACACACACACACACACACACACATACACACACACACTGGTGAGAGAGAAAGGGTGGGGAGTTTGATGGAGAGAGAGAAAGGGTGGGGAGTTTGATGGATGAGAGAGAAAGGGTGGGGAGTTTGATGGAGAGAGAGAAAGGGTGGGGAGTTGATTGGATAGAGCAAAGGGTGGGGAGTTTGATGGTGAGAGAGAAAGGGTGGGGAGTTTGATGGTGAGAGAGAAAGGGTGGGGAGTTTGATGGTGAGAGAGAAAGGGTGGGGAGTTTGATGGTGAGTGGGGGATTTGATAGCGAGAGGGGTGGGGAGTTTGATGGTGAGAGAGGGTGGGGATTTGATGTGCGGAGAGGGGGGATTTGATGGTTAGCCGAGAGGGTGGGGTTTGCATGGTGCGAGGGTGGGGAGTTTGCTGGTGAGCGGAAAGGGTGGGGAGTTTTCTGGTGACGAGCGAAAGGTTTTGGGGGGTTGCTTGTGGCGATGCACCAAGGGTGGGGTTTGTGTGGCCTGGCTTTCTTGGGAAGGTGGGGAGTTTGATGGAAGTAGTAGAAGTATTGACTCTACACACACAGCACTCATAGTGGCACCTGGTGGCAACTCTGATTAATTACACCCTCATCCCTCATCCCTCTCTCATCCCTCATCCCTCTCTCATCTCCCCTCTCTCCCTACCCCCCCTCTCTCTCCCTCTCATCTCTCCTCTCTCATCTCCCCCCTCTCTCCCCCTCTCTCATCTCCCCCCTCTCTCTCCCTCCTCATCTCCCCCCTCTCTCTCATCTCCCCTCTCTCCCTCCCCCCCTCTCATCTCCCCCTCTCCTCTCTCTACCCCCTCTCTCATCTCCCCCCCCTCTCTTCATCTCCCCCCTCTCCTCTCCCTCTCTCTCCCCCCCTTCTCTCATCTCCCCTCTCCTCCCTACCCCCCTTCTCTCCTATCTCCCCTCTCCTCCCTACCCCCCTCTCTCATCTCCCCCCCTCTCTCTCCCTCTCTCATCTCCCCCCCTCTCTCTCATCTCCCCTCTCTCCCTACCCCCCCTCTCATCTCCCCCCCTCTCTCTCATCTCCCCTCTCTCCCTACCCCCCTCTCTCATCTCCCCCCTCTCCCTACCCCCCTCTCTCATCTCCCCCCTCTCTCTCCCTCTCATCTCCCCCCTCTCTCTCATCTCCCCCCTCTCTCTCATCTCCCCTCTCTCCCTACCCCCCTCTCTCATCTCCCCCCTCTCTCATCTCCCCTCTCTCTACCAACCCCCCCCTCTCTCTCCCACTCATCTCCCCTCTCTCCCTACCCCCTCTCTCATCTCCCCCCTCTCTCTCCCTCTCTCATCTCCCCCCTCTCTCATCTCCCCCCTCTCGCTCCCTACCCCCCCCTCATCTCCCCCCTCTCTCTCTCTCTCCCCCGCTCACTCTCTCTAGGGGAACTCCAGCCCATGACCAGCAGTGCATCCCTGGTGCTCGCCGTGGAAACAGGACTGTCGGACGAAGACCTGTCACTGGGACAACCAACCCCTACTGGGGACAACAAGTCCTGAGAACCCGGGCCAGAACCGGGCCAGAACAGGGCCTTACCTGGGACAAATCTAACCTGGGACAAAGGACAGAGACATACCTGTAGGCTGGATAAACCTGCCTGGAATGGTCCTAACTGGGTAAACCTACCTGTGAGTGATTCCAGATTAAACCAGGACAAAAAAAGACCACGATTTGGTGGATTTTCTGGAAATTGTATCCATAGAATGGTCCTTTGGAGGAAGGATGTAATGTAATGTAATCCATAGAATGGTCCTTTTGGAGGAAGTATTATTTACATATTTGACATTTTGTATCTAAAAGAATAATTGAAAAAATCATTAATCAAAGTTGCCATATTTATTTCATTTTGGGCTAACCCAGGCCTCCAGTAAGACTCTGTAGGTGCTCCAAAGCAACAGTTGGTACGAAGCTTTGCTATGAAATAGGAGTAGCAAATCTACCTGGGACCAACCTGGGACAACCCCGTCTGCGATGGGACACACCGCGTACAGTGTAGACACTCAGCTCTGTAGCCTTGGTTACGCGGAGAATAGACTCACCTGGTTACGGTAATATGGTTGGCCTCACCTGTCCTGTATGGCTTATGGAGCTATCTGGCTGGTAGGGTTACTGTTACCTGGTGGGGTATTCTACCTGTCATGGAGTTACCTGTTACCTGGAGTCCAGGAATGGATATTGAGGAAATATTTCACAATAAGAGTTCTGATCACGCACACTGAGCAGTATGGAATCGACGGAACCCTGTGGATCTATAAAACAGATTTCTAAAACCACCATTTTGAAACGGAACTTCAGCAACAAGAACTGGTGCAGGAATGACCGGGATATTTTATTTAGAAAAGCCTCAAAAGATCTCTGGGAGATGTAGTCAGTGAACTGCACCCTATCTTCTTTCTGCTATACTTCCTGGAATGATATGGTCTCTACTTACAGTAACCATGGATCAGGTCACACAACTACATAGTATTACTACAACAGTACTGCAGTATTTTAAAAGTATAACTACAGTATTCTCTCCTTCAGTCTGCCTGTGTGTATTCTAAGGTCATATATCTCAAAGAAATGTTTCCTCTAATATTCCTTTAGCCTCCGTCTGTCCGTCCGTCCGTCCGTCCGTCTGTCTATATCTGTACGATCTCACAGTATAGGGGCCCCGTGTAGCTCAGTTGATAGAGCATGGCGCTTGCAACGCCATGGTTGTGGGTTCGATTCCCACGGGGGGGGGGCAGTATGGAATAAAAAATAAAAATGTATGCACTCACTCTGGATAAGAGCGTCTGCTAAAATGACTAAAATGTAAAAATGTAAAGCTTTTTTTTTTTTCCTATTTGTTTTTTTTACTACCGTTGTCTGTCTTAACTGGCCAATCAGAGTTGGTTGTGGTTGTGTTGCCATGGTGTTGCTAATATAACTCCTCTTTTTGACAATCGGATGTTACGGCGACGCTATGAAACGTTCTAGAATCCTTCTCAGAACCTTCCTTCAGCGTTAATGGTTGGGTGTTTTGGGTGGGAGGGACTGGCTGCAAAATAACATGTCCGTAATCTCAGTGGATGTAGTCTCAATGGCACCCTATTCCCTATATAGTGCACTACTTTAGACCAGAGAATGGCACCCTATTCCCTATATAGTGCACTACTTTAGACCAGAGAATGGCACCCTATTCCCTATATAGTGCACTACTTTAGACCAGAGAATGGCACCCTATTCCCTATATAGTGCACTACTTTAGACCAGAGAATGGAACCCTATTCCCTATATAGTGCACTACTTTAGACCAGAGAATGGCACCCTATTCCCTATATAGTGCACTACTTTAGACCAGAGAATGGTACCCTATTCCCTATATAGTGCACTACTTTAGACCAGAGAATGGCACCCTATTCCCTATATAGTGCACTACTTTAGACCAGAGAATGGCACCCTATTCCCTATATAGTGCACTACTTTTGACCCCAGAGCCCTATGGATCCTGAATAGGGAATATTTGGATGCAGACTGACTGAGTGTTTTTGACGGGAAAGAGAAATGGAGTTCTCTTATTTTGATAAAAAGGTAAAATGATTTATTTTTGTAACGACGCAAAGAGAGAGGGAACACAGTGTTACTGACCCTGAAACAAACAGCTCGAGGATGAATCAATAACAGGGATTCTGAATCGAATAGACAAACGGCCGAAAACAATTCATGTTTGTAGATAAATATCTGAGCAGCTCCATAGACATACGGCTCCTTAGGAATGTCTTGTCTTTCTAAACAGCTGTTAGCTCCTCTGTTCTCTATTCTAATTACCTCACCCCCACCCCCCCTCCCCCCTCCCTCTAATTCTCTCCTCCATCAAGTATGCACTTGTTCACTCCCCTCAGGGTTCTGAAAGTATTGGAAGGGGTTGGTAGTAGTTTCCACTGAGAGGAATGGGGACGTTTCCATCGTATTTCTAGCATGAATTCATTACTTTCAGATCCATGAGGGGGAGTGAGCAAGTGCACACTTCCAGGGGGTTAAAATGTATAGAATTGGGAGGCATCCCTAGGGTCACTCATATAAAGGGAGAGGATCGTCCAACCACGTCAAGGCTCTCTGCAATCTGATAGGCTGAGAGTGAGTTAGTTAGCCCCCCCCCCCCCCCCCCCTCCCATGGTGTTCGTAACCATGGTAATGGCATGGTTGTTGTTTCGGGGAATCCAGAACATCCAGAATGAGTAGTATGGGTGTTTTCTCTCTCTCTCTCACACACAGGATATGTGTATATAATATTTGCCAGATGTGGGGTATTTTTGATTGTCTGTAAAATGTTGCACGTGTTCCAATAAATGTTATTGCATGTTTTTTTTCCACATCTCTTTTAATGAATAAATCCTTAGCGAGACTTTACATTACAGACCAACATGAATAAATCCTTAGCGAGACTTTACATTACAGACTAACATGAATAAATCCTTAGCGAGACTTTACATTACAGACTAACATGAATAAATCCTTAGCGAGACTTTACATTACAGACCAACATGAATAAATCCTTAGCGAGACTTTACATTACAGACTAACATGAATAAATCCTTAGCGAGACTTTACATTACAGAACAACATGAATAAATCCTTAGCGAGACTTTACATTACAGACTAACATGAATAAACCCTTAGCGAGACTTTACATTACAGACTAACATGAATAAACCCTTAGCGAGACTTTACATTACAGACTAACATGAATAAATCCTTAGCGAGACTTTACATTACAGACTAACATGAATAAACCCTTAGCGAGACTTTACATTACAGACTAACATGAATAAATCCTTAGCGAGACTTTACATTACAGACTAACATGAATAAATCCTTAGCGAGACTTTACATTACAGACTAACATGAATAAATCCTTAGCGAGACTTTACATTACAGACTAACATGAATAAATCCTTAGCGAGACTTTACAGAACAACATGGAAGGACAGTACAAGCAATATGAGGCTGGTTTCCAAAAGACAGAAGTTCGGCCTAGTCCTGGTCTAAAAAAACATTCCATTGAAAGCAAAAGTCCAGGACTTTATCAGAAACCAGCCCATAGTCGCAATACTACATGTTCTTGTTTTCTCCTGGCATCCTTTACAACATGGCTTCCTTCACACAACAGGAAATGTAGCCTTTATGGAAATATCGTCACTCCCCACCTGTAACACATTACTGTGTGTGTCTGCGTGTGTTTAATGATCGTAACAGTCCTCTCCCGTGAGAGCTGTTTACCCCAACACGTGTTTGGAGTCGTCAGTCCAACTGAACATAGTGTACATAGTTTAGCATGCTGCCCATACTAGTGGGGGCTTCTACCTCAAAACACTGCAATATGTTTACTGAACTACACAACGACTGTAAAAGATGGAATTCTAAAGTGACTAAGATGGTAAAATAATAACCATGGTTACCAGTAAAACATTCTAAAACTGTTGGAAAGTAAAATATGAAAATGATTTGATTTAAAACAAACATTTGTTGTTCAGGACACAGAAAGGCTGGATGTTCTGGTAGGTAGGCCTGCTGACCTCACCGCGTGAAAGGGTAGGAGGAGCTGAGAGAGAGTGAGTTAGCATGTTTCTATAGGTTCACAATAGGTTGAGGGTCAGTTAGCATGTTTCTATAGGTTCACAATAGGTTCAGGGTCAGTTAGCATGTTTCTATAGGTTCAAGGTTCAGGGTCAGTTAGCATGTTTCTATAGGTTCACAATAGGTTCAGGGTCAGTTAGCATGTTTCTATAGGTTCACAATAGGTTCAGGGTCAGTTAGCATGTTTCTATAGGTTCAGGGTCAGTTAGCATGTTTCTATAGGTTCGGTTCAGTTAGCATGTTTCTATAGGTTCAGGGTCAGTTAGCATGTTTTTAGGTTGTGGTCGTTGGATGTGTTTTAGGTTCAGTGTCAGTTGATGTTTAGTGTTCGTAGTTGCTTGGTGGCTAGAAGTTGGTGTTGACAGAGCTTTGGCAGTGGTTTGCTGAAGAATGTGTGATGTTGGTGTGTGTGTGTGTGTGTGTGTGTGTGTGTTGGTGTGTGTGTGTGTGTGTGTGTGTGGTGTGGTGTGGTGTGTTGTGTGTGTGTGTGTGTGGTGTGTGTGTGTGTGTGTGTGTGTGTGTGTGTGTGTGTGTGTGGTGGTGTGTGTGTGTGGTGTGGTGGTGCGTGCGTGCGTGCGTGTCTTACTTTGTCTGGTGTGTCCTCGTGCACTGCATGGCCACTAGGGGGCAGCACCTGCATCATGAATTTCCCTGAGGAGAACAACATAACAGGTGGTCTTCAGTCTGACAACACACTCACACTCACACACACAGTCTTGTATAACTAACCTTGTGGGGACACACAATTCAGTCCCATTCAAAATCCTATTTTCCCTAACCCTAACCTTAAACCTCACCCTAATCTTAACGTGAAAACCTAACCCTTAAGCCTAACCCTAAAACCTAACCCTAGCTCCAAACCCTAACCCTAAACCTAACCCTAGCTCCAAACCCTAACCCTAAACCTAACCCTAGCTCCAAACCCTAACCCTAAACCTAACCCTAGCTCCAAACCCTAACCCTAAACCTAACCCTAGCTCCAAACCCTAACCCTAAACCTAACCCTAGCTCCAAACCCTAACCCTAAACCTAACCCTAGCTCCAAACCCTAAACCTAATTCCAACCCTAACAGTAATTTTAACCTTAACCCTAAACCCCCTAGAAATAGCCTTTGACCTTGCGGGGACTAACAAAATGTCCCCAGTTGGTCACATTGTTGTTTGTTTACTATTCTTGTGGGAACTTCTGGTCTTCAAGAATAGTTAAACACATCCACACACACACACACACACACTGTGGCTGTCAGTTTCAGCATGCTAGAGTGGTAGACAACAGTCAACTGTGTAGACCTACCCTGCATTTGGCCTATAGTCAGGTCCCTGTCCAGACGATCTACACCTGAAGACAAACAAATCATGCATCATGATTTATACAGAGACACACACACACACACACACACACACACACACACACACACACACACACACACACACACACACACACACACACACACACACACACACACACACACACACATATATAAATAAACACATGCACACAGAGACATACCAATGACACCAGTTCGCCTGACTCTGGGGAAGTTGATAAAGGGCTTCATTGTCAAAATCTGCACTATCCCTTTAAGATTCTAGGTATATGACCTATGGTCAAGGTGCAGCCAAAATGAGAAATACAGGATTGACAAATACAGGCACGATTAGAATACAACAAGATTCCCGCTTATGGAGTAGGACCTGGGGTAAAGTAAGGGTAAATTAGACTGTAGTGTTATGTACCTGGGGTAAAGTAAGGGTAGTAAAATACACTATATTTACATTTTTTGTCATTTAGCAGACACTCTTATCCAGAGCGACCTACAGGAGCAATTAGGGTTAAGTGCCTTGCTCAAGGGCACATCGACAGATTTTTTACCTAGTCGGCTCGGGGATTAGAACCAGCGACCTTTCGGTTACTGGCACAACGCTCTTAACCACTAAGCTACCTGCCGCCCCCATACAGCAGTATGTGGTCACCCCTTCAAATGAGTGGATTCTTCTAAGTAAGTCGCTTTGGATTAAAGCGTCTGCTAAATGGCATATTATTATTATTCTATTTCAGCCACGCCCGTTGCTTACAGGTGTATAGAATCGAGCACACAGCCATGCAATCTCCATAGACAAACATTGGCAGTAGAATGGCCCGTACTGAAGAGCTCAGCGACTTTCAACGTGGCACCGTCATAGGATGCCACCTTTCCAACAAGTCAGTTCGTCAAATGTTTGCCCTGCTTGAGCTGCCCCGGTCAACTGTAAGTGCTGTTATTGTGAAGTGGAAACGTCTAGGAGCAACAACGGCTCAGCCCTAAAATGGTAGACCACACAAGCTCACAGAACGGGACCGCCGAGTGCTGAAGCGCGTAGTGCATAAAAATCGTCTGTCCTCGGTTGCAACACTCACTACCGAGTTCCAAACTGCTTCTGGAAGCAACATCAGCACAATAACTGTTCGTCGGGAGCTTCATGAAATGGGTTCCCATGGCCGAGCAGCCGCACACAAGCCTAAGATCACCATGTGCAATGCCAAGCGTCGGCTGGAGTGGTGTAAAGCTCGCCGCCATTGGAATCTGGAGCAGTGGAAACGCGTTTATCTGGAGTGATGAATCACGCTTCACCATCTGGCAGTCTGATGGATGAATCTGTATTTGGCGGATGCCAGGAGAACGGTACCTGCCCGAATGGATAGTGCCAACTGTAAAGTTTGTTGAAGGAGGAATAATGGTCTGGGGCTGTTTTTCATGGTTCGGGCTAGGCCCCTTAGTTCCAGTGAAGGGAAAATCTTAACGCTACAGCATACAATGACGTTCTAGACGATTCTGTGCTTCCAACTTTGTTGCAACAGTTTGGGGAAGGCCCTTTCCTGCTTCAGCATGACAATGCCCCCGTGCACAACGCGAGGTCCATACAGAAATGGTTTGTCGAGATTGGTGTGGAGAACTTGACTGGCCTGCACAGAGCCCTGACCTCAACCCCATCGAACACCTTTGGAATGAATTGGAACGCTATCTGCGGTCCTAATCGCACAACATCAGTGCCCGACTTCACTAATGCTCTTGTGGCTGAATGGAAGCAAGTCCCCTCAGCAATGTTCCAACATCTAGTGGAAAGCCTTCCCAGAGGAGTGGAGGCTGTTATAGCAGCAAAGGGGGGACCAACTACAATTAGTAGTTTTAGAGAATTAGGCAGTGTGTTCAACCACCCTCACAACTGCAGACCACGTGTAACCATGCCAGCCCAGGACCTCCACATCCAACTTCTTCACCTGCGGGATCGTCTGAGACCAGCCACCCGGACAGCTGATGAAACTGTGGGTTTGCACAACTGAAGAATGTCTGCACAAACTGTCAGAAACCGTCTCAGGGAAGCTCATCTGCGTGCTCGTCGTCCTCACCAGGGTCTTGACCTGACTGCAGTTTGGCGTCGTAACCGACTTCAGTGAGCAAATGCTCACCTTCGATGGCCACTGGCACGCTGGAGAAGTGTGCTCTTCACGGATTAATCCCGGTTTTAACTGTACCGGGCAGATGGCAGACAGCGTGTATGGTGTCGTGTGGGCGAGCGGTTTGCTGATGTCAACGTTGTGAACAGAGTGCCCCATGGTGGCGGTGGGGTTATGGTATGGACAGGCATAAGCTACGGAAAACTAACACAATTGCATTTTACCAATGCCTTGGCTAGATCCTGAGGCCCATTGTCGTGCCATTCGTCCGCCGCCATCACCTCATGTTTCAGCATTATAACGCACGGCCCCATGTCGCAAGGACCTGTCCACAATTCCTGGAAGCTGAAAATGTCCCAGTTCTTCCATGGCCTGCATACTCACCAGACATGATGTCACCCGTTGAGCATGTTTGGGATGCTCTGGTTCGACGTGTACGACACAGCGTGTTCCAGATCCCACCAATATCAAGCAACTACGCACAGCCATTGGAAGAGGAGTGGGACAACATTCCACAAGGGGCCACGATCAACAGCCTGATCAACTTTTATGCGAAGGAGATGTGTTGCGCTGCATGAGGCCAAATGGTGATCACACCAAATACTGACTGGTTTTCTGATCTACACCCCTGCCGAGTGGCGCAGTGGTCTAAGGCACTGCAGTGCTAGCTGTACCACTAGAGATCCTGGTTCGAATCCAGGCTCTGTCGCAGCCGGCCGCGACCGGGAGACCCATGGTGCGGCGCACAATTGGCCCAGCGTCGTCCAGGGTAGAGGAGGGAATGGCCGGCAGGGGTGTAGCTCAGTTGGTAGAGCATGGCGTTTGCAACGCCAGGGTTGTGGGTTCGATTCCCACGGGGGTCCAGTATGAAAAATAATAATAATAATGTATGCACTCACTAACTGTAAGTCGCTCTGGATAAGAGCGTCTCCTAAATGACTAAAATGTAAAATGTAAATGTAAGTACCAGGGGTGAAGTAAATATAGTTTAGACTGTAGTGTCCGTAGTTCCTGGTGAAAATGAGGATAGGTTTGTGTTGTGACGTACCTGCTAACAGGAGGAGTTTGGGCAGGTTACATCCCAGGAACAGATTAGAGATTCCTCTGAACCATCCATCCCAGTACTTCTCTGCTTTGGACAGATCTATACGCCAGCTATACACACCCTGACGACACACCAAAGGGATAAAAACCGTCACCCAGGTTAACTAGAAGAACACACTGAATGCATCTGTCACTTCTGGAGTGCGTAACTGAACAGAAATCTAAATACTGCTTAAGTGTGAGACCTGCGCGACGTGTTCACAGGAGGAGGATTTTACACAGACCTGTCGTAAGTGTAGACAACGCTGTGTTGAGAACGGGTCATGAATCATCGTCAACGCTGTGTTGAGAACGGGTCATGAATCATCATCAACGCCGTGTTGAGAACGGGTCATGAATCATCATCAACGCTGTGTTGAGAACGGGTCATGAATCATCATCAACTCTGTGTTGAGAACGGGTCATGAATCATCATCAACGCTGTGTTGAGAGGACGGATCATGAATCATCATCAACGCCGTGTTGAGAACGGATCATGAATCATCATCAACGCTGTGTTGAGAACGGATCATGAATCATCATCAACGCTGTGTTGAGAACGGATCATGAATCATCATCAACGCTGTGTTGAGAGGACGGATCATGAATCATCATCAACGCTGTGTTGAGAACGGATCATGAATCATCGTCAACGCTGTGTTGAGAACGGATCATGAATCATCGTCAACGCCGTGTTGAGAACGGGTCATGAATCATCATCAACGCTGTGTTGAGAACGGATCATGAATCATCATCAACGCTGTGTTTTACATTTTGTCCAGTCTCTGTCCATCAATCTCTCTCTCATGGTAAAGTAGAACTCTTTAGATGTGAGTTGTAACATTCATATACAGTATATACAGTGGGGGAAAAAAGTATTTAGTCAGCCACCAATTGTGCAAGTTCTCCCACTTAAAAAGATGAGAGAGGCCTGTAATGTTCATCATAGGTACACGTCAACTATGACAGACAAAATGAGATTTTTTTTCTCCAGAAAATCACATTGTAGGATTTTTTATGAATTTATTTGCAAATTATGGTGGAAAATAAGTATTTGGTCAATAACAAAAGTTTCTCAATACTTTGTTTTATACCCTTTGTTAGCAATGACACAGGTCAAACGTTTTCTGTAAGTCTTCACAAGGTTTTCACACACTGTTGCTGGTATTTTGGCCCATTCCTCCATGCAGATCTCCTCTAGAGCAGTGATGTTTTGGGGCTGTCGCTGGGCAACACGGACTTTCAACTCCCTCCAAAGATTTTCTATGGGTTTGAGATCTGGAGACTGGCTAGGCCACTCCAGGACCTTGAAATGCTTCTTACGAAGCCACTCCTTCGTTGCCCGGGCGGTGTGTTTGGGATCATTGTCATGCTGAAAGACCCAGCCACGTTTCATCTTCAATGCCCTTGCTGATGGAAGGAGGTTTTCACTCAAAATCTCACGATACATGGCCCCATTCATTCTTTCCTTTACACGGATCAGTCGTCCTGGTCCCTTTGCAGAAAAACAGCCCCAAAGCATGATGTTTCCACCCCCATGCTTCACAGTAGGTATGGTGTTCTTTGGATGCAGCTCAGCATTCTTTGTCCTCCAAACACGACAAGTTGAGTTTTTACCAAAAGGTTCTATTTTGGTTTCATCTGACCATATGACATTCTCCCAATCCTCTTCTGGATCATCCAAATGCACTCTAGCAAACTTCAGACGGGCCTGGACATGTACTGGCTTAAGCAGGGGGACACGTCTGGCACTGCAGGATTTGAGTTCCTGGTGGCGTAGTGTGTTACTGATGGTAGGCTTTGTTACTTTGGTCCCAGCTCTCTGCAGGTAATTCACTAGGTCCCCCCGTGTGGTTCTGGGAATTTTGCTCACCGTTCTTGTGATCATTTTGACCCCACGGGGTGAGATCTTGCGTGGAGCCCCAGATTGAGGGAGATTATCAGTGGTCTTGTATGTCTTCCATTTCCTAATAATTGCTCCCACAGTTGATTTCTTCAAACCAAGCTGCTTACCTATTGCAGATTCAGTCTTCCCAGCCTGGTGCAGGTCTACAATTTTGTTTCTGGTGTCCTTTGACAGCTCTTTGGTCTTGGCCATAGTGGAGTTTGGAGTGTGACTGTTTGAGGTTGTGGACAGGTGTCTTTTATACTGATAACAAGTTCAAACAGGTGCCATTAATACAGGTAACGAGTGGAGGACAGAGGAGCCTCTTAAAGAAGAAGTTACAGGTCTGTGAGAGCCAGAAATCTTGCTTGTTTGTAGGTGACCAAATACTTATTTTCCACCATAATTTGCAAATACATTCATTAAAAATCCTACAATGTGAATTTCTGGAGAAAAAAAATCTCAATTTGTCTGTCATAGTTGACGTGTACCTATGATGAAAATTACAGGCCTCTCTCATCTTTTTAAGTGGGAGAACTTGCACAATTGGTGGCTGACTAAATACTTTTTCCCCCACTGTAGCTGCTGTGGATTCTACCATGGATATGGACCATGAGACTGGGGTCCTCTGCAGTCCTCTTGGTTCATGCATGAATTGTCAGAAGAATTACAGGAAATAAATGTAGCCTGGCTAAGGTTAGATTGACTGATACTATGTCTGACTGGCAGTCCTTCAGCCATTTGAGAAATAGATGTCTATCCCCTGGTTAGAAAAGCAAAGTCAACATACTTCTTGAACTGTGTATCTGAGAATGGTGGGAATCCAGCGAACTTCTGGAAAGTAGTCATATCCCTGAAACACCACAGCCTCTGGTCCCACAATAGACCAAATGGACATTTGGGTTGCTTTTAATAACCATTTTACCTCAGATGGCCATCTATTTGAAATAATAGTTTCTGGAAATGCCTCAGATGGCCACTAGAGGGAGCCCTTTATTCACCTCAAAACAGACTGGTGAGAATGATGCACTCCCAGACACATTCTCTATTTTCATTTCAACCATTTTATATCCATGATGTACTAAGTGCCTTGCTAAAATCGATGTAAAAAAAAAAAAATCCACAGGGACTGATTCTCTTGATCCCTTCTTACAGCAGCTCTCTGCTCCACTTATTGCAGAACCGTTAACCTATGTTTTTAACTTGACAGTTGTTTCTGGTGTTTTCCGTAAGATCTGGAAAGCGGAACATGTCCTCCCCCTACACAAAGGAGGAGATCCTTCTGACTTAGATAACTACCGTCCAATTTCCAAATCATCTTGCCTTTCCAATGTTTTAGAACTGTCAGCTAATAGCGTTTTTTAACTTCTCATTCTATTTCTTAATGTGCACCAGTCTGTTTTTATACCTGGACAGCAGCACCGTTTCAGCTGCTACGCTTGTTCTAGATCAGTGGTCACCAACCGGTCGATCGCGATCGACTGCTCCATCTCCAAGACATTCCTAGTCGATCACCAAACATTTCTGTAAAACTCCTAACGATAAAGTTGACTACTGGTAATGTTACCAGGGCTACGTTCAGTTGGCTACTGGTAATGTTACCATGGCTACGTTCAGTTGGCTACTGGTAATGTTACCAGGGCTACGTTCAGTTGGCTACTGGTAATGTTACCAGGGCTATGTTCAGTTGGCTACTGGTAATGTTACCATGGCTACGTTCAGTTGGCTACTGGTAATGTTACCATGGCTACGTTCAGTTGACTACTGGTAATGTTACCATGGCTACGTTCAGTTGGCTACTGGTAATGTTACCATGGCTACGTTCAGTTGGCTACTGGTAATGTTACCATGGCTACGTTCAGTTGGCTACTGGTAATGTTACCATGGCTACGTTCAGTTGGCTACTGGTAATGTTACCAGGGCTACGTTCAGTTGACTACTGGTAATGTTACCAGGGCTACGTTCAGTTGGCTACTGGTAATGTTACCATGGCTACGTTCAGTTGACTACTGGTAATGTTACCAGGGCTACGTTCAGTTGGCTACTGGTAATGTTACCATGGCTACGTTCAGTTGGCTACTGGTAATGTTACCATGGCTACGTTCAGTTGGCTACTGGTAATGTTACCATGGCTACGTTCAGTTGGCTACTGGTAATGTTACCATGGCTACGTTCAGTTGACGACTGGTAATGTTACCATGGCTACGTTCAGTTGACTACTGGTCATGTTACCATGGCTACGTTCAGTTGGCTACTGGTAATGTTACCATGGCTATGTTCAGTTGGCTACTGGTAATGTTACCATGGCTACGTTCAGTTGGCTACTGGTAATGTTACCATGGCTACGTTCAGTTGGCTACTGGTAATGTTACCATGGCTACGTTCAGTTGGCTACTGGTAATGTTACCAGGGCTACGTTCAGTTGACTACTGGTAATGTTACCAGGGCTACGTTCAGTTGGCTACTGGTAATGTTACCATGGCTACGTTCAGTTGACTACTGGTAATGTTACCAGGGCTACGTTCAGTTGGCTACTGGTAATGTTACCATGGCTACGTTCAGTTGGCTACTGGTAATGTTACCATGGCTACGTTCAGTTGGCTACTGGTAATGTTACCATGGCTACGTTCAGTTGGCTACTAGTAATGTTACCATGGCTACGTTCAGTTGACGACTGGTAATGTTACCATGGCTACGTTCAGTTGACTACTGGTAATGTTACCATGGCTACGTTCAGTTGGCTACTGGTAATGTTACCATGGCTACGTTCAGTTGGCTACTGGTAATGTTACCATGGCTACGTTCAGTTGGCTACTGGTAATGTTACCATGGCTACGTTCAGTTGACGACTGGTAATGTTACCATGGCTACGTTCAGTTGACTACTGGTAATGTTACCATGGCTACGTTCAGTTGGCTACTGGTAATGTTACCATGGCTATGTTCAGTTGACGACTGGTAATGTTACCATGGCTACGTTCAGTTGACTACTGGTAATGTTCCCATGGCTACGTTCAGTTGACTACTGGTAATGTTACCATGGCTACATTCAGTTGACTACTGGTAATGTTACCATGGCTACATTCAGTTGACTACCGGTAATGTTACCAGGGCTACATTCAGTTGACTACTGGTAATGTTACCATGGCTACGTTCAGTTGACTACTGGTAATGTTACCAGGGCTACGTTCAGTTGCAAAACATTCTCCAACGTTGCAGATAGAATTTCCATGAATAGAGCTGACGTTAGTCCCTATTAATGTTCTACATAACATATTTCTATCTGCAGGTTCCAAAACATTGCGTCCTGCTGAACGCACCCCAGGTTGTTAGCTAGAACTAGACTGAACAAGGTGTAGCTTAAACAAATGGTTAACGTTCCGGTCCGCAAGTAGAATATTTTTGGACAGCCCACGATATGCTTTATGAATGTAAAATGCATCCCACCACGATATAAATAAAGCGCCGGTATTATGGGTCATGTCTTTTGAACGGTAGCCGATAAGGCCCAGAATCAAGCGGTTGTCTCAAACCTGACTCAGTTACATGGGGTGGCAGGTAGCTTAGTGGTTAAGAGCGTTGTGCCAGTAACCGAAAAGTCGCTGGTTCTAATCCCTGAGCCCACTAGGTGAAAAATCTGCTATTGTTTTTAATTCCGTAAAGCAGCTTGTGTTTCTTAACCAGTCAAAGGGTAGCTAACTAGAAGGCTGGTGGTGACTGGTTAGCTAAGGGGAAGCAAGAGATGTCACCTGCGCGATCTGTATAATCGGAGGCAGAGCCTGTCTGCCCACACATCACCCGTAACTATTTATTGCCTTACCTCCATAACTTGCTACATTTGCACACACTGTATATATATTTTCTGTTGTATTTTTGACTTTATGTTTTTTTACCCCATATGTAACTCTGTGTTGTTTTTATCGCACTGCTTTGCTTTATCTTGGCCAGGTCGCAGTTGTAAATGAGAACTTGTTCTCAACTGGCTTACCTGGTTAAATAAAGGTTAAATATATAAAAAAAGTAACTCCCCAGCTGATGTAGGCAGTGTTCCGGCGTGTTCTTCCCACTGTTGAACAGAACTGCACTGCGCATCTGTGCTGCTAATATTCAATGTGTTTATCACTGAAAAGCTCTCAATCTCTCCAAAAACTATTGTCCAGTCCATTTAGTAGTCAGATTTTAGTCACAGGGATAATATCGTCTCGTTTTAGTCAACTGAAATGAAAAAATATTTTTTGTTTAGCTATAGTTTTTTTTCTGGGTCTATTTAGTCAGTTATAGTCTCATAAATTGCCACTGAAAAATAGGACGAATATTTTTGTCACTATTTTTGTTGACGAAATTAACACTGCACCGAACTAGGTACGTAAATCCTCTTTTTAGTTTTAAAGCACTTCATTGCTGGCTCCAACTACACAATACTTTACAATTTGATGTTCTGGTTCCTTTCGGGCAATTTAAAATATTGATTGAATATTTGTGTTTGTATTTTACTAGTTTTATATTAGATTAGATTTTTTTGTTTGATTTAGTCTTTTGATAATGTATATTTGCTCCCTTGTGAAAGAGACCCTAGTCTCAATGGGTCCCTAGTCCCCTGTTTAAATACAAGTAAAACAAAAACAAAATGGTGGTTAGTGTGTGTGTGTGTGTGTGTAAAGGACGTTGGTTTCTTACCTCGGGTTCTGGGATGCTCACCTCTGGCGTACCGTCTGGTTTGTCGCTAACGTAGCTCGGGTCAACGTAGATCTCCTCGTTGCCCTCGACGGCTACGTCACTAACAGGGATGGCCTGCTCAGGTGATTCAACAACATCCTCCACCTCTACATGCCTACAGAGGACAGGTGAGAAAATTTTGAGAAGTCTAAATTGGCTCCTTGGAACGTCCGAATCTCACGTCACCCCATTGAAGTTGAAATTTAAAATGGTTAAAGCGGCACTCCAGTCTCCTTTTAACCTGGTTTAACACCTGATTTACTTAAAAGGCACATCTCAATAGGTGGTCCAGGTAAGTCATGACATCACACAAGGGGGAGGGGCTTTCCTCTTTTGTTCTCTATTGCTCCTCTATTGTTCCTCAAGCAAGGGGGGAGGCCGATGACATCACAGATTCCCTACTTGAAGTTTGCAGTTGGTGGTTCCAAACTTCTTCCATATAAGAATGATGGAGGCCACTGTGTTCTTGGGGACCTTCAATGCTGCAGAAATGTTTTGGTACCCTTCCCCAGATCAGTGCCTTGACACAATCCTGTCTCTGAGCTCTACGGACAATTCCTTCGACCCCATGGCTTGGTTTTTGCTCTGATATGCACTGTCAACTGTGGGACCTTGTATAGACAGGTGTGTGCCTTTCCAAATCATTTTGAATTTACCACAGGTGGGCTGTAGAAACATCTCAAGGATGATCAATGGAAACAGGATGCACCTGAGCTCAATTTCGAGTCTCATAGCAAAGGGTCTGAATACTTATTTAAATAAGGTATTTCTGTTTCTTATTTTTAATACATTTGCACACAAAAAAACAACGTATTTTCGCTTTGTCGTTATGGGGTATTGTGTGTAGATTGATGAGGAAAAATCAATTTTAGAATAAGGCTGTAACGTAACAAAATGTGGAAAAAGTCAAGGGGTCTGAATAGTTTCTGAATGCACTGTGTGCGCTGTGTGCGATAGCCTGGGGACGAGGGTAGGGGTTTAGGTTTTAGGGTAGGGACGTCCCAAGCACTAACCGAGTTTACATTGAATATGAATGCTGTGCTATTTAGTTTACTGCTTTACAACAACAAGCAACAAGTTGGGTATACTGCAAAGCGGTATCGATAAATTAGCTAGCTAACTTTGATAAACAGAAATTACTACAGATTTTCTGGTTCATTAGGAAAGATTAACTAAGATATGTTTTTTTTTTTTTTTTTTTTTTTTTTGTGGTTGATTGGTTCAATCCGATTTTGTCAAGTTATTTCCGAATATTTAGGTGAGGCAGCTGGCTGAGTAGTATAGTCCTCTGGTTCTATTAGAGAAGGAGTAGCATGGTTTACCTCTTGATCTGTCCCACCATGGATACCCGTGCTGACTCCCGGTTCCTGATCTGGCCGCTCTTAACACTGAAGGAGAGCACACACACACACACACACACACACACACACACACACACACACACACACACACACACACACAGACACACACACAGAGAGAGAGAGAGAACAGAACCTGTTGAGAAAGAGCACTACCAACACTGTGAAACACCTGAAACGTAGCATAGCGTAGCACTCCATGGAACAGACAGATAATAATAATAATAATAATAATAATAATAATAATAATACGTGATAGTTCTATAAACTGTCTTTGAAACACTGCCTAACATTACAGAGTGGTGTGATGCTGAACGCTCCTCACCTCCACTCTATGGCATGGTCGATAGACTCAAAAGACTTGGGTCGTCCTTTCAGGAAGTTCTGCATGCTGTGTAACATCTCCATGGCACTGCCTAGAGAGAGAGAGAGAGAGAGAGATGGTTAACACACACACACCCCCCCCCCCAACCTTCCACCACGTCTATCACCACCAGCCCTACAGTAGAGGGGAGGAGCATGCTGGAGGCGGTGTGGACTGGGCCCTACCTTCCACCACGTCTATCACCACCAGCCCTACAGTAGAGGGGAGGAGCATGCTGGAGGCGGTGTGGACTGGGCCCTACCTTCCACCACGTCTATCACCACCAGTCCTACGGTAGTGGGGAGGAGCATGCTGGAGGCGGTGTGGACTGGGCCCTACCTTCCACCACGTCTATCACCACCAGCCCTACAGTAGAGGGGAGGAGCATGCTGGAGGCGGTGTGGACTGGGCCCTACCTTCCACCACGTCTATCACCACCAGCCCTACAGTAGAGGGGAGGAGCATGCTGGAGGCGGTGTGGACTGGGCCCTACCTTCCACCACGTCTATCACCACCAGTCCTACGGTAGTGGGGAGGAGCATGCTGGAGGCGGTGTGGACAGCGATGGCCCCGCCCATACTGTGACCAACCAGGACGATGGGGGGAGGGGCCTCTCCGTAGCACGCTCGCACTACATTGGCCACATCCCTAGGAGGGGCGGGACAAGAGGGACAGGTGAGGTACAGGTGAGAGGCAGAGGAACAGAACGTTATTTCCTCATGTTTTACAGGTGTGTATCTTCTTACCTGGACATGGTCTGTGTGGAGAGGTCATCTGACTGGCGTACCTGGGTGGAACCTGGAGAGAGGTAAACAGGTTCTGTAAACATTGGGTTTTAGAGTCTTGATGATATGACCATATAAAAAACCCAATGTGTGCATCCAAAATGGAAATGGCACCTTATTCGCTGAGTAGTGCCCCACAAAGCAAAATAGGGTGGCGTTTCAGATGCAACCGTGGTTCCATCTGAGATTACCTTTCGACCTTTTGCTCTCTGAACTCACCGTGACCCCTGAGGTCCATGGCCAGCACCCTGCAGGTCACCCTGTTGGCTATGGCTGTCTGGAGACCGAAGAGACGGCGCGACAGATAAACAAGGAAACAGGAAATTATAACAGGAATGGAAAAATCTCAAACGCTGGTCAGGAGATGAGGATAGGAGTTTATAGATGATGTGTAGACAGCATTGGACAATTTAGACAGAAACGAAAGAAAACATACATTTTTTTTTTTTTTTTACAGGAAATGGAAAGTGTGTAACAGCATTGATGATGGATATATTGTATAGACAGTTTAGAGTAATGGCCCAGGACTGATCCCTGTGGAACGCAGTATGCGTGTAACCTCAGAGGGGCGTGAACATTGTTCGCGCCGAGCCGTAGATAGTATTGATGAACCTCACAGTGAAGACGGCCCAAGACAGGGCAGAGTGTCCTCCTCCGTGCAGAAGGACCAGGAGAGGTCCATCAGAACCGTTCCTGTAGACCCTGAACACATCTCTGGTCTCTGACGGTCCTACTGAGATGTCCTCTGATTGGTCGAAATACTGCCTCCACGACACCGCTGAGTAGCTGGTAGAGGAGAATACACAGAGTTAGCGTGTGTGTGTGTGTGTGTGTGGGGGGGGGGGGGTAGTGTGTGTGTGTGTGTGTGTGTGTGTGTGTGTGTGTGTGTGTGTCAAATTTAATTTTATTTGTCACATGCGCCAAATACAACAGGTGTTGACTTTCTAACAATGCTGAGTTCAAAATGAGCTAAATAAATAAAGTAAATATTAACACATTGCCATACACCACTGTGTGTGTGTAGTCTGTCTGTGAAATGTGGATCTGATATGATCGATTGTCAATGACTCTTACAAGAACCAATTTCAAAGACGGCTTTCTGCCAGTGATTCTATCCCACTCTAGAACGCAGACAGAACCCTCTAGAGTAGAACACTAGACAGAACACTCTAGATTAAAACAGAACACTACACTAGAACATAGACAGAGCCCTCTAGAACACAGAACACTAGACCAGAACATAGACAGAACCCTCTAGAACACAGAACACTAGACCAGAACATAGACAGAACCCTCTAGAACACAGAACACTAGAACACAGACAGAACACTCAATATTAAAACAACTGAACACTAGAACAGGGTTTCCCAAACTGGGAGCACGTTTTGGTTTGTTCACTAGCACTACAAAGCTGATTCAAATAACCAACTGATCAAGCTTTGATTATTTTATCAGCTGTGTAGTGATAGGGCAAAACCCAGGACCGAGTTTGGGAAACCCTGGACTAGAACACAGACAGAACACTCAATATTAAAACAACTGAACACTCTAGAACACAAAACACACTAGACTAGAACACTCAGGAAACAGAACACTTTATAACACAGAACACTCTAGATTAGAACAAAGACAGAACCCTCTAGAATATAGAATATAACTCGCTTCTCTGTGTCGAAGCTGTCCTCCCACATTCTCCTGGGTGGCAGTGGACAGGTGTCGGGCTCAGCCTCTGGCCGGGGGTCCTCAGGTACCTTCAGGGGATGTTCTCCAGGAAGCTGGGGCTCTGCCACAGGTACTGTAGGGTCTGCAGCAGGGTGTGGTAGCTGGGGGTAATCTGCCGGCTGTGGGGCTCCTAGACCCAGAGAACCAGTCTCCACCTCACTGCGTACCTCTGCCATCGACCAAATCACATCTAACCGTGTGGCACGAAGCCTAAGTACACACCAAGTGCACTACAAGTGCCTGACAGGACAATGCATGGTCCGCGTCCCAAACAGCAACTACTTCCCTATATAGTGCACTACTTTTGACCAGGGTCATCAGGTCAAGTAGAGCATTACATAGGAGAGTAGTGCACTATATAGGGAATAGGCTACCATTTGGGATGCAGTCCTAGACAGATGGCGCAGACAGGTAGCATCTGGGATAGAGCGTCCTATTGGTTAAGGGCCCTGGGGAGGGTGTGACTTAGGTGACAGCTGACCAATGGTGAACGTCCATGACGGTATGAAGTGCTGGGAGAGAATTCTAGAACTAAGGGATGATTTTAGAATCTAACGTTTGGGAATTAAAGGGGAAATCAGCAGTTATTACATCTATGTTTTGATTTATAAATGAATGATATGTACCCATTGATTCTTGAAGAATTTAACTTATAAATGCCTCTTGAGCTTAGTTCAACTGTCGTCCCCCATCAGAACCCCAAATGGAAGCTTGTTTAACGCCAATGTTAGTAAAGAAATTAAATGTAAACAAACACTATATAGCTTCAAAACATGGTTAAATGATCGATAATAAAACTTTTTGGGGGGTGCTTTTATTTGTCCCATTTCATTTTTTTGCATATCCCAACTCCCCCTTCGGGAAGTAGGGTCAAAGTCAGCCATTATCAACGGCAACCCCGGAGCAATTAGAGTTAAGTGCCTTGCTCAAGGGTACATCGACAGAGTTTTTCACCTTGTTTGGCTCAGGGATTTGAACTAGCGACATTTTTTGGTTACTGGCCTAATGCTGCTCTTACTGCTTTGCCACCTGCTGACCAGATCATGACTGATCAGTCCTGGTCGTTCATAGCTCTGTTTATAATGGTTACATTTCTCCAGCCCCATCCCTCAGCTTTTTACCGAAACAGGGGCGGAGATCATGCTTTGTTATTGTTTCTTCTGCCCATTGCCCCTTTAATGAAGGATTTAATAAATTGATGATTATGATTTTTAATACCTGATAGATATAGAAACCAAGAGAGACAGAAAACCCTTATGATTAACTTTCAAGAAGAAAGCTGTTGTTGTGGGGAACAATATAGTTCATGGCCCTAGACATTCTCATGCTCCCACACACACACAACACCACACACATACCCAACAAAACAAAACACCACACACACACACAACACACTAAAAACCAAAACACAGCACCACCACACACAAACAAACACACACATTACACACACCTATCACACCACACAAACACACACGCACACACACACGCACACACACGCACCCACACACACAAACACACATCCCACACACACACGCCACACACACGCACACACACACACACAACACACACACACAACACACCACACACACACACCACAAACACACACGCACACACACGCACACACACCACACACACCACACACACACACACACAACACACATGCGGCACACACAACCACACACACACACGAACACAGACACACACACCACACGCAACACACACGCACCACACATACACGCACACACATACTGCACACGCACACCACACCACCAACACACCCGCACACACACCACACGCACACACACCACACACCACACACACCACACCACACCTGTGTGTGGAACGTCAGGCGGTTGGGACAGTCATGGCTGGTTTCTAAGCAACACACCGGACCTGATAGTAAATACAGTATGGGGGCAGAGGGAAGACATGTTAACATACATAAACAGACTGGAAATACATGTTACTTACTAATACACAGCTGGAAAGCTGTTATACATAAAAAATTCATTCAATACATACGCAAACATATTTCTCCTTCTCAATACCTAGAAACACATTGAAAGACATTGATTGGCTGTTGATAAGCCAAACAGGTATAAACTTCAAGGTGGTGTGTTTGGCGGGTTTTGATAAGCCAATAGGTTAAACTTCAAGGTGTGTTTTGGCTGTTTTGACAGCCAATAGGTTAAACTCATGGTGGTGTGATTTGGCTGGTTTTGATAAGCCAATATTTAAACTAAGGTGGTGTGTTTTGGGCTGTTTGATAACCAATAGGTTAAACTCAAGTGGGTTTTGGGCTGGTTTGATAAGCCAATAGGTTAACTTCAGTGGTGATTTGGGCTGGTTTTGATAAGCCAATAGGTTAAACTTCACGTGAGTGTTTGGGCTGGTTGATAAGCCAATATGTAAACTTCATGGTGGTTGTTTGGGATGGTTTGAAAGCCACATACGTTAAACTACAAGTGGTGTGTTTGGGCGGTTTGATAACCCAATAGGTAAACTTCATGGTGTGTAATTGGGCTGTTGATAAGCCAATAGTTAAACTCATGGTGGTGTGATTTGGATGGTTTGATAAGCCACTAGGTAAACTCAAGGGTGTGTTGGGTGGTTTGAAAGCAATAGGTAAATCATGGTGGTGTGATTTGGGCTGGTTTTGAAAACCCAATAGGTTAAATTCATGGGGGTGGTTTGGGCTGGTTTTGAATAAGCCAATAGGTTAAACTACATGGTGGTGTTTTGGGCTGTTTTGATAGCCAATAGGTTAAACTTCATGTGGTGTGTTTTGGGCTGGTTTTGATAAGCAATAGGTTAAACTCATGTATGGTTTTGGGCTGGGTTTGATAAGCCAATAGGTTAAACTTCATGGTGGTGTGTTTTGGGCTGGTTTTGATAAGCCAATAGGTTAAACTTCAATGGTGGGTGTGTTTTGGGATGGTTTTGATAAGCCAATAGGTTTAAACTTCAAGGTGGTGTGTTTTTGGGTGGTTTGATAAGCCCAATAGGTTAAACTTCAAGGTGGTGTGTTTTTTGGGGCTGGTTTTGATAAGCCAATAGTTAAACTTCATGGTGGTGTGTTTTGGGCTGGTTTGATAAGCCAATGGTTAAACTTCATGGTGGTGTGTTTGGGGCTGGTTTTGATAAGCCAATAGGTTAAACTTCATGGTGGTGTGTTTTGGGCTGTTTTGATAAGCCAATAGGTTAAACTTCATGGTGGTGTGTTTTGGGCTGGTTTTGATAAGCCAATAGGTTAAACTCATGGTGGTGTGTTTTGGGTGGTTTTGATAAGCCAATAGGTTAACTTCAAGGTGGTTGTGTTTTGGGCTGGTTTTGATAAGCCAATAGGTTAAACTTCATGTGTGGTGTGTTTTTGGGCTGGTTTTGATAAGCCATAGGTTAAACTTCAATGGGGGTGGTTTTGGCTGGTTTTGATAAGCCAATAGGTTAAACTTCATGGTGGTGTGTTTTGGGCTGGTTTTGATAAGCCAATAGGTTAAACTTCATGGTGGTGTGTTTTGGGCTGGTTTTGATAAGCCAATAGGTTAACTTCATGGTGGTGTGTTTTGGGCTGGTTTTGATAAGCCAATAGGTTAAACTTCATGGTGGTGTGTTTTGGGCTGGTTTTGATAAGCCAATAGGTTAAACTTCATGGTGGTGTGGTTTTGGGGCTGGTTTGTGATAAGCCAATAGGTTAAAACTTCATGGTTGGTGTGTTTGGGCTGGTTGTTTTGATAAGCCAATAGGTTTAAACTTCATAGGTGGTGTGTTTTGGGGCTGGTTTTGATAAGCCATAGGTTAAACTTCATGGTGGTGTGTTTTGGGCTGTTTTGATAAGCCAATAGGTTAAACTTCATGGTGGTGTGTTTTGGGCTGGTTTTGATAAGCCAATAGGTTAAACTTCATGGTGGTGTGTTTTGGGCTGGTTTTGATAAGCCAATAGGTTAAACTTCAAGGTGGTGTGTTTTGGGCTGGTTTTGATAAGCCAATAGGTTTAAACTTCATGGTGGTGTGTTTTGGGCTGGTTTTGATAAGCCAATAGGTTAAAACTTCAAGGTGGTGTGTTTTTGGGCTGGTTTTGATAAGCCAATAGGTTAAACTTCATGGTGGTGTGTTTTGGGCTGGTTTTGATAAGCCAATAGGTTAAACTTCATGGTGGTGTGTTTTGGGCTGGTTTTGATAAGCCAATAGGTTAAACTTCATGGTGGTGTGTTTTGGGCTGGTTTTGATAAGCCAATAGGTTAAACTTCATGGTGGTGTGTTTTGGGGCTGGTTTTGATAAGCCAATAGGTTAAACTTCATGGTGGTGTGTTTTGGGCTTGGTTTTGATAAGCCCAATAGGTTTAAACTTCATGGTGGGTGTGTTTTGGGCTGGTTTTGATAAGCCAATAGGTTAAACTTCATGGTGGTGTGTTTTGGGCTGGTTTTGATAAGCCAATAGGTTAAACTTCATGGTGGTGTGATTTGGGCTGGTTTTGATAAGCCAATAGGTTAAACTTCATGGTGGTGTGTTTTGAGTAATACTAGTAAGTTACAGCAGATGGAGGTCTAGGGGGTTAGCTTAGGTTGTATCGATGTTACAGTGTTACTTCCTACATGCTTCTGCTTAGGGGGAAATTTAATTGATTGATTACTAAGCTTAAAGTTTGAATACCAATTAGTCAAGTTGCCTAGTTAATGATGCATTCAACCCAAGAGGGGAAGAGAATAGAGGAATGTCATGATTTAAAGTCAGACAGCTAGAATATTAAATAATAGAATAGAACGGTCCTTTATTGAGTTACAAGATCAAGTAGCACCAGTGGCGACCCATCATTCAGGGCAGGTGAGTCCCACCTGTTTTGAGCCCCGCCTGTTTTGAGTCCCGCCTGTTTTGAGTCCCACCTGTTTTGAGTCCCACCTGTTTTGAGCCCCGCCTGTTTTGAGTCCCGCCTGTTTTGAATCCCGCCTGTTTTGAGTCCCGCCTGTTTTGAGTCCCGCCTGTTTTGAGCCCTGCCTGTTTT
Source organism: Coregonus sp. 'balchen' (assembly GCA_902810595.1). Taxonomy (NCBI): domain Eukaryota; kingdom Metazoa; phylum Chordata; class Actinopteri; order Salmoniformes; family Salmonidae; genus Coregonus; species Coregonus sp. 'balchen'. Next base: position 32,307,351 of record LR778291.1, read on the forward strand.
GAGTCCCGCCTGTTTTGAGTCCCGCCTGTTTTGAGCCCCGCCTGTTTTGAGCCCCGCCTGTTTTGAGTCCCACCTGTTTTGAGTCTCACCTGTTTTGAGTCCCACCTGTTTTGAGTCCCGCCTGTTTTGAGTCCCGCCTGTTTTGAGTCCCACCTGTTTTGAGTCCCACCTGTTCAGCAACCCCCCCCAAAACATATATATATATTTTTTTGTTGTTGCCTGTTTTGCCTGTTATTTTGGCATTAATACGTGTCACATATCAGTTTGCAAACAATGTGAAAGCATTTTTAAAATAATTGAGTTAATAAAGCCGCATACAAAATGGTCTCTTTTTTGAGTAAGGCAGCTCCGAAATGCAGGTGTTTCAGTCTAGCTCAGTGCTTTCTGTGGTGGTGGTGGGGCAGCCAGAGGAAAATACGGAGCGTAGGGACTTGGTAATGTTCTCTAGTTGCGCCGTGATTGGCTCATTGTTCTGTCACTCATGGGGACACTATGTCACCGCAAAATCTACGGGGAGAGCTCGAAAATTCAAGCCCCTTGGGTGCTGCCATAGAGTTACATTAGAAGTGCCCATCCAAGAAGGCTCAAGGTCATTGGTCACAGATAAAATGACATCAAATCACGTTATATCTACCGTAGCTTTGATTGGACTGATCATGTCAACAACATACTTTCAAAATCTTAGCTAGCAAGCTAGACAAGCAGTCATCATGAATCACGTTGACAATCTACTTGCAAATCATTTTCAATCCTTGTCATATGAAGAGAAATTATAGGTAAAACGTATCGGTGCTCATCGGCCATTAGACATAAACATTACACAACAAGTTGGAAATCGCAACTTCAACAATGAGTGGTTTGGAAGGAATCAGCAGCTAACTGCAAGCGTTGCAAAGCAATCACTAGCCTGCTATTCAGTGGAGTGGGTGTGTGGTCCAAGTCTTGGTTTAAGGGCCACTTTTCTAAGCTTAAAAGGATAAACATTCACATGCAACACCATTGGCCAAAGGTTAAATACATTGGCCATTCTGTCAATTCAGCATGACTTCTGCCGCGTTCAAAACAACTGGAAACTCGGAACGGGGAAATCTCAGACTTCAGTGAGTTCAAGACGGGCAGGCAGGTAGCTTAGTGGGTAAGAGTGTTGTGCCAGTAACCGAAAGGTCGCTGGTTCTAATCCCCGAGCCGACTAGGTGAAAAATCTGTTGATGTGCCCTTGAGCAAGGCACTTAACCCTAATTGCTCCTGTAAGTCGCTCTGGATAAGAGCGTCTGCTAAATGACAAAAAAATTAAAATTAAATTAAAAATTAAGACAACTGGGAACTCTGAGAAAAACGAGCTCCGACTGGGAAAATACGCTTTGAACGGTCATCCAACTCGGAATTCCAAGTCGGGAACTCTGGCCTCTTTCTAGAGCTCCGACCTGAAGATCACTGAACTCATGATTCAACCTTGTTTTTTCCAGAGTTCCCAGTTGTCTTGAAAGCACCATAAATCCAGAGAATGCCAGACTTTGATGACAAAGTTTGATGACAGAATTTGCCCACAAGAAGGACTGCCGTGCCACCTTCCTGTTCAAGTGAGCACAGCCCAACAAGGTGAGTCCAAAAATGTATTGTATGCTGCTGCATAAATGATGTAATATGCCAGGGAGATATGTATACTGTAGCTAAGAAAGTAATACTAAGTGTATGTTGTGTAGTAAGCTGTTAGTAGCCCATGTGCCTCACCCTAATAATTTGGTCCCTTTCCCCCTCATAATTTAGCCTACTGTTCTGACTTGGTGGTGCACATGTAGCCTATAGCCTGTTTTAGAGAAATGTCATCATTGAATATTGTCAGAGCTTCCATTGTCTGCTTATATGCCCCCTTTATTTATCCTACGGTTCTGACTTGGTGTACAGGGAGAACACTGTAAGAACGGCCCATGTTCTGAATTCTGTCGCTGTCCATTTCAAAAGTGCTGAACAAATAGTTATATTGACTACGTCCGTCCTAGCTCGCTCATTAATGTCTTAATCAAAATTACCGATTGCCTCTTATCCGCTCATTGTCCCCTCAATTGTCAGTAGAAACCACATTTGTTTAAGCAAGTCAGCCATATCAGCTATGTTTACATTTTTTTGGCAGTAAATGAGGCTGAATGAACAGTTTTCTCTGCCAGACAAGGCTCCGCTGATAGCCAGGTGTAGCGGTGGTAAGGTGTTGGGACTTCTTTATGTAGGCCCTAACCGTTTGTGGGCACCGTTTGTCACCTTTATAGCGCAATTAATGTATTGTTTTAGTGTTGTGTAGTGTAGCGGCTTTGCTGACATGCATCTACATCATTTTTGGGGAGCATGCCCCACCAAGATGTACATGCTAAAATCGCCCCTGAGTAGCACCAAGACCCCTGAAGAAAAAAAAAATATATATATTATTGAACGACGGACAGTGTATTATCAATACACTTCTTGTGTAGGCTATACTAACCCTCCTATTAGGAAACCCCGACGGTTAAATAGATGATAGAATATCTGTATGGTAACTTGACACGCGCGACCTACTTCGCTCTGATTCTCTTCTATTCCTCTGCTCTCTGCCCCGTGACGTTTTCGTGTATCCATCCTTGAAGGCGTGGTGCCACCCCGCCTCTCTCTCTCTCTCTCTCTCTCTCTCTCTCTCTCTCTCTCTCCTCTCTCTCTCTCTCTCTCTCTCTCTCTCTCTCTCTCTCTCTCTCTCTCTCTCTCTCCTCCCGCCGGATCTCCCATCACCCTCTCTGTCTCCGCCCCAATGAATGCATCGTTTCATTCATTCACCTATGCAAGGGTAGCGAGTCGCGTTCACTGACAAACGCACCAAGAAGGACACGCATTACAACTGTATCATAATCGCTTTGACTAAAACCGATTCAAAATAATCGTGGATTTCTGCAAAATAACTGCAAGAAAAGGCGATCTTTCTAAGACGTTATGTGCCTCCTTATATGCAGATAACATGATGGATTCCTTGCCAAGGTCGACAGCAACTTCGAGCGGGGAGAAAGGTGGTATGTATGGGGCGTGGGCTAGTTTATTACAAGTTGATTGTGTATAAAGCTGTCGTTTCCGATATAAACGTTAATTTAGATGAATATCTGTTTTATATAACTCACAGTATGTTTAAGGGATGTTTATATATAACCTATAGATGAGGTGAATACAGCGGTTGCTGTCAATGATGGTCCTGATGAGAGGAGAGGAGAGGAGAGGAGAGGAGAGGAGAGGAGAGGAGAGGAGAGGAGAGGAGAGGAGAGGAGAGGAGAGGAGAGGAGAGGAGAGAGGAGAGGAGATATTTAGTTTAGCCACATCTGTATTTCAGAGTATCATCAGTAACAAAAAGTTTAAAACCCTGTCACTGCTCTTTTTTTATCCAAGCAAATATTCTAAATTCGTGCTTGAGAGAAATCATATCTATTTTCCTATTTCTAACTTTGAAATAATAACACATTTATTGTACTGCAATTCAAGTAGACCTATTGACTATAATATTAATTTCTCCACCAGGTTATCAATGTGAAGATCAATAATTGACTCCAACTAATCAATCCACTCCTACCTGTACCTGAGGGGTTCTAGAAGACAACGTCATCGCCATGGAAAAGCCCCCGGGTTCCAAGCAGAGGACGGTGGTCGCTCAGATGGAGTCGCCTCCCCGCGGAGGGGGTGTAGCTACGCTCGACGTCCTCGGCAACGCAGAACCCAACGCTAGCAGGGGCGCGGAGCCTAAACTCTATCTCCAACTGTCGCCTGGTGAGGCCTCCCCCCATGTCGCCACGGATACCAGGAAGTTGAATGGAGGACGTGGAAGTGGCACCTCCCCTTCCTGTCTGAGGGCTGATGGGACGGGAAATTGAGGGATCATGTCAGAGTAAAGGAGGGAGTATAGATGTGAGAGGAGGAGGGGTGTTAAAACCACTAACAACACCTGAGAGAGCAGACATTAAGAAAAGCAGGATCCCTATGGCTCTCTCACCGAAGACGGACACACACACCTCTACACACGCCACACACACCTCCACACACACCACACACACCTCCACACACACCACACACACCACACACACCTCACACACCTCACACACCTCCACCACTAGCAGTGACCGAAGGCTGCGGTCTCCCAAGATCAAACACGGCACGATCCCCAAAACACACACACACCGAACGGAACACACCTGGGATGCCAGCTCCAAAGTGGAACACTCCAGAACCGAACACTTGTCTGCGGTGAGCTCCAAACCCTCGGCCTCCAGAACTGTGCATGGTTCTAAGGATCCTCAGAAGGTTTCTAGTTCTAAAGGTCCTGCACCGCCCCTCGCCCCTCTGGCCACCTCCAGCCCCAAATGTAGAACCACCGTTGACGTGATGCTCACATCAACCACATCTGACATCATCACAGGGGGACGAGCCTCGAACTCTGACCTGTCGATGGGGTCACTAAGGGTCAAGGTCAACACTCCCCATAATACTCCATTCCTGACCCCTGACCCCTTTGCCACGGCAACGGACAACACAGAGACGACTCTAGAAGACGCAGCTCGCCGACTGGAATCCAAAATGGCCGCCGTCTCAGAGGGGTCGTCGATAGTGACGATGATATCACAGAGCGGCACCCGTCTGTTAGGAGGGGGAGTGGCCGGAGGACCTACGCTATCCCAGAAGGCTGTGCAGCAGAGTGACAGGGCGGCGACGTGCGAGGCCCTGGGGAGGGACGTCAACCCCCCAGAGTATCGCCGGGGTGACGGGCGTAGCCACGACGATTGCGCAGGCCGGTTGCCGTGGGAGACCAAGCCACCTGGAGCCCCGCTGGGAGACCTGAGTCACGTGGGAGACGTAAATGTCATCGCCATCACCGGCGGCAACAACGATGAAGCGTCGTCAAGGGCAATGGAGAAGGGGAGGAAAGAAATGGGGAGAAAGGAGGAGGAACCTCCAGGGAGCTCCAGAGAGCGGAAAGAGGCCGGCACCATGACTAACCCCAGCGAGGTGAGGCGTTTCTGGGGAGAGGAGCGGAGGGAGGTTGGGGTTCAGGCTGTAGTGGAGGTGTGTGACCGCTCCGCCACTACCAGCCCCCGCCTGTCCCTACACGGTCACCGTGGCAACGCAGGGGAACAGGAAGGGGTGGTTACTGACGGACAGAGAGACACAGACTCACGGTCCAAGGGGCTGACGGCTGGGGGTCAGAGGGGGAGTGTCCTTGTCTGTGACCTCTGCATGGACCAGCAGGTCAGAGGTCAGGGGTTAAATGGAGAGCTGGGGCCTTTGATTGGCTTACAGAGCTGTCAGTCAAGGTTGGTCGCACCGCAGAACCAGGAGACGGGACTGAAGCCAGTAGCCTCGCCCCTGTGCTGCATTCCTATTGGCCTAGCCCCATTTCAACACGTCTGTCAGATAGACATCGAGCTCTGCAGCCAATCAGAGCTCCCGAACAGTAACGATAAGCTGCCGACCACCAATGAGGAGCTGCCGACCAGTGTCACCAACGACAAGCAGCAGAAACCGTCCGAGACTCTCAGCAAAACTAAAACCAGACAGACAGGCAATTCAGCTAGCAAGACCAGCCACAAACACAGAAACCACTCCTCTCCTTCCCACTCCTCTCACCGGACCCACAGACATAAACCCGGCTCGGGCAGAGACAAACAGAAACCGGGGTTGGAGTGGAACCAGACTGGATTGGACCGGCTCCAGGCGGACCCAGCCCCAGGGAAGAGTACCACCAAACTGACTTCGGAGAATCCAGAATGGCCTGGTGACCCCGACCAGGAGAGGAAGGACTCTGGGCCGGTGCAGAACGTGGTTTGGGACGAACAGGGGATGACCTGGGAGGTGTACGGAGCGTCGGTGGATCTAGAGAGTCTGGGGTTCGCCATCCAGTCACACCTGCAGTGCAAGATCCAAGAGCACGAAAAACGCATCGGAACACTACGGAAGTCCGTCTCCCAAGAGGTTCCCTCTCCGGGAGCGAAGAAGTGGAAGGAGAAGAAGAAGAAGAAGAAGAGGAATGTTTTCCGGTCAATATGCCGACCGGGATGCTGCAGGAAACCTCCCGCGTCGCCCGCAGGGAAGTGATAGAACCTCGGAATGTTCGGAATGTTTACAGACGAACATTCTAGAACATTCTAATCACCCACCAGGAAGTGAGAGAATTTTCGGAATGTTCGTGGGCATTCCGGGAATGTTCACGGATGGGTATTCTAGAACAACATTCTTAATCACAGGAGGTTGGTTGCACCCTAATTGGGGAGGACGGGCTCGTGGTAACGGCTGGAGCGGAGACACTTTCACACATTATAATCACATCACGTGTCTTACTGCTAGCCAAGACAGTAGCCACATGAACATCAAGTTTGCATCCCAAATGGCACCCTATTGCACCCTATTTATAGTGCACTACTTTTGACCAGAGCCCACTACTTTTGACCAGAGCCCATATAGGGATAGGGTGCCATTTTGGGATACACACCATGATTCATACTGTATCACTGCATCATTGAATGAAGAAGATGAGTTTGTAGCTAAAAACAGAAAAAAAAGGCAATAAGATTCTATGATTCTCAAGTGTGCATCAGTGTAGCTACGATACACTGTTTATTCTCATCAGCTGTTTTCACTGAGGACAGAGACTCAACATACATTCTCATCAGCTGTTTTCACAGAGGACAGAGACTCAACATACATTCTCATCAGCTGTTTTCACTGAGGACAGAGACTCAACATACATTCTCATCAGCTGTTTTCACTGAGGACAGAGACTCAACATACATTCTCATCAGCTGTTTTCACAGAGGACAGAGACTGAACATACATTCTCATCAGCTGTTTTCACAGAGGACAGAGACTCAACATACATTCACATCAGCTGTTTTTACTGAGGACAGAGACTCAACATACATTCTCATCAGCTGTTTTCACAGAGGACAGAGACCATAGATGTGATTTTGTATGATCGTTTTAGACTAACACTAACGGAAATATATTAATAATACATTTTACTATGACACAATGGAATACACTGTATTAGTACTTTATAGGAATGTAGCAAGAACACTGTAGCAAGAACACTGTTGCATAGGGCCTCCCAAGTGGTGCAGCAGTCTAAGGCACTGCCTCGCAGCGCTTGAGGCGTCACTACAGACCCAGGTTCGATCCCAAGCTGTGTCACAACCGGACGTGACCGGGAGTCCCATAGGGCAGCGCACAATTGTCCCAGCGTCATCTGGGTTAGGGGAGGGTTTGGCCATGGGGGGGGGGGGGGCTTTACTTGGCTCATCGCGCTCTAGCGACTCCTTGTGGCGGGCCGGGCGCCTGCAGGCTGACTTCGGTCGTCAGTTGAACGGTGTTTCCTCCGACACATTGGTGGCAGCTGGCTTCCGGATTAAGCGGGCTTGGAGGACGCATGACTCGACCTTCGCCTCTCCCGAGCCCGTTGGGGAGTTGCAGCGATGAGACAGGATCGCAATTGGATATCACAAAATTGAGGAGAAAAAGGGGGTAAAATAAAAAAAAGAATAAAAGAGCAAGAAATAATGTACAGTTGAAGTCGGAAGATTACATACACCTTAGCCAAATACGTTTCAACTCAGTTAGTCACAATTCCTGACGTTTAATCCTAGTCAAAATTCCCTGTCTTAGGTCAGTTAGGATCACCACTTCATTTTAAGAATGTGAAATGTCAGAAAAATTGTAGAGAGAATGATTTATTTCAGCTTTTATTTCTTTCATCACATTCCCAGTGGGTCAGAGGTTTACATACACTCAATTAGTATTCGGTAGCATTGCCTTTAAATTGTTTAACTTGGGTCAAACGTTTTGGCTAGCCTTCCACAAGTTTCCCACAATAAGTTGGGTGAATTTTGGCCCATTCCTCCTGACAGAGCTGGTGTAACTGAGTCAGGTTTGTAGGCCTCCTTGCTCGCACACGCTTTTTCAGTTCTGCCCACAAATGTTCTATAGGATTGAGGTCAGGGCTTTGTGATGGCCACTCCAATACCTTGACTTTGTTGTCCTTAAGCCATTTTGCCACAACTTTGGAAGTATGCTTGGGGTCATTGTCCATTTGGAAGACCCATTTGTGACCAAGCTTTAACTTCCTGACTGATGTCTTGAGATGTTGCTTCAATATATCCACATCATTTTCCTTCCTCATGATGCCACCTATTTTGTGAAGTGCACCAGTCCCGCCTGCAGAAAAGCACCCCCACAGCATGATGCTGCCACCCCCGTGCTTCATGGTTGGGATGGTGTTCTTAGGCTTGCAAGCCCCCCTTTTTCCTCCAAACATAACGATGGTCGTTATGGCCAAACAGTTCTATTTTTATTTCATCAGACCAGAGGACATTTCTCCAAAAGGTACGATCTTTGTCCCTATGTGCAGTTGCAAACCGTAGTCTGGCTTTTTTATGGCGGATTTGGAGCAGTGGCTTCTTCCTTGCTGAGCGGCCTTTCAGGTTATGTTGATATAGGACTCGTTTTACTGTGGCTATAGATACTTTTTTACCTGTTTCCTCCAGCATCTTCACAAGGTCCTTTGCTGTTGTTCTGGGATTGATTTGCACTTTTCGCACCAAAGTACGTTCATCTCTAGGAGACAGAATGCGTCTCCTTCCTGAGCGGTATGACGGCTGCGTGGTCCCATGGTGTTTATACTTGCGTACTATTGTTTGTACAGATGAACGTGGTACCTTCAGGCGTTTGGAAATTGCTCCCAAGGATGAACCAGACTTGTGGAGGTCTACAATTATTTTTCTGAGGTCTTGGCTGATTTCTTTTGATTTTCCCATGATGGCAAGCAAAGAGGCACTGAGTTTGAAGGTAGGCCTTGAAATACATCCACAGGTACACCTCCAATTGACTCAAATGATGTCAATTAGCCTATCAGAAGCTTCTAAAGCCATGACATAATTTTCTGGAATATTCCAAGCTGTTTAAAGGCATTGTGATACAGTGAATTATAAGTCAAATAATCTGTCTGTAAAATTACTTGTGTCATGCACAAAGTAGATGTCCTAACCGACTTGCCAAAACGATAGTTTGTTAACAAGATATTTGTGCAGTGGTTGAAAAAAACAACTTCTAATGTCTCCAACCTAAGTGTATGTAAACTTCCGACTTCAACTGTGTTTATCTTATATTTGATCACATTCCAGGACTTAGAAATAACTTTATTAATATTTTACAGTATATGATCACATTCCAGAAATTCAAAATAACTTTATTAACCTTATACAGTATATTGTAGCACTCAGTTTGATCTAACTCACTTTAGCTCTGCTCTGTATTTTACAGTTGCAAAATTCCAGTAACTTTCCCAAAAATATCCCAGGTGTTCTAGAAATCCTGCTTGGAAGATCCCAGGAATTAGAAGGGACTAGAAAGGGAATCTGGAGTCCTCCAACCAGGATTTTCGGGAAAATGTGGGCTTTGGGAAAGTGAGTGTAATTTTCATGCCCTATTTTCAGCTAGCTGTAATACAACAGGACAGATTTGCCTCAGCATTTCAGAAGCTTTCGCCTCACTGCTTTTTCTGTTGGTTAATATTTAATCTACTTCCTCTGTTATAACCTCCATGCCGACACACACACAAACACACACACACACACAGACACACACACACACACACACACACACACACACGCCACAGAGGTTTTATTCTGCTCTGCACTTAGAGGCCTTGGGAGGGGGGGGGGGGGGGGGGGGGGGTGGAGGTCAGGAAATGGTACTGAAAATGTGTGTGTGGTCGTGCCTGAGATGGGATCAGTGAGATGGAAACGCGTGTCTCTCGTCTCTCCCACAGGACACAGCGGCTAATACTGGGTCATACTGGGTCATACTGGGTCATACTGGCTAATACTGGGTCATACTGGGTCATACTGGGTCATACTGGGTCATACTGGCTAATACTGGGGCATACTGGGTCATACTGGGTCATACTGGCTAATACTGGGTCATACTGGGTCATACTGGGTCATACTGGCTAATACTGGGTCATACTGGGTCATACTGGGTCATACTGGGTCATACTGGCTAATACTGGGTCATACTGGGTCATACTGGGTCATACTGGGTCATACTGGCTTATACTGGGTCATACTGGGTCATACTGGGTCATACTGGGTCATACTGGCTAATACTGGGTCATACTGGGTCATACTGGGTCATACTGGGTCATACTGGGTCATACTGGCTAATACTGGGTCATACTGGGTCATACTGGGTCATACTGGCTATACTGGGATACTGGGTCATACTGGTCATACTGGCTAATACTGGGTCATACTGGGTCATACTGGGTCATACTGGTCATACTGGGTCATACTGCTAATACTGGGTCATACTGGTCATACTGGGTCATACTGGGTCATACTGGCTATACTGTCATACTGGGTCATACTGGGTCATACTGGGTCATACTGGCTAATCTACTTACTGGTCATACTGCATCTGGATACTGGTCATACTGG